>CM066991.1:148163732-148763732 GCA_033977485.1 Hydrangea macrophylla | reverse complement strand
TAAGATTAGAGTGTTTTTTACGGCACTAAATTAAGCTCACTTTAGTTCACTCAGTTTTATTGAGATTGCCAACAAAAAATTTAATAGGGATATTAGGTCATAAAACTTTTAAAATTATGTATTTTAATAAAAAAAAAACTCACGTTTTTTTGCATTTTTATAAAAAGTCCCTCGCTACTTTTCGTATTTGTTGAAAAGTCTCTCCGCTCACAGATTATGTTATATTATCTGTGAACTTTAAATCATCATAACTCACTCGTTTTTTTGGCCTTTTTGGGTAATTTTTTTTTATATCATGTATTTTTTCGAGATCTACGAATTAAACTTGAAAGTTGTACAAAAAAAAAAGTAATTTGGAACTTCATTTTTCATTTTTATCTTTCAGATATATAATATTATATGTTTACACTAACTGATAACATTATCTGTCAACTTTAAACCACCATAACTTTATCAATTCTTGGACTTTTTGGGTGATTTTTTTTTTTTATTTCGTGCATTTCTTTGAGATCTACACATTGGACTTGAAAGTTGTACAAAAAAAAGTAATTTGGAACTTCGTTTTTTTCATTTTTATCTTTTAGAATACAAACAGATAATATTATTTGTTTACACAAACAGTTAATATTATTTGTCAACTTTAAATCACCATAACTAAATCAATTCTTGGGCTTTTGGGGTGTTTTTTTTTTTTTAATTTCATGTATTTCTTTGAGATCTACGCATCGAACTTGAAAGTTGTACAAAAAAAAGTAATTTAGAACTTCGTTTTTTTCATTTTTATCTTTCAGAACACAAACAGATAATATTATCTGTTTACACAGTTAATATTATTTGTCAACTTTAAACCACCATAACTTTATCAATTCTTGGGCTTTTTGGGTGATTTTTTTTTATTTCATGTATTTCTTTGAGATCTACACATCGGACTTGAAAGTTGTACAAAAAAAAGGAATTCGGAACTTCATTTTTTTTTCATTTTTATCTTTCAGAACACAAACAGATAATATTATCAGTTTACACAAACAGTTAATAGTATTTGTCAACTTTAAACCACCATAACTTTATCAATTCTTGGGCTTTTTGGTAATTTTTTTTTTTTGATTTCATGTATTTCTTTGAAATCTACGCAATAGGCGTGGAAATTTTACGAAAAAAAAAAAAAAAGTTACGTTGCAACCTAATTTTGAGGTTTTACCTATCTTACAGATAATATTATCTGTTATCTGTGAGTCTAACAGATAATATTATCCGTTAACTTTAAACTACCATAACGTTATCAATTCTTGGGTTTTTTGGGTGATTTTTTTTTTTTTTGAATTCGTGTATTTTTTTTAAGATCTATGCATCTATTGTGCCAATTGTACGAAAGAAATATATTTTTATTATATGTATGCGAAAAAATGCAATTTTTTTATATTTGTTTGATGTTTAGTTTTTTTTTTTGTCCCAGTATCTCATGGTCAACATTGAACTCGTTTGATAGATCTCATTTTCCTGGTTTCAAAACATCAAATTTTACGAAAAACGGACTTGTATAACAAAAGCTATAGCAATTTGAGTGTAAAAAGGGCCTAATACTATAAAGAAAAGTAGCATGTGTTTTAATTTTGAAGACTTTTATTTGAGGGGGCTATGGCCGAAGGTCCCTTATTAATATATATTTATATATATATATATATATATATTAGAAAGTGTCAAATAGGATACTTTGCTATATATATATATATATATATCCCCAGAAGTAGTTCTTCTATATGTTTTAAAAATAGGATAGATCACCGCCTCTTAGTAATAAAATTATATCTACATCTACCTATTTTATTTTCTAAACTCATGTTGTAAAAAAAATTTTAATTTATAAATATATTCCTATATATACAAAATGACACAGAAGAACAAATTAATAAAAATGAAACATCTCTACACCCACCTATTTCAAAAAACCTTAACTTATCAGCACCTTTCTAGAACATCTTTGCATCGTACGCGTTGTATAAAATATGTGTATATATACTACATGAGTAATATTTGGGACACAACTTTCATACAACTTTCATACAACCTCTCCAAAAGATGTGTCTATCTCTCTCCTGTGATGTCACTGGACCCCACAGTGACACAGGAAAGAGATAGACACATCTTTTGGGAAGGTTGTATAAAAGTTGTATGAATGTTGTGCCCCAAGTATTACCCATACTACATACATCTATATAACAAACACAATACACAAATTAGTTTTAATTACCCATTGGAGGGATTCTCGGCACCAAATATATAAGTTCTTACAGAGCAAATGCAAGAAGGGTCAATTTTAAAGTAATGATATGTTTCACATTTTTTTCTCAAAAAATATTTTCAATACATATGGCAGAGTGGGACTCTGTTCAATAATGATAAGATCACTGCAACATTAACCAATCAAAATTAACTGAATTCACTATCACATGTGTTGAGAAATACTTTTGAATTTTTTTTTTTATTTTAATAAACCATTATTCCAATTATAACTACCACATGTGTTGAAAAATACTTTTAATTTTTTTTTATTTTAATAAACATAGCATTATTCCAATTTTAATTACTTGCGTGTCATGTAGTGATTTTTACAATCAAAGAATGTGATAATTTCTATATTGATTGGGGAGAGGATGCTTTGAATGAATGATTTGTGTATGTATATGCATATACGTACACACAAAAAATGTATATATACAAGAGATACATATGTATATAAATACACATACATATATATATATATATGACATAGTAGCTGCTGTAAACTTAAAAGTCAGTCAATTGCTTTTTGAATATTAAGAGTATGGGTGTGTTTAACAACCCAATTAAGTGGTGAAAATAAAAAATTTCAGTACTTCATTTTTTTTTCAGTGCGTTTGATAATGTCCTACTTAATTGAAAAAGTAGTCAAAAAATCACTGAAAACATTAAGTAAAAATCTTCTCCTAAAAATCATCACTGAATGCAGTTTATTTTAGTTTTTAAGACACTATTTTCAATATTGCAAATACAAATCACTTAAAATTTCAGTACTTAAATTCATCACTATATATTCAGTACTTAATTTTGAGTTTTATCAAACACACCCTATGTCTTCTATAAGTGAAAATATTAGATAGACATCAAGGTTGACCTTTAAATAATTATGAGACAAAATTCTCATTTCTCTTGACCAAATTATCCTTCTTCTTCAACCTCAAACCCTTGTTAAAAAAAATTAACAGAGTAAGTGAGGGTATCTTGGACTTTTCAAATCTCTCATTAATTGCATATCAATCTACTTTCCATCAATATTTAGAATTATGTTAAAAGTTGATGTGGTTTTAATTTGTAAACTTCAAACAGACTTCATTTCAATTTAAATAAAGTACATGACTGACTTTTAAATTGTCAACATATTATTGACTGATTTCTAATTATCCCTTTAAACAATGTGCAAACTGGACGTTCACTCTTATTTTGGGACGGATGGAGTAAGAAATACTGAGGGGTTTTAAGATTAGTAAGATTAGAGTTAGTTTGGGAATGAAGAATGAGTGTAGTAATCAAAATGTTTTAATTTAAATTAAAATGGTTGGTGTAGAGAGTTGATGGACATGTAGAGAGTAAAATAAGTAATTGTAAATAGATTTTTTTCCCTCTCTTTGTTATGCATTTTGTAAACAAAAAAATGACATGGCTATAATCTAAATAGATCTATATCTTTATATACTCTATATATATCTCTATCTCTATCTCTATTTTCTATCTATAATCTATAAGGAAAAAGGGAGTTGCACTTTCTATCTGACCATCTACGCTTTTAATTTTTACTTTTCTCATGTATCTCAATTGTTTGACTTTGAATTTTTTTTTTTTTCCACATATGTTTGTAGTTTGACTCAATTTAGACCACAAATTTATAGCATAAGGCTTCGAACACTTGTAACTACAATTATGCACTTCCAACAAAATTAAGGTTATATTAGACCATCTCCAAGGGCAAACCATCAATTGATACATCAAATGGGTGGTTTGATGGGTCTTAGGCAAAGTTGTTGTGATGATTTTGATGAGTCACTCCAACCCTTACATCAAACCTTTGTTATTTTAATATATTTTATTCTTTTATCTATTATTTGTATTCTATCCATGTTATTGTACTTTGTGATTTTATAGTATTGTTTATTGGCAATATATGACATTTTCTAATGAGTAATATTTGGGACACAACCTTCATACAACTTTCATACAACCTCCCCAAAAGATGTGTCTATCTCTCTCTTGTGATGTCACTGGACCCCACAGTGACACAGGAAAGAGATAGACACATCTTTTGGGGAGGTTGTATGAAAGTTGTATGAAGGTTGTGCCCCAAGTATTACCCTTTTCTAATTAAAAAACTAAAATATTATTTTAAATATTTTACAATTTAAAATATTATTTTGAATTTTTTTTTTACAATTTTAGTTTTTCAATTAAATTTCAAACTAAAATTTCCCCCCTACAAAGGAATTTTAAAATTTACTTTCGCTTAAATTCAAATATAAATTTCCCGCTTAACTTTCAAATTGTGTGATGTTTGATTAAAATATTGAAGAATAAGATTTGATGGCATGCTTAAATTGCAGCAAAGTTGATGTGATTTAAGGAACCCAGCAACTTTGCTGCACCATTTGCTGTGCCCCTTGGAGCAACAATTTCTCCACTTTCACAGCAACTTTGCCTTTGCTGCAGTGGTTGCCTCAGGGTTGGAGATGGTCTTATCTTAGTAATTTTTCACTAATCAAATTACTCATATGCCCTTTTAAAAATACTAACGTATTATTTTGACTTTTCAAGTTGCACTTCTATTTGACCATTTAGGCTTTTAATTTTGAGAAATGATAGATGCACAACAAAAATCCACAACTAATTGCACAACCTGCTTAAAAATGTTGGACTTCGTGCTGAAAAAGCTGTACACCCCTTTTTTTTGTCTTTTTGTGTGTACAACTTTTTCAGCACGAAGTCCAATAATTTTAAACAGGTTGTGCAATTAATTGTGGGTTTTTGTTGTGCATCTATCATTGCTCTTTAATTTTTACTCTTCTCATGTGTCTTAATTGTTTGACTTTGATTTTTTTTTTTTTGGTCACATACGGTTTGTAAGTTTGACTCAATTTTGACCACAAATTTATAATATTAGGCTTCGAACAATAGCAACTTTTTTTTTGTCACATGCATCATTTAATTTCAACAGAACAAGGCAGCCGATCTCAACTAGAACCAATACATTAGAAAAAGAAAATACACGAAACAAACACAAAAAAAAAAAAAAAAAAAAAAAACAGAAAAACATCTGAAGTCGCACTGCATCTCCCAATTTCAAAGATATCTATGTAGCACTGCTAAAAGCTGAGACTGAGGAGAAGCTGTCAACCAACATCCACCGACAAGGATCATCCCAAGAGCATCACAACTGCACTAAAAGCCCACCTAAGCACCAGATCTGACGAAAGGACGTTAAATCCGGACAGAAGGAAACCAGATCTAGGCACAACAATGAAATCAAACGATTCTGCCGAAAAACCCAAGCAAAAGCACAAATAAACCCCCATAAAAAGGGAAAAACCATCAAAGAGTGACAAAATCCCCACAAGGGGGGACAAACTCCCCTAAAGAAAGATAGAGAGAACAAGAGTAAAACTAGACTCTCCCATGGTCAAAGACCAGACAAAGCCCGGAGGAGTGGCTGAGAAGATAAACGAAAGTCGGAGAAGAAGATGGAGAAATTATATGTAACACCTGTACCCGGAGAACGGGTTAATTATTGTGTTAATATGCATTAATTAATATAATTAGTGTATAAAATGGATTAAGGGGAGGCTTGGACTCGCCCATGTAAAAAGTGTTCAGAAAGGGACACTAGTTGGAAAAGTCCCCAGTGAGGTGGGACAGGTATTGAAATGGAACCCATCGAACGGTAAATTGGTAATTTGCATTTTAAATGATTAAATGCATTTTATGTGTTTACATGAATATTTGTTTACATGCTTTCATATTATATGTTGATATATGTGTAGCACTTGGTGTTATAAGGGTATGAATGAAACATATTTAAAATTCGTAGGTGCGATAGTAATTTCACAAAATATGTGGGACCCACATTAGGACCCATACGAAACTTAGACAAACAGTCATTAGATAATTAGGTAGTTAATGGAATGTTTGGGGGATTTCATAATGAGAACTTAAGAAAAACCAGGGGTATAAATGAAAAAGAAGGAATTTGAGGTAAAGACACCTCATGCTCAATGCATGTGTGTGTGTCAAGTGATGGAGTAGTCTCCATTTTCAGCAAATTAAACCAAACAAAAGAGAGCCCGGGAGAGAAGACAGAGACGAGACGCCGACACCGTTTTTACGCCGCTCCATTGCCGCCGTCGTCGAATTCGCGAACCGAAGCCGTTTTCGGACTCGTGGAGGTGAGACGAACGTTTTTATACCCTTAATTTACGTTTTAATTGTCGGATTTTGGTAGCTCATATTTGACGGTGATACGTCGTCTACCAAATTCTTGTAGGATTCATTGTGGTGTAGGAATTGAGCTCTAATTGGTGAAATTCAGCACTTCTATAACTTGAATTTGGATATAATCTTGCTTAAGGTGAGTTTTCTATACAAACTAAGTGATTGTGTTTAACGGGTTCAAGGCCTGGGTTATGTTAGGAATAACTACTCATGCTAGAGGCTATTTTGTTGTTAAATTGTGAATTCTATGTCAATTCTATGAAAATCATATGTTGATAATGAATATGTGTTTATGTGCTTATATGTCTATGTGGTAGTTAATGAGCACTGGGGAAACGGTTCATTGTTGGGAGTAATAAGGGTGGTGAAGAGGAAGAATCCGATAAATACGGAAGTCCAAGGAATAGAAGTGACCACGGGACCAAGGGAGGTATTCGGGTTTGAATGAACCATATAACCGGTGACTCGGCGATTACGTTTATGCTTATGTGTTATTTGTAGCATTGTACGTGTTAAACATACAATCATGTTTAGAATGCTCACTAAGCGTAATGCTTAAGAAAACCGTTTTCCTATTTCTGTTGTGGTACATAACAACCACCGCAGGTTCGGAGTCGTATCCGGAGAGGAAATGTCGCGCAATGGGAGAGATGGGAGAGATGGGGGAGAATGGAGCCTCATGCTTGAGAACTTCTTTTGAACTTGTAAAATGGTGTAATTATGGTTTCTTTCATGTTGATGTTCATATTTGGGTTGTGGAAAAAGAGTTAGGATCCTAAAACTTGTGTTTTGGTAGTTAAAAGTGAATTTGGGAACTAATGTGTAATATCTTTTGTTTTGCTCAAGTGTGGTACAAGTAATGGGTTTAACCATCTTGACAAGTTCGGATGTGTCGCTAGTGTCTTAAACATGTTTTCTTGGCGTTTACAATGCTAGTTACAACCTTGAGTTGATTCCCAACAAGTTTCATGAATTTTGAATAAGAATTGAGTTTCAAAGTTTAAAAGTTCGTTGTAGTTCAAATGAAATGAGTTCTTAGTGGATTTGATCAAATTGTGAATATGATTCTATTATCCATGCTTAACTTGAGTTTAAACATGTTTAGAAATGTGTTGGAATTGATTTCCCAAAGTTTCATAATGTTTCCATGTGATTTGATTGTGTTTTGGTAAGTTGAGAACTTGTTTGACAGCAAAACAAATTTAGCAGCAGAATTTGTGAAGGGATCGATCCGCGTTTTATGAAGGGATCGATCCGCCCTTTTAAGGGAACATTCTGCGAGAGACTCATATAAATGGATCGATCCGCATTTTATGAAGGGATCGATCCGCTTTGTATTTTTTCACTAGACGTCCATTTTTACGGAAACGTGCATAACTCTTTCTAGAAAATTTGGATTCGCATACCGTTTTTTGCGTTGGAACCGGGACTCATAAATCTATCTTTTGGTATAAAATTTGATATACTTTATTAATGACCATTTTACCCTTGGGTCTATTTTTGTCACAGTAAGCTCTTTTCTGATGGTTTAATTCATGTTTTCCTTAATAACTAACAAGGTTTAGTATTTATTAGTGTATTTTGGGTGCGTAAATTCTTGTTACACGTGTCCTGATCCACGGGGGCAGGTTGGGGTATGACATTATAACTACAATTATGCACTTTCAACAAAAGGTTATATCGGCTTAACAAATATTCGCTTGTCCAATTACTCTTATGCCCTTTTAACAATTCTAACCTACTATTTTGACTTTTCAAATTATGGTTACACCCTTTCAACAATGTTAATCTACTATTTTGACTTCTCTCATGTAGTCGAAGAGAGACCGGTACAACCGAATCCGAATCCGAGGGAAGATATTGTTACCATTTCAAAATTCCACAAACAAAAGCCGACCATATTCCGCAGGGAAGCCGATCCAATGAAGGCAAATTTTTGGATCTCGGATATGGAGAAAATCTTCAGGGTGTTACCGTGTATAAAGGAACAGAAAGTTTTATTTGTCGCTGATACATTAAAGGATGAAGCACAATATTGGTGGCGTACCAAGCTGGGTCCGGGTCAACCGACAACGTTGGCCCAATTTCTTGAAATTTTTAATGAACAATACTTTCCAGAATCGTTTGGGGATCAAAAAGCTCAGGAGTTTCTGGAGTTGGTACAAGGGGGAAACTCAGTCAGAGAGTACTCAACACAATTTACGAGTTTGGGAAGGTTTGCGGGAGATGTGATAACAACTAAAAAAGTGAAAGCAAGGAAGTTTGTGGCAGGGCTTCGAAATGACATCCGAGGACGAGTAACTGTATTCCGGCCAGAGACCTATGCTGAGGCATTGGACATTGCTTCTATTGCTGAGAGAGACCTTAGGTATACTTCAAGCATGCCACCACCACCGAGTCAACAAAGTAAACGACCGGGATCAAATCAGTTTAGTGGTCAAGGTAGTGCAAAGAGGCAGAGTTCAAGAGGATCATCAGCTAGTATTGGTAGTGGTTCCGGTGGAAATAAACCAAGGTGTCAGACTTGTCAGAAATTTCATTGGGGCCGATGCAATCAACTTCCAAATCCAATCATTTGCAATATTTACCGACAACCGGGACACATCGCCAGGAACTGTCCAAATCAGAATATAGATACGAGGGTTCGATGCTTCACTTGTAAGGAATTGGGACATCAAGCTAAGGATTGTCCAACCAAGCGTCAGGGAGCTTCTGGTTCCGGTTCATATACAGCTAGTGCCATTACACCGAGGACTACTCAACCTCTGAGGAGAGAGCAGCGAGAGGCAAGATCATTTCTCTTTAGGAGAGTTTGTCCCTCACAAGAAATTAATTAAAGAGAGAAGGGAAGAGAAACTTGCAAACCGATTTTTCAAGTGGTTCGGCAATCGCACCCCGCGGCCTACGTCCATCCCTCAAGAACACCTCTTGAGGATTCCTTTAATCCGATCTACTTCACGGGTGTAGACCAAACCGTTCCCGGAGCACTTACGGGTGTGGACCAAACCGTTACAAGAGCCTTCAATCTCTCCCAAAGAAGAACACCTCTTCTTTGCACACAAGGGTTACTAACCCTCAACCTTTACAAATTTGATTTGAATACAAATTGATAACTCTCTCTCTAGAGTGGATAATACAATTAAATCTCACTACAATTTTGCTCTCTCAAGAAATACAAATGAAATATTTGAGCAAATTGATAAACTCACATAACTAGGGCTCAAATGATAATATTTAAAGATCAAAGAGATGTGTGATCAATACTATGTTTCCAATCAAAATCTCAACCCCAAATAGCTTGGGAAAACATGCATTTATAGGCCTTGGAAGATTATAGCCGTTGGTGGCAAGTTTGGTAATTAAAAGCCCCTCTAAAAACTAGCCGCTATTGCCTTTCAGGCCGATTCAGTCGACTGGACCTTGAAGCAGTTGACTGGACCTTGAAGCAGTTGACTGGGCCTTGAAGCAGTCAACTGAGATGTGTTTATAGAGGGTTCTGTTAGCATTCTGCTCACTTCAGTCGACTGCATCGGGCCATCAGTCGACTGCATCGGGCCATCAGTCGACTGCTCCTCCCTGTTTGACAGCCTGACACATCTCCACTAAAAAGGCCATAACTCCCTCTACAAAAATCGGATTTGTGATCTGTTTGATGTTTTGGAAACTAGATTCAAATACCTTTCCAACCATATAAAACTCAACATTTAATTATTTTCCAATTGGTTGGGGCATTTCTTTAAAGATGACCCACTTAAAATCTATTTCCAAAACTTTAACTTTTAGAGTTTGTTTGAGCTCCTATGAGTGTGAGATCAAGATGACTTACAATGATGGTCCTAGACTTCAACAAAGGATGAAATATCTTCAAGTCTTCAAGCTTGATCCTTGTTGAGCTCCTTGTAATCTTGATCTACATCAATTAAATCTCATGCACACAAAGATGTTAAAACATTGATACAATATTAATACATGAGATATATATGAGCATAAAAATGACTATGATAATAACAAAGAATGAATCAATATGAATCATGTAATTATCATAGCATATTTGACATCATGAAAACATAATTAAATATGCCTTAATATACCTTAAGGCTAACATGGTCTAATGCCGTTGTCAGCAACAAGTGGTCATCACCACAAAACAATTTCATGGCGTATTCATACGAGCTCTTCTTCGACCCAAATAGGCAACTAAACATGCTCACATAAACATATCACCGTATTTTTCACATAAATGTAGCGAAACATGGGTAATTAAGCTAAATAGGCATGTAATTTACACCCAAATGAACACAAGCACAAATCTCATCCAAAAATAAGATTGAAACCACTCACCTCTTCGTAATTCGCTCCTAGTTGAGAAATTAAAGCCCAAATCTACTCTGGGTTAAAATTCTACATAAATTCGACTAACTATGGATTACCGCTCCAAATTGGGTCACGAGAAATACGATGATTATACTCAATAAAATCAGTACCAAAATGAAGAATTTACCTCTACAAGTCCAAATCCGGTCTCAGAATTGAAATTGGAAGTCGAACGATGCGTCAAACGGCGTAGTAGAGCTCCGGCGAAACCCACGTCTCTTTTCTCTCTAACCGACCCAAAGTGATGAAGAATGAGATATGAATCTCCATGTATTTACAGCTCATATATGTAAACTAGTGTTTCTATTATGAAACCTACCTAATTCCTGGTTATTTCCATTTACACCCCCAACCAGTTTTATAACTAACTATTTAGTCCTCCAAACTTAAGTCGGTGTTTGTCTATGTTACGCGTGGGTCCCATAAGTGGTCCCATATGATTTTATGAAGTTTCTAATTAGCCTACTAATTATATAACGTGTTCAATTCGTCCTCACCAAGGTATGCCAAATGTAATACTCGTACCCGGATAAATGAGTTAATATCTGCTTAGCATACATTAATTAGTATTTTAATAGCATGTGATAATTTGGGTAAATGCCAGTTACCCCGACGTGTTAAGTGCTTAATAAAAGGGCACAGTTGGACGAATATGAAGTGGGACCCACGGGAGGTCCGGATTAATTAAATTACATTTAGTTGCATTTATATGATTAAATGAATATTTTCTTAATTGCTTTAATATTTTATTGTTAGTTGCAACATTTTTATGGTGCCAGTTTGAGTACCCGTGTGAGAGAGAATAGGAACCGAATTCATAATTAGTAGGCTAATTAGCAACTTCACAAAATATGTGGGACCACGTTTGGAGCCCACGCGTGACATAGACAAATACCCACTTAGATATTGGGTAGTTAATACAATTGTTTAGGGGATGTTATAATAAAACTTAAAGAAATGTTGGGGGTGTAAACATAAATAGACAAAAGTTGGCATGAAGCCCAAGAGGTTGACATCTCTTAACAATGACTCATCATCTTCTTCATGTATCAACATAAGAAAAGAGATACAGGAGACAATCAGCCATTGACGGAAGCTCTACCGACTACGTCGTTTTTCCGCCGTTTCGTCGCCGTCGGTACACCGTTTCACGAACCGAGACCGTATTTGGACTCAGGGAGGTGAGAGGATTATCTCTATACCTTTCATTTTCAGCTTTGTTAACGTTTTTCCGCGACCCTCTTTGAGGTGACGATATATATACATGATATTTGTATGTAGGAATATCATTGGAGTTAATTAGAGCTAAAATTAGCAAGGAATTTGGAGTTCTAGGCTTTAAATTGGAGCAATTTGTGAGGTGAGTACTCTAATCCTAACTTGGGTGTTAAATGGTGCTTATGTGATATTGGGTATGATTAAAATGCTTAGTTCTTGAAGTTGTAGTTAAAGCATGTGTTAATTAGAGCTTAACATGTCAAATTTTGTGAAAATTGCTATGTGATATGTTTGATGTGCTTATGTGCTTAATTAGGTCAATGGATGTCAAGTGTTAATCACCATTATTTAGCCCGTAGTAACGGGACGATATTTTTCCTCAAGAAAAAGGGGACGGTGGTGACGACCACAACGATTGACTACGGTCACGTGAGAGTGTGTGTTTCCGCTATATGCGACGTTGAAGTGAGAAAAGGCCCGGAATTTTGGGTCCGATGCGATGGTGATTAAGTACTTGACATACCGGCGACTAGTTTTATTGTTGTTTTGCTTATATATTGCATATGCACATTTCATACTCCATGGCACGGTTAAAGTATTCACTAAGCGTAAGATTAAAAACCAAAACTATTTTTCTGTGTGGTTATTGAATAACCACCGCAGGTACGGATCGTAACGAGGGAAGGAAATGATCGGGAGTCCGGGCGGAGCATCATCTTGTTTATATGTTCATAGCCTTGTAATTATGTTAGTGGTGGAGTTGAGGCTCTTGTTTGTAATATTGTAGTTGTAAATGGTTTTATTGGAAAACAAGTTGTTTTGAGTTCCAAACTTCTTTGTAGTTGTAAAATGTTAAACATCACTTTCTTAATGCTTTAGAATGTGGTTGGAAACTTGTTAATATGTTGGGTGTTCTTTCCTTGAGTGGAGTTGTTGAACTCTTGAACTCGTGTTTTAAGAAATGAGATTGTGTTTGAGCCTTTGGTCTCATGTTGAGTATAGCCTTGATAAGAGAATGGAAGGTTTTTTTTTTCAAATGGTTATTATGGATTTTGTTGATTAAATGAACTTGCAATCATTTTAGAAGTGAATTGTGAACCATCAACTAATGTTTGGATGAGTTTTGATTAAATCAAGTTGTTGTGGGGCTTTTGAACTTATCTTGGCAAAGGAATTTCTATACTTTACTATTTTTGAAATTGGTATCTAGTTCTTCATTGGTTTAAGGTTCGGATTATGTTTAAAGTGTTTGTGAAAGTTTAAATATGTCATGAACGTGTTTATGAGTGTTTGGTAGATGTTTTCAAAAGTTTTTGGGATGTTTGGAATGAAAAATGGAACTTGGGAAATGTTTGAATTGATAAAACAGGGTTTTAGCAGCAGGAATTTCACTTCTGCAGAATCCGGATCGATCCGGGTCTTGAGCGAATCGATCCGGGGCATCTAGGGGAGCAGAAAATGAGATTCTGCTAAATCTGGATCGATCCGGTTTTGGGGCGGATCGATCCGCTTTTCTGTTTCCAACTCGACGGCTTTTACGGAAACGGACATAACTCTCTCCAGAAAACTCGGATTCGCGCGCCGTTTTTTGCGTTGGAACCGGGACTCAAAGACCTATCTTTTGGTATAAAATTTGCTATACTTTATTAATGATCATTTTACCCTTGGGGGCTGTTTAGTCACAGTAAGGTTCTTGTATGTCGTTTTTAGTACGTGTTTCTTAGTAATTCACTTGTTTTCTTTGCTCATTAATTAGTATAAATGATCGCTTATGGCATTGTTACACGTGTCCTAATCCGCCGGGGCTAGTTGGGGTGTGACACCAAATGACCACATAATTGGTCTCTTGCAATAAACAATATAGTCTAAACAACATATAAATATTTATTTATGCCTTAATAAATATTTAAACACATAAGGGTAATTCCACAATCTTGTCCCATCACAATGGAACTTTCTCAACTCATGTCCCAATTTGGGACTGCCTCATTGGCCAACATTGGGTTCCTAAACTTGACACCCACCATCAACTAGTGAGCTAAAACTCACTTAAACATGTGTTAATAAACACCAACTAATTATGCTAATGCACGCTAAATCATAATTAACGATTAATCGCAAAAGTGGGTGTTACAATACGCCCGATACATTACGGCCAACGTGCCCTGATTCGTTCTGGCGAACACGCTCTTTAATACATTCTGGCCAACACGCCACTTTGATACATTCTGGCCAACACGCCCCTTTGATACATTCTGGACAATATGTCCCTTTGATACATTCTGACCAACACGCCTTCGTATTAAACTCGACACGAAGTCCTATGCCACAAAATCTCTGCAGTTTGACACGCAGTCCATCTCTATCATACGTAAGCCTAACACGTAGTTTCGGCCCACCCATAGGACTATCTCGATTCAATGGGATCCCATACCCGACATTCTGCGATCGCATTCACACGTTCCATCATAGATAGTATCGACCTTTGCGATCGATAGACCCACTACTATGCACATCGGCTTCTCAATTCAATTAACAACATTATAACATCTTTATACAAATGGTTCCACTATTTAATGCATTAAGGGCTCGTTTGTTTGGCGGATAAAATGAGGGGATTGGACTAAAAGAGTCCAATCCTAGTTTATACTATGTTTGGTTGGGCACTTTAAGGGATTATCTAACTCAAGGGATTGAGAGGTGTGGTTAAAAATAATGCCTCCTAAGGGGGATAAAACTATAACTGGGGTGGGGTGGTATTAAACCAGCGTGGATAAGAGTTAGTGGGATTGTAGGGCTAAATGACCAAATTACCCCCGATATATAAATACCCTCTTCTTGCTTACAATCTCTCAGATCGTCATTTTCTCAAAAACCATCAAGAGCAGAAGGGGAGGCGACACAGCGACGAGGAGAAGAGACGACCACGAATCGACACTGTAATAACCTGCATTTCCATTTAATTTGAAATTCATGTCCATATTTAATTTATTTGTAATTGCATTGGCATATTTAAATTCAATTAAACATTGTCTGCTTTTATTTTACTTTCAGTCACATGTTTGGAATATTAATTTCTTATCTAACTCACATTTAAATTTTATTTGGGGCCAAACTGCAATTTCACAAAATTAGTAAAACCTGTGTGGATTTCAAAGTCTGTATTTCAAAACGGTGAAAATAACTTCTATTGACTCAATCAGTATTTTTATAAAACCAGAAAATCAATTCTTACGTTAAAGTGGAATTCCTGTATTTTTGTGGTGACCACCGCGCCCCGAAAATACCAGTTTATGTTCAAAACTGTCCATGTAGTGTTTAATTTCCCCAGATTTTTGGAAGTGACGTAAAGTATGACATGACTTGTACTTTATTGCTATTAATGGAAACTCATCATTTGCTTAAGCTTTGTTTGTCAATGCTTGGTGTATGTGTGTGTTGTTGTGCCAAAAGCTATTTTTCCCAAACACTATTTGAATTACCCCCTATTTCTCTAGTTCACCTCTTCACAATCTGAGAGTATATATGTATACGTAAGTGTATCACACACACACACCTGTGATTTTGTAGTTCATTTAGGATTGAATGAGAAAGCTAATACTTGTAATCCAATGTGGAGTCTTCAAGGTTGAACTTGGAGCCCAAGTTCTCTCTTTTGGGTCCTATATATGTATACCTCTCATTACACACACACATTCTGCACATCACAAAACACAGAGAGTATAGAGAGAGAGATTTCACAGAGAATTTCAGAATTATATAGAGAGAGAAAGCTCTTAATCCCCATAGCCAAAGCTTGGGTTTGAAATTTCTTCATTTGATTTCCTTTCTCAACAAACACTACTTCTCTTTGATATCAGTGAGTATTCTAAACTCACTAAGAATGTAATTTCATATTAATTGTTGTGTAATTGTTAAATGTTGTAAATCCCCATTGATGATTTTTACGTATGAAGTTCATAGCATAAAAATCAAGATTTTCAAACCTTAATCTAAATTCGTTTTTAGAGATGAATATGGAAGATTATAGTATGTATTGACTATGTTTGAAGTTATAGAGCCTAATTTATTCATATGAGAAAGTATATTGAAAATCAAATTTTGACATGTTTTAGTTTATCATAAAATTGGAGAGTTATAGTTAGAATCATGTTAAATTGATCATAGATTCTTAATCCTTGTTTAAAAAGGAAAAGATCCATATATAACATGATGTACATACTTACAAAACTGAAATGGGTCAAAAAAAAAGGACCCCTGTTTGCTGAACCAGAGCAGTTCCTGCGGAGAAGACGAAGCCTCAGCTTCATCTCGCGCCGCGATCGCGCGCGCGAAGAATCGCGCGAGCGGCCCGCGCGAGCGACCTTTCGCGCGAGCGGCCCGCGCGCGCGAGGTTGGCTTCCCCAGGCAGACGTAAGAGTTTATATATATATATTTGAAAATTGGCTGGTCGCGCGAGCGAGGGTCGCGCGAGAACCCCTTCGCGCGAGCGGTCCGCGCGCGCGACCTTGCTTTCCTCAGGCAGACAGAAAAGTTTATTAATAAAAGAAAAATGGGCTTATCGCGCGAGCGGCCCGCGCGAGCGACCTTTCGCGCGAGCGGCCCGCGCGCGCGAGGTATTGCAGTTTCTGTTTTTGTCGATTTTTCTGTTAAGGGACTGTTTGGATGAAATTTATATACTGTGGAGGTTCTGTTTGGGATATTTAGTTAATCAGAACTCTATTTTGTTATGTTTGAATGATTAAAACACTGTAGTATGACTCATTGATCCCCGTACGCGTGTGTTCCTTTAATTCAGCATTTTTGGTTTTCATTTAAGTGCATACCATTCATGTGGGTCAGTGGTACATGCATATGGGTGTCAGTCTGTGTGGAAAAGAGTAATGGTAGTGTGGAAAGAGTATGAGTTTGTGTTTGTGGTCGTGGTTGTGGTTGAGTATGAGTTTGTGGTTGTGGTCGTGGTTGTGATTGTGATTGTGGTTGTGGTTGTGGTTGCGATTATGGAAGAGGGTATCTTTGAAATGCGACGGTGGCAAATAAGGACACTCCCTGACGCCCATGGAAGCGTTAAAGTGTGTGAAGCCGAACTCGGACACTCACTGGCACCCATGGAAGTGCTAAAGTGTGGCCTACGGACACTCCCTGATAACTCGAGTCTGGATACTGTGTGAGGGGTTGCCCCGGTATTTGCATGGCGGTTAGGGTATTCAAAGTGTGAGGCATTGGACACTCCCTGGTACCCCGGACCAAAGTGTGAGGCAAACTGGACACTCCCTGGCGCCCCGTTGCTAAAGTGTGGCTATCGTAGTATTTCAAAGAGACCAGGAGTAGGATAGTGGGTTGTTGTGGCTGTCGAGAGAAAAGAGTCGGCAAGATGAGTGTGGTGCATTGTTCTCATACACGGTCCCATCTGTTTAAATTTACCCTCTTTAAATAATGTTGTGAATGTTTTCTAAATGAGCTTCTTACTTCAATTATAAACTTGTGGATTTAAATGGGAAATGGAAAAAGGTAAATTGGTATGTTTTACATTCGAAGTCATGTTTTTAATACTCACCAGCTTCTTGAAGCTGACGACGTTGATGCGTCCTGGACATTCGTGTCTAGGCTTTTCAGGTTATAACCAGGAGGAATCATACGACTATGCTATTTGAGAATGGCTGCTTTTGGAATGAAGAAACTGTTTATTTACTATGATTTTTAAGTTTAAACTGTTTTGTTCTATAAGGATGACTGTATCAGATACTAAGTTATTATTTTGTTTCAAGGCGGTCTGTGCCTTAGTTGACCCCGGTTTATAAGATGTAATAAGTTAGAAAAATTTTGTAAGCCTTGATTGCTCTGTTTTGATTATTATTGTTTATTGTTGTTTGACGTTTGGGACGGAATCGATCCTTCAAACTGTCGCGACCTACGGGTCCATAAAGGAAATTAAACGCTTTCCTTATTTATGCTACGTCGGGGCGTGACAGGATTTAGTGGTATCAGAGCCAGGTTAGGGTTTACCAGTATTGACCCGATTCCACATTCCATTAAGTGTTACACACCCGATGATACGACAGGGAGGATAGACTCAGAACCCAAACGCCTAAGATTATTCTGTTCTGACTTTAAGTAGTACCTTTTCAGGTATGGATCCAGCTCCCCCACTTTATGTACCAGACAGGTTCGGAGGACACTTCGTGTTACCTGGGGCAGTGATCCCAGCTTTTCTTGACTTATATCAGGCGGCCGTAGAGCAGTTAGCCGTGACGACGGTAGTATCTGAGGTTTGGCACCAGGTTCACGTGGTAGGCCTAGTTGACCTGACCCGTATCCGTTTTGAGCTTCGATATTTCGCAGAGGCTCAGCGTCTAGTTTTGGTCGAGATTCTGCGGTTGGTCGATAGCGATGCTTTCTACCTTCCCCTCGAGATCCAGATCGTGCATGCCCACCTGGCTCAGTTGGAGATGCCTCCGCCGGTGGTACCCATTGCTGAGGACGATGCAGAGGTTGTCCACGTGGTCCCAGTAGGTGGGGAGATCTTAGAGGACGGCATAGGTCTGGACGATCTTGCCGCTGAGCTCGAGGCTGAGCTAGCACTGGAGCTAGCCCTACCTGAAGAGATGGTAGATGAGGCAGATGCTCCTGTACCTGCTTCATCGTCCACCTCTCACAGCTATGATGGGGTTGGACCGTTCGTTGTTCAGCGATTTCGCCCTGTCGATTCGCTAGATCTCCTGATAGCTGCTTATGGAGATGATTGACGTTCTAGTTATGACTTGTACATATTTACTGCTTTTAATTATTAGCTCTATCTCTTTTTGCAACTGTAATTACATGCATTAGAGTGTAGGGCAATGACCCCATTTTTGTAACATTAACTCTTGCATGCGTCCTAACCCATATAGATAGGGTAGGCATTGATCTGACCATACGTACTTTTTGTATCTACTTGACAGAAGTGATATATATATAAGATATACCCTTTTTTGAATGTTGTTGTCCTTTAAATTGCTTTATAAACACTGTTACATGCATGTTTCTCATTCTTCTATCACTATCATGCATAGAATGGCTGGAGGAGTAAGAAGGAACAGAAATCTAATCGAGGGGGCACCTGAGGCTGCTGATCCCACAGGAATATTTGAAGCTTTCATTAGACGTCTCGAAAGGGTTAGTAATCAGAATGAAAACCGACGAGACCGTCAGACGGGAGACAAGTTGCTAGAAAGATTCCGTGCTCTAAGGCCCGAACAGTTTGCGGGTACCGCGGAACCCTGGAAGGCCGAACAATGGTTAAGGCAGATGGACCGAATGTTCGAGGCTGTCCAATGCAACGAAATGGACAAAAGGAGGTTGGCTACGTTTCAGCTGACCGATGCTGCCGCAGATTGGTGGGATTCGGTTATAGCTACTATCGGAAATGCAGCTGCTACCGGAATGACGTGGACGGCATTCAAGGGAAGATGTTTGGAGAAGTATTTCCCGGCTACGGAGAGGCATAGGAGAGAGAAAGAATTCATGGATTTGACTCAGGGGACCAAGTCGGTGCAGGAATACACCACACAGTTTGAAAGACTGTCTCGATTCGCTCCACACCTGGTTGATACTGAAGACAAGAAGATACGGAAGTATAACCAAGGGCTGACACCGCAGATTCGTCGCCTGACTCTTGGCCACCTAGATAAATCGTTTGAAGGACTTGTTGGTTTGGCTACCGACCTGGAAGAAGATGCTCGAGTGAGCCGAAAACAATTTGAATTCCGACCGCCTCAGAGGGGTAATTTTGGGAATAGACCACCAATGAACCGTACCCAAGGGCAGAAGAGGAATTTCGACGGAAGCAAGAAGGCCCATGCTATTACCTATCCGACTCAACCCCGAGTAGGAGAAGGAAGTAGTAGTGGAAAGTGCTTCAATTGTGGCAACCCTGGACATGTGGCTCGTGATTGCAAGGCACCAAGGCGTGCTACTCAGCAAGGGATAGTCTGCTTCAACTGTGGTGAACCAGGTCACATCAGCAGGTTCTGTACTGCTCCTAAGCAGATGACTTATGGTCAACAGGGACAGACTCGCTTGAATGCTGTTATCCCTGATGCCGCTGGATATGATGGAGCTGTGTACGAAGAAGGAGATTATGGAGAAGCTCAACCTGATCAGCAAGCAGTAGAAGGTACATTAACTCTGTTTAACTCCCATGTTAAAGTGTTATTTGATACGGGTGCTGCTCTTTCGTTCATATCTGTTAATACAATTCGGAGATTGGGTATTTTACCTCATCGCTTAGAAAAAGCTTTGAAGGCTACTTCGCCACTAGGAGCTGCAGTCAGATTAGGACACGTGTGCAAGGATTGCCCCTTACGGTTAGGAGACCGTGAAATCCCTGCTAGGTTGATTGTCCTATCAATGAAGGAGTTTGACATAATCCTAGGAATGGATTGGCTCTCTCAGAATCAAGTGAAGTTGGATTGTGCAAGGAAGAGAATTACATTCCCCGACAATGAGAATCAACCCTTTGATTTTCAATGTAACCCTACGGGAGATATGTTCCTCACGAGATGTTTAGCCAACATCGAAGTCGTCAGTACAGAGGTGACAGCGTCATCTATACCTGTAGTCAAGGACTTCGAAGGAGTATTTCAAGACATTTCTGGTTTGCCGCCCGAGAGAGGTATAGAGTTCTGTATTGAGCTTATACCGGGTACCGTGCCGATCACCAAGGTTCCCTACAGAATGGCCCCCACAGAACTGTTGGAATTGAAGGAACAAGTTCAAGAGCTCGAGAACCTAGGTTTTGTACGTCCAAGTACATCGCCTTGGGGAGCACCAGTGTTATTCGTAAAGAAGAAGGACGGGACACTTAGACTGTGTATCGACTACAGAGAATTGAACCGGGTAACTATCAAGAACAAGTATCCCTTGCCTCGGATTGACGATTTGTTTGATCAACTACAAGGAGCTACGACATTTTCCAAGATAGACCTTAGGTCGGGATATCATCAGTTGAGGGTACGAAAAGAAGACATACCTAAGACTGCTTTCAGAACCCGATATGGTCATTATGAATTTCTAGTGATGCCGTTTGGAATGACGAATGCCCCGGCAGTGTTCATGGATTTGATGAACAGAGTGTTCAAGCCTTATTTAGATCAGTTTGTCATCGTCTTTATTGATGATATTTTGATCTATTCTAAGTCAGGAGAAGAACACGAGCAACATCTACGGATTGCGATGCAGACCCTCAAGGACCACCACTTGTATGCCAAGTTCAGTAAGTGTGAGTTCTGGTTGCAAGAAGTGAAATTTCTGGGACACAAGGTGTCATCTCAAGGAATTTCAGTGGATTCATCCAAGACCGATGCCGTATCAAATTGGGTTAGACCGAGCAACCCTACAGAAGTTCGGAGTTTTCTTGGACTCGCAGGCTATTACAGGAGATTCGTTGAGGGATTCTCAAAGATAGCAGCACCTTTGACTGGGTTGACGAAGAAGAATTTGAAGTTCGAGTGGACAGAGAAGCACGAGCGAGCCTTTCTAGAGTTGAAAGAGAGACTCACAACCGCACCAGTACTAGCAATACCCAAGCCTGATGAAAAGTTCACTATTTTTAGTGACGCATCATATCAGGGGTTAGGGTGTGTACTTATGCAAAATGGCAGAGTTATTGCCTATGGATCCAGACAGCTGAAGCCGAATGAGTTGAACTATCCCATTCATGATTTGGAGTTGGCGGCAGTGGTTTTCGCACTCAAGATTTGGAGACACTATCTCTACGGTGAGAAGTTTGATTTGTTCTCCGATCACAAGAGCCTCAAGTATTTGTTCACGCAGAAAGAGTTGAACATGAGGCAACGTAGATGGATGGAGCTGATCAAAGACTACGACTTCACATTAGAATACCACCCGGGTAAAGCCAATGTGGTTGCCGATGCCTTAAGTCGACAGACTCGTGGGACGATCGCCTCCTTAATGGTTAGAGAGTGGCGAGCATTGGAGACGTTGGCGGAATTCGATGTACAGAGTGCTGAAGAAGGAGAAGGACAATTGTTCGGATGTCTTATCCTGCAGCCTGTTCTTATCGACCGCATCATTGGAGCTCAGAAAGAAGATGAGAAGTTTCAGGCATGGTTCGTGAAGATGTCAGAAAAAGACCCGACAGAATGGAAAGTGGGAGTCGATGGAGGATATCGGTGCAGGAATAGATTATGTGTGCCAGGTAATGAAGAGTTAAGGAAGGATATCCTGGAAGAAGCACATAAGTCGAGATATACAGTTCACCCGGGAGGAACGAAGATGTACAAAGATCTGAAGAGAAATTTCTGGTGGGAAGGTATGAAGAAAGACGTAGCCGAATTCGTATCCAAGTGTTTGACATGTCAGCAAGTCAAAGCTGAACATCAGAGACCGTCAGGATTGTTGCAACCGCTACCTATTCCTGGTTGGAAGTGGGAGCACATTACAATGGATTTTGTAGTAGGATTACCTCGATCGCAGCAAAATCACGACGCCATTTGGGTAATCGTAGATCGATTGACGAAGTCAGCTCATTTCATCGCTTATAGTATGACATACCCGGTAGAGAAGATGAGCCGGATGTACATACAACAAGTTGTGCGACTTCACGGTGCACCTGTGTCGATAGTGTCAGACCGTGACGCGCGTTTTACCTCTGGATTTTGGGAAAGTCTGCAAGAAGCTATGGGAACCTCGCTCAAGATGAGCACTGCTTTTCACCCTCAGACAGATGGGCAAACTGAGCGCGTTAATCAGATCATGGAGGATATGCTCAGGGCTTGTGTGATCGATTTTGAAGAATCTTGGGAGACACACTTGCCGTTGGTTGAATTCGCCTATAACAACAGTTATCACGCGAGTATCGGTATGGCTCCGTTCGAAGCATTGTACGGACGACCATGTCGTTCCCCATTGTGTTGGGCAGAGGTTGGGGACTCAGAATTGTTGGGACCAGATTTGGTAAGAGAAACCAACGAGAAGATCACTTTGGTCAAGGAAAGGATGAGAACCGCTCAAAGCCGATATAAGAGTTATGCTGATCGACGCCGGAAGGATTTGGAGTTTAGTGTTGGAGATCACGTACTCCTTAAGGTTTCACCAACCCGAGGAGTGGTACGTTTTGGTCTCAAGAGAGGAAAGTTAGCTCCACGTTTCATCGGACCGTTTGAGATTTTGGAACGTGTCGGGAAAGTAGCTTATCAACTGGCGCTACCACCAAAGATGTCTGGGGTTCACAACGTGTTTCACGTGAGTATGTTGAGGAAGTACATACGTGACCCCTCACACGTGGTTAGTTATGACGATATTGAGACAAGTCATAACATTTCTTACAAGGAGAGACCTGTGAAGATTCTGGATCAGAGTATCAAGAAGTTGAGGAATAAGGATATTTCGTTGGTGAAGGTTCAGTGGAATCACCATGACGAGAACGAAGCCTCGTGGGAAGTGGAAGCTGATATGAGGAAGAAGTACCCGGAGTTATTTCAGGACTAGTTAGTCTTGATTTCGGGGACGAAATCCTGTTTAAGGGAGGAAGGGTGTAATAACCTGCATTTCCATTTAATTTGAAATTCATGTCCATATTTAATTTATTTGTAATTGCATTGGCATATTTAAATTCAATTAAACATTGTCTGCTTTTATTTTACTTTCAGTCACATGTTTGGAATATTAATTTCTTATCTAACTCACATTTAAATTTTATTTGGGGCCAAACTGCAATTTCACAAAATTAGTAAAACCTGTGTGGATTTCAAAGTCTGTATTTCAAAACGGTGAAAATAACTTCTATTGACTCAATCAGTATTTTTATAAAACCAGAAAATCAATTCTTACGTTAAAGTGGAATTCCTGTATTTTTGTGGTGACCACCGCGCCCCGAAAATACCAGTTTATGTTCAAAACTGTCCATGTAGTGTTTAATTTCCCCAGATTTTTGGAAGTGACGTAAAGTATGACATGACTTGTACTTTATTGCTATTAATGGAAACTCATCATTTGCTTAAGCTTTGTTTGTCAATGCTTGGTGTATGTGTGTGTTGTTGTGCCAAAAGCTATTTTTCCCAAACACTATTTGAATTACCCCCTATTTCTCTAGTTCACCTCTTCACAATCTGAGAGTATATATGTATACGTAAGTGTATCACACACACACACCTGTGATTTTGTAGTTCATTTAGGATTGAATGAGAAAGCTAATACTTGTAATCCAATGTGGAGTCTTCAAGGTTGAACTTGGAGCCCAAGTTCTCTCTTTTGGGTCCTATATATGTATACCTCTCATTACACACACACATTCTGCACATCACAAAACACAGAGAGTATAGAGAGAGAGATTTCACAGAGAATTTCAGAATTATATAGAGAGAGAAAGCTCTTAATCCCCATAGCCAAAGCTTGGGTTTGAAATTTCTTCATTTGATTTCCTTTCTCAACAAACACTACTTCTCTTTGATATCAGTGAGTATTCTAAACTCACTAAGAATGTAATTTCATATTAATTGTTGTGTAATTGTTAAATGTTGTAAATCCCCATTGATGATTTTTACGTATGAAGTTCATAGCATAAAAATCAAGATTTTCAAACCTTAATCTAAATTCGTTTTTAGAGATGAATATGGAAGATTATAGTATGTATTGACTATGTTTGAAGTTATAGAGCCTAATTTATTCATATGAGAAAGTATATTAAAAATCAAATTTTGACATGTTTTAGTTTATCATAAAATTGGAGAGTTATAGTTAGAATCATGTTAAATTGATCATAGATTCTTAATCCTTGTTTAAAAAGGAAAAGATCCATATATAACATGATGTACATACTTACAAAACTGAAATGGGTCAAAAAAAAAGGACCCCTGTTTGCTGAACCAGAGCAGTTCCTGCGGAGAAGACGAAGCCTCAGCTTCATCTCGCGCCGCGATCGCGCGCGCGAAGAATCGCGCGAGCGGCCCGCGCGAGCGACCTTTCGCGCGAGCGGCCCGCGCGCGCGAGGTTGGCTTCCCCAGGCAGACGTAAGAGTTTATATATATATATTTGAAAATTGGCTGGTCGCGCGAGCGAGGGTCGCGCGAGAACCCCTTCGCGCGAGCGGTCCGCGCGCGCGACCTTGCTTTCCTCAGGCAGACAGAAAAGTTTATTAATAAAAGAAAAATGGGCTTATCGCGCGAGCGGCCCGCGCGAGCGACCTTTCGCGCGAGCGGCCCGCGCGCGCGAGGTATTGCAGTTTCTGTTTTTGTCGATTTTTCTGTTAAGGGACTGTTTGGATGAAATTTATATACTGTGGAGGTTCTGTTTGGGATATTTAGTTAATCAGAACTCTATTTTGTTATGTTTGAATGATTAAAACACTGTAGTATGACTCATTGATCCCCGTACGCGTGTGTTCCTTTAATTCAGCATTTTTGGTTTTCATTTAAGTGCATACCATTCATGTGGGTCAGTGGTACATGCATATGGGTGTCAGTCTGTGTGGAAAAGAGTAATGGTAGTGTGGAAAGAGTATGAGTTTGTGTTTGTGGTCGTGGTTGTGGTTGAGTATGAGTTTGTGGTTGTGGTCGTGGTTGTGATTGTGATTGTGGTTGTGGTTGTGGTTGCGATTATGGAAGAGGGTATCTTTGAAATGCGACGGTGGCAAATAAGGACACTCCCTGACGCCCATGGAAGCGTTAAAGTGTGTGAAGCCGAACTCGGACACTCACTGGCACCCATGGAAGTGCTAAAGTGTGGCCTACGGACACTCCCTGATAACTCGAGTCTGGATACTGTGTGAGGGGTTGCCCCGGTATTTGCATGGCGGTTAGGGTATTCAAAGTGTGAGGCATTGGACACTCCCTGGTACCCCGGACCAAAGTGTGAGGCAAACTGGACACTCCCTGGCGCCCCGTTGCTAAAGTGTGGCTATCGTAGTATTTCAAAGAGACCAGGAGTAGGATAGTGGGTTGTTGTGGCTGTCGAGAGAAAAGAGTCGGCAAGATGAGTGTGGTGCATTGTTCTCATACACGGTCCCATCTGTTTAAATTTACCCTCTTTAAATAATGTTGTGAATGTTTTCTAAATGAGCTTCTTACTTCAATTATAAACTTGTGGATTTAAATGGGAAATGGAAAAAGGTAAATTGGTATGTTTTACATTCGAAGTCATGTTTTTAATACTCACCAGCTTCTTGAAGCTGACGACGTTGATGCGTCCTGGACATTCGTGTCTAGGCTTTTCAGGTTATAACCAGGAGGAATCATACGACTATGCTATTTGAGAATGGCTGCTTTTGGAATGAAGAAACTGTTTATTTACTATGATTTTTAAGTTTAAACTGTTTTGTTCTATAAGGATGACTGTATCAGATACTAAGTTATTATTTTGTTTCAAGGCGGTCTGTGCCTTAGTTGACCCCGGTTTATAAGATGTAATAAGTTAGAAAAATTTTGTAAGCCTTGATTGCTCTGTTTTGATTATTATTGTTTATTGTTGTTTGACGTTTGGGACGGAATCGATCCTTCAAACTGTCGCGACCTACGGGTCCATAAAGGAAATTAAACGCTTTCCTTATTTATGCTACGTCGGGGCGTGACAGACACCGACCGTAGAAGGCGTCACCGGCGAGACAAAGCACCAACGTCCCTGTCAGTAGGCGATGTCGGGGACAAGGAAACGACACCAGGTTCCTCCTTCTTTTTTGATTTTTGAACTAGGTTTTGATGAAATGCTTGATCAAATGATAGATCCATGTACTTTTGCTTATATTATGCTAGATCTACACTTATATTTCATAGATCTACTATATTACCGATCATCCTAGTTGTTTGGTTGCTCAGAATGTTTTCAAGTTTGGATAATAAGTTCATTTTGATTTTTTATTAGATATTAGTAGATTTAAGCAACCCAACAAAATTTATGATAATAAAAATTTAGATTTTGGGACCATAAATAAAGAAAAGAAAGTTTCACTGGAGGACATGAACATGTTGTAGTCACATATTCCCTAGTATACTATCTACATATCCCAATTTGTTCATATATGTAACAAATTGGATGAGTGATATGATGCAGTCAGTGAGTAGTTAGCTCATTCTTGTCATGATGCAGCAGGTAAGTGATGTATTTGGTTTTGTTCTATATTTGGCATTGTAGCAGATGTTCACTATTTTGAGGTCTTTATCTTTTTGGTGTATTTTGGGGGAGAGTCTAGCTTTAATGGGGTTGAATTTCTTGGGTGTCTTAGTATCTTGCATATTACATGTTTGAGAATTTTCCTAAGAGAGTGCTGAGATAATTAGCAA
Source organism: Hydrangea macrophylla (assembly GCA_033977485.1). NCBI lineage: Eukaryota > Viridiplantae > Streptophyta > Magnoliopsida > Cornales > Hydrangeaceae > Hydrangea > Hydrangea macrophylla. Next base: position 148,736,355 of record CM066991.1, on the reverse strand, counting down.
GATTATCATATGTAATTTGGGGGGATATTGGCTTGGAATATGGATGAAATTATCCTTTGAGGAGATTTTAATAGTGAAATTACGTCTACTGTTCGGGAAAAAAAAAGTAAGAATGGATGACAATTATATAGTTGGGAGGTTTCTTATAGCTGAGTTTGATTGAGTTTATGATATTCTTTTATAGCTTAATAATTAATTAATCTTTTTTATTAGTGTCACTCCTAATTTGAAAAAAAAAAATTCCCTTGTTTATTTGCCTGTGATATGGCATTGGAGTTTATGATTTGAAATGCTCAATTACTCTGTTTAGTTTATGTTTTCTTTAACCTAGTTGTACTAATTTCTTTTATTTTTCAGATCATTGAAAGTTCTAGATAAAGGTTTGTGAATTTCATTCTAGTTTGTTTTTCATGCATAGTAGTAATTGGTTTATGAAGCTAAATCCCCTAGTAGGGAGTATATGATGAAATACTAACTGGATTGACAAATATTCCCAACTCTTTTCCCATATTTGTAAGAACTTTTTTTATTATTATTTCTCATAGCAAATCCATACACTTTCAATTCAAGGACTTACCTAAAAAGTTGGTTGGAGTTGTTTCACATACAGAATGATCTTACTGATGCTATTAATTGGAAAAATCAGTTGTGTTGTTCAAACTTAAAGAATGTGGTTCATCCCATGAAATATGTAACTCATTATGGATGAGACTTTCTCCTGTAACTCTTAAGAATTTAGCAATGTTTAACTATGGTTGCCTTTGTGGTTGTTTCTTTAGTGTAATCACCCAAGCTATTGCCTACATGGTTACCAGTGGTCTTAGATCTGTGTAAAACATTAGCTATTCTACTTTGATCTACAAGTTTTGAAGAAAATTAATAAAATTTTGAATGTGGTAACCGATGGGTTACCAATTTTGTTGGACTCTTTAATTGTTTGAAATTTTTGTTGGATCAATTGTGCTGTTTTAGATCAACTGTGGCTCTTTTGTTTAACACATATCATATATACTTTTTTTCTTTTCAAGTGAAATTGGATAATTGTTCATGACTTGAGTTGCAGAATATTCATCGAGATAACTATCCATTGAGCTTGGTGATAGTTACTTTGATGCCGTTGAAACATCTAACATGGGAGAGAGAATTGGAAAACGGAAAACCAGGGACAAGCTCATTGATACTTGTTCTATGAGAGTTTTTTTTAATAGTTGTATTTTATTAAACTTGATGGTTGTAATTTATTGACATTTGTTGTACTTTGATAAACTTATTTGTTGTAATTCATTAATGTTGATTGTATTGTATTAAACTTTGCTTATGTTTGAAATTGGCTTTATAGTGTTTAATATTTTCGGATAAATTTTTGTAGTTGATGTTATAGAAAATACTTGATTTGAAGGTATTTTGGCAATTTGGTTATTTTTTCACAAAAGGGTATTTTTGGAAAGTTTAGACTTATCCAGGTTTATACCACGGTCATCCAAACACAGTATTGGATTAATTAAATTTTATCTGTAGTATAATCCAGCACGAGCCAAACACATTATAAAAATAATACTGCACTGTTTTATCCTGTGGTTAGTTATCTCAGGATAACTAACTACAGTTTAATACAATACCCCTTTATCCTATCCGGCAAACAAACGAGGCCTAAGCCCATTATTCAATAAGTGTATTATTCCAATACAACATCTCAACATCAACACATGATATAAACAGCTTAGCAGTCCATCAAATATTAACAGACTAAACATTTATAATTCTGACATGTTCAATCGATTGAAGTCATTTTAATCGATTGAAGTAAAGCCAAGTTTGATCGATTGAAGAACGTTCGATCGATTGACAAAAACAAGCTCGATCGATTGAAAGAAGTTCGATTGATTGAAGTCGGTCTGTATTCAATCGATCGAAACCAGTTCGATCGATTGAGAAAGGGGCTTTTTTTAAAAATTGGACTGGACCTTCCTCGCACGTTTGGGGTCCGTTCTTTCTTGTCGAGACATATATATATATATAACAACATATCTACGCTATTAAGTGAGTATAGGCATTCACGGTAAAGTTCGTGACGTCGGCGAGCTGGCGGTGGCCGCGGGTGTGCTCGGGGTGTTCCCCCTCTCTGTTTTCTTTCTCTTTCTCCTTCTCATCTGTCTCTTTTCTTCTCCTTCCTCTTCTTCTTCCCGAGGGTGTGTGTGTTTGTTGGTATATGTATATATATAACTGCGTGTGTATATATATATGAGTGTGTGTATATGTAAACTATATCACTCGCTCTCTAGACTTTGTCCCAAACTTCAGCAAACGCAAACAAGTATAAGGGTGTGGGTATATATAGGGGAGGGAAATGAATGAGAGTCGTGAGACATAAACTTGACGTTCAAGTTCTGTCATTTTCGATCGATCGAAGTAGGGTCGATTATTTGAAAGTGAGTCCACATTATGATTCAGGTCGGCAGCTTATCAAGCGATCGAAGTGGGTTCGATCGATTAAGGAAACACAAGTTCGATCGCTTGACGTAAGTTCGATCGATTGAAAAGAGAATTTCTCAATCGCTTGAATGGACTTCAATCGATTGAAAAAGGGTATTATAGGAAAGGTAAAGACAAGCATATTGAATCTTATTTATATCAAAAATAATATAAAAGTACAAAAATACACTAAAAATAGCGGGTATTATAAATGAAGAGTCAAATGAACATTTAAACTTCTAATTTTCTTCGATAGGCGCTCAAGTCAAGAAACAAAATAAGGAGTCTGATTTGCACGCTTCAAAAATTTGTAGAACATTTTGGCTTATCAAATTTATTTTTTAATATCATGTAAAAGAAAATGTTGGAGATTGAATACACAAAAATAACAAGTTTTATTAAATATCTTAAATATGCTTAAATTGGGAGGGAAAAAATGAACTATTCAAATAAAATTTATGAAGCGCTACTCGGAGATGTTGTAAATAGATTGGTGTTGTTTGTGTCAAGTAATGCTATATTTTTTAAATTTTATATTTCAAATATATGATTTCAACACATGTGCCAGTGGGATAATCTTTAAAGGGACCACCTCAACATCTTTCAAAGAAAATCAAGTGTACTTGTGCTTGAAAATTAATACAATTGGGATACAAATTTTGAAACATAATATTTTTGTTTTTTGAAAAAACATAACAAGATTTATTCAACCATCGACAAAACACGGGTTACAAGATTATCAAAAAAAAAGAAGGAACATCAACAAACCAAACATTCAAACTCTAAGAACATTTAGCAACCTTAGCTAACGCGTGTGCAATAACATTGCACTCTCTAACAACATGAATAAAATTGGGGCAATCCAGGGACAAGCGAAGAGTCCTAGTCGCTGCAATAACATGAATGTACGGGGAGAGGCTGTGTGACCCATCCTTAAGACAATCAACAAGTACCCTCGAATCAAATTCCACCATGAATTTCGAGAACCCAACTTCGCGGGCCACAATAGAGGCCCTCCACAAGGCTAGCGACTCAGCAATAATAGCATTAAAATTACCTCGAACGAACTCCAAATATGAGAATAAAACATTCCCAACATGATTCCTCATAACTCCACCCCGACCAATCCCACTACAATCCGCAAAAGTTGTCGCATCCACGTTAATCTTAATATTAATTACTCATTTTGTGTTTGAAAAGAGGTGAAATTTTCATTAATTAATTATCTGTCTGAGAGAGAGAGAGAGAAAGAGAGAGAGTGTGTGTGTGTGTGTGTGTGTGTGTGTGTGTGTGTTTTGTTTAAAGCATCTGCAGTGTGTACAATAAACTTATTGCTACTGCAGTGGACACAACTGTAATACCAAAAAAAAAAAAAAAGGAAATGAAATTGCCTGAAACAGCTCATGCTGTGCCATTTGGGATAGGGGTGTACAAGAAAAACCGAGACCGAAACCGACCGACCGAACCGACCAAACCGAGGGCATTCGGTCGGTTTTCAAACTTAGAGTTCAAGAAGAAAATCGAACCGACCGACCGAAACACCCCAAAATCCCGACCGAACCGAGGCTATTGGTCGGTTTTTTTATGTGAAAAAACCGAGAAAAACCGACCGAGAACCGACCGTGAACACCCCTAATTTGGGAGTGGACGACACAGTGTATGCCGTGTGGGAGATTTTTAGGTGGCGAAATGGCTTTGTGTGTGCTATTTGGAAATGAAACAACTTTGTGTTTGTCGTGTAGGCCATCACGGCAACTTTGTACAATAATAAAACTTAAAGCAAATAACAAAATTAAATATCATTAATTTTTTCCCCTTAAATTTAATTTTTAACTTACACCATTCTAAATGAACAATACAAAATTTCTTTAAATATGTTGTATCATCACTGCAGATGCTATTATGTGAAATAAGGTTGGTCTAGCTGAATAGGGTGTACTACTACTTTTTCAAAGAAGAAGAATAGGCATTACCAGTCCATAGATTTCGAATTTTGGAAATAGGCTAGCTCACGAAAATCGCCTGAGGGCGGCCCTTTTCTCAGCTCATTATTCCAATCATTCTTTATCTACCAGCAGATTTATGTACATAACGACAAGGCCTGCCAACCAGTTGCATGTCCCTACCAATATTACATCACACCCACCATCCCCCCATCCGCATCCCTATCATGTGTCATGTCTTGTCTGTCAATATATAGTCTCATATCATCTCTATATGTGTTGTGATATGGGGATTCTCTACAATACATCTACTCGTTTAGGATGTAAACTAGTACGGAGTACTTTTATTTTTTTATTTTTATTTTTTTTTATGGTATATGGCTAGCGTGATAACATTTTGGTTTTCGGTTTACAATTTTTATTTTTATTTTTTGACAAATAATGATATGCTTTTTAAAATTAAATCATAAATTTAATTTTTAAATACTTAATAATTGTACCACATGTTATAGTAATGATCAACTATACCTCAAGGCACGACATGTAATATATTGCATGTAACTATCAAATATTTGAGAAATATATTTCAAATACAAATTTAGAAACATAAAATTAATCTTATTTGACACCACTTCTGTAACAAATAATTGTATTGTTGTGTCAAATGCTTGTACCATTGAAAAGCACCAACTTTTGAAATAATCCTAAAAAGATGCAAGTTTTAGTATAATATTACAATTATTTGGCACCAAAACCACTAAAATTTACAAATTTCAAAACCATTAATGCCTTTTGTGGAATCTCTTTTCAAATATTCCTTTCGGCCTATATGTGTTTTTAGGACCCAAGATTGAAATACTAGACCATTTAATTTTTTTTTTAAAGACTTTTTAATCCAAAAACACGTTTCGATTAAAAAAAATGTGGTTGTTTTAGTCCAAACATGATACAAATTTTGATTTTGGTGAATTTCTCTTAATTTTCACAATTAGAACTCCACTTCTGCATAATTGCAAAAATCATAGTCAATTAAAACCGACTCTAAAGATGTACCTATATTTATAAACAATTTTTATATAAAAAACAACAACACTTCCATCATTTTTTTTAGTCTATTTCATGCAGTTTTCTCACAAAAGTGAGACCCAAAAAAAAATAATAATGAATTTGAGTATTTCTGAAAAAATACTATTCCGTAGTAGTTTTTAAGTATTAGGATTCTCTTCTCTGAGAGAAAACGATGCAAAAATATTGAAGCAAAAATATTGAAGTCAGGTCCGACCCTGAGCACATGTGACACATGTTAAGGTTTGGGGTCCACCGTACAAAAGGGCCCGCAAATTACTCTCCAAGCCTATATATGTATATGTTGTCTTTGTGCATTTGATTCTTAATACATACTACATTAGCTAAACCTTTAATTTTTCAAAAATTCCAATAAATAACTCACAAATCATACAATAATCTATAAATATGTTTGTAACTATATGAAAATAGACCAAAAAAAATTTACTTCGAGGGCATTGTGTAAAATATCCTGATCTACTAATCTTGTATGGAGTCTCTAGTATCCCGGAACCGGCCCTCACTGAAGTACTGTAATGTCAAAGAATAGATTGTCTAGCACTCCCTTTGTCCCTTTATTTGAGTCTTATATTCCATTTTGAGATGTCTCAAAATTAGTGTTCACTTTCCTAAATTGATAGTATACAATTTTTACTTATTTTCTAAAATTACCCTTCATTGAAATTTACACCAAGACAAAACAAAAAAAAGTTATTGTAATGATTAAGGGCAATTCTGAAAAATAAGTGTAGATTTTTTTTGTCCATTTAAAAAATTAAACTCCTAAAAATGGAATAAAAAAAAAAAGACGGAGGGAATATCCTGTATCAACAGTTCATGTTGCCCAAACGCAGATCTCCTTACCTATGGGTTATGGCAAAACCGCATACGGATATTACGAGGTGCGATAACGAGGGAGACTTTATAATTAAAAATCAAATTAAAAAATTTGATGTCACATTGATAATAATAAATAAATGTAGGCTAGAATCGAGGCGCATGCAAAACACTCATCATGTTGTCCTCTATGACCCACGCAAACCTTCCCAATGCCTTTCTTTTTGCAGCTTCTGTTGACATGCACACTATCTTCCTCTAATGCCCCTCCCTTTCTTGTGTTTTACATCCTTCACCATCTGTCTGCTCTATTATTATTGTTTGTTCTCTTCCCTCTCACATGATGAGATATATAATTAAGGGTTAAATGTATTTTATCTTTATTTTTACTTTATTCTTGTGTTGTTTAAAAATGGACACATAACCTTTGTGATTTTAGACTAAAATAAAACTGTTTAAATTTTTCGTCAAAATTGATAAAAAATTATTAAATTTGTCAAAAATATTACTCCAATTAACCCTCATTGTGAGGTTAATTTGAAGTTAATCATTTATTTGAGGATAATTCTGTCATTTAATCCACTTACGTGGACTAATTTTTAACACTTAATCCTTTCAAGAGGTTAATTGTGGGGTTAACTAATTATGTGAGGTTAATTTTAACACTTAAACTCGCCTATTTGGGGCGAATTTTAACACTTAATCTCAATATTGGACAATTCTAAGATAATCTTAATAGTGTCACTTTAGTCTAAAACCAAAAAAAAAATTAAGCGTTCACTTTTGATTCTGAACCACAGTGGGATAAATGAAATACACCTCACTACAAAGGAGTAAAATGTAATTAATCCTATAATAACATAAATACAACTATACAAGTTGAGAAACATAGTTAATGGTGGTTGGCCACTAAAGAGTCTAACACTAATTAGAAAATTTTCATCCAAAAGAAGTTCATTTGGGGAAACTATTAACTTCTTGGCTAAAGTTTAGTTTGTGATTAACATTATAAGTTAAATTTTTGAGTTAATTGCACGGACCGTCCCTGAGGTTTGGCAAAATTACACGAACCTCTTATTCTATATTGCAAAAATACACATATCTCCTTTGAGGTTTGGATTTACATTACACACACCTCCCCCTCTAGATTGCAAAATTTACATACACCTCCCTTCTTAATTTGCTAATGCCGAAAATACCCAAATAGTTATAAAAAAAATCCATCTCCTCTCTTTCTACGGTATATACATATATACATGCATACACACATACGCATCATATATATGGGTTTAAATTTTGTATTTTTTCAACAAATTCATATGTATATATACATATGTCCATATATTATATATGTACTTGTATATCTATATCTATACCTATATATACACACAGGAGAGAGAGAGAGAGAGAGAGAGAGAGAGAGAGAGATACGTGTGTAATTTAGTAAAATGATAAGTAAAGTAAGGGCAAAATAGTAAATTCATGCTAAAAAGGAGGTCTTTGTAATTTTGCTACAGGGGAGGTTCGTGTAATTTTGACAAACCTCATGAGAGGTCTATAAAATTAACCTAAATTTTTTTAAAATGCATATAAAAAAAAAAAAAAAAAAAACCCGAAAGGAAGTGGATCAAAATGTAAAAAAATTTTAATACATTTTTTTTACCTATTTTTGTTATCTGTAAATATAACACATGTGTACGGGTTTTGCCATACTTCATTATATTTGTCATGCATGATAATGTGATGTGATGTGTATTGCAGCACATGTATGAGTGAGTTATAACTCACGAGTCGATATGGGTATCTGTGTAAGAGAACCCTCTGAGATAGTATAGAATTGAATGTTTTGTTGTTGTGAAGTCTCTCCGAGATTGAGACGTTCATTATGGAATGACCTGTGTATTTCACTATCTGATTATTATGTGGTTTAGAATATATTTCTAACGTTAATTTTTGTATCCTTGTGAAGACGAATTAACACGCTACATAATTGATAGGCTAACTAGTGATTTCGTAAAATCATGTGGGACCACGTTTTAGCAACCAAACTGAACTTAGACGAAAACTTTTATGGATTATAGATTCTCACTTGTAAAGTGATAACTTAGGCGTTTAAGATGTTTTGAGAGATAATCGGTAGATTAGAGAAACTCGCAGGGAGTTAAACACAAATACGGAAAGTATTGCATATATGTAGAAAGAGATGACATATATTTTTTCATAAAGGTTTCTAAACCTTAATCCAAAATGGGGAATGAAGAGATTTTAGTTCTTCGAGCTTCACGACGACAATCGACGAACTTCTACTCATTTGTTTCCTTCTAAAATTTATATTTGAATTCCTCGAGGTAAGACCGTCATTTTAATATTCATTATGTCTTGTTTGGATAAGTTTTTCCGAAAACTTATTTTTGGGAATTTTCATAAAAAAATATGATAATCGAACTTTTGATCCATGGGAATCGTATTAGTCGGACTTCTACACGTTCCTTGTGTTCAAGTTTTCCTTGGAATGAGATTTAGGAGCGTTAATCGGATGTGAATGATTCAACTATGTGTTTTGGAATGATTTCTTGACATGCATTCATATTTTGTATGAAAATCATGTTTCAATTCATAGGTATATGTTGTTTAGTTCATATTGGGCGATTATATTGATAAGTAGGCCCAATCGTACGATAAAATGTTTGACTTTATGTCGAAAGCATGGTGAAATGTATTTGAGCATATTTAGTTGCTATTTGGGTCAAAGGTGTGCATGTACCAAGCCATTGTCGTGGAGCTGTTATAGGCATAAGGTCGCACATTTGAAGAAAAGAAACGTGGATCTTACCTAGTCCCGTGGATTTGTTGGTGAGGAGTCACGAACTAGGAGTGTAGACCGTACACGTGAGACTTTGGAGACTAGTATGAAGTGTAGTAATGTGAATGCGAGCATGTTTATCATTCATGTGCATCGTTGATTTATTCACTAAGCTTAAACAAATCGAAATATGTGTGGTTATTCAAATAACCATTTCAGGTGTCAATGCCAGTGAGAAATCGGGAAGGTGATCACGAGATGTTGGGAATTCACTTAGAAGGCGACTCATCTCGTTTCATCTCGTAGTTTTGTAATAGAAATGGTATCACACCCCAATTTTCAGACAATAATCTATCATACAATTTAATTGAAGCTCAAAATGTCATGTCATAATAATAATGAAACATTAGAAATTTTAATACAAAAACAAACGAGAAAATATTACTGGTATTACTAACAAATTAAATATGCTTACTAGCAATTTAATTTGTAGGTTCTTCAAACTTAAAATTTTTAAACACGTGTCTTTCCTAGGTACACTCATATATCATTGCTAATTGAAAAAAATTAATTAAAATAATTATTTACACACTTAAAAATTTTAGAGTTGTTACATTCTACCCTCTTTAAAGAAATTTCGTCCCGAAATTTGTAGCAATAGTAAATACACAATTCAGTCATAAATAAAGTTAGGCACGCAATTTCATACAAATCATTGATTACGTTTAACTCTCAACTATACAAGACTTAGTACGTCGAGCGAATAATCCAAACAAGGAAACCCTCATGTATATACCTATAGTCTCGTATAATCGATTGTTAAATTCTAACCAGAACTAAAATATAACACAATATGTCACACCCGTTCCAGAAATTTATGATTTTGAAAATGCATCATTTGAGTTTTTGAAATTATTAATGTTATTAATAATTTCAGTTGAGGTTGACTGTGAGTCAACGGTAAGGTGTCAGTGAGGACACAGGAACATGGCAGTTCATCTTTGCATGGACATGAGTAAATGGCATTTATATGATTTAAATGTTATTTGACTTTATCTGGTATTCCTGTGAATAGTAATTATACCTGTGTAGTGTAATTCTGGTATTTGGATAATTTTAGTATACCTTTTTGAGAACTGTGGTGAGAACGTGAGTGATACGGTAATTAAGAAGGTAGGTTGTGTAGAGATTCCGCAGAATTTAGTTTGACGTTATTTTTGGACCCAAACGAAACTTAGTCGAAAACTTTTGGAAATTATAGTTTTCACTCGTAAAGTTATAAAATGGACGTGTGCGAAGTTTCATGGGTTAATTAGAAGTTTGAGAAACTTGCGAGGAGGTAAACGTAATTTCCAGAACTCTTGTCTATATATAGATGAGGATGAGATTCATTTTCATCCAAACTTGCCATAAATATCTAGAGAGAGGAGAGAGAAGGGAGATTTGGAGCCAACGGGCTTTGCGACGCCGATCGACGACCGTTCGTCCGTCAGATCTTCTCCAAATTTTAGATTTGAACTCATGGAGGTAAGATCTTCGTTTTGATACTACTTAGGCCGTGTTTGGCTAAGTTTTGTAAAAATATTAATTCTAGACTTTTGGAAAAAATCAGGTAAAACTCGTAGGAATCGCGTATAATTTGAAATCCGACGATTATTTAGCCCCCTAGACGATCCTTCAAAGTTTGAAGAGATTCGCACGAGGTATGAATTCTAGATCTATGAAATATATGGACTTCATGTTTTGGAACATCAAATTTGATATCTTTGGATCCAGGCGAAATTCATGTGTTAGTTAGGCCCGTTAATTATGCGCGTGAAATTATGATAAAAGTGTAATAACCTGCATTTTCATTTAATTTAAAATTCATTTTCATATTTAATTGGTATTTGCATTGTCATATTTAATTTCAAATATTATTGACTGCTTCATTTAAATTTCATTTATCATATTCTAAATTTTATTCCTTGATTTATTGCAAGCTAAGAATGTTGTTGGGGTTAAATTGTAATTTTTATAAAGTTAGTGATACCAGTATGGATTTCAAAATCTGTATTTCAAAACGGTGAAAATAACTTCTATTGATTCAATCAGTATTTTTATGAAACCAGAAAATCACTTCCTACGTTAAAACGAATTTCCTGTATTTTTGTGGTGACCACCGCGCCCCGAAAATACCAGTTTATGTCCAAAACTGTCCATGTTGTGTTTAACTTCCACAGATTTTGGAAGTGACCGATTTAGACATTTACTTTATTTCCAATTATGGCAAGCAATCATTTGATAAGGCATTGTTTGGGAATGTTTAGCTTATATGTGCAAATGTTGTGCCATAAGCTAAGTTGCCAAACATCTTGCAATTGACCCCTACACACCTACTTGGCTCTTCAAATCATTTGGAAGACAATTGTAGTGTTTAGTGTGCATATATGCTATATACGTATGTGTATATGCTGTTAATTTAGAGAGGTTAAGGTTGGGTTAACTCAATTAGAGCTTGCTAAGTGAGTTTCTAAATTTTTACTTGGTCACCAAGTTCCTCCTTGAGGATTCTATTTATACATGCTCAAACACACACATTCTGCACATCATTTTCACAGAGAGTTTGGGAGAGAGAGTTTACACAGAGAATTTCAGAAATTATATAGAGAGAGTAAGCTCTTAATCCCCATAGCCAAAGCTTGGGTTTGAATTTCTCCATTTGATTTCCTTTCTCAACAAACACTACTTCTCTTTGATATCAGTGAGTATTACTAACTCACTAAGAATGTAATTACATGTCTATTTACTGTGTGTTTGTTCAATTTTGTAATACACCATTGTTGATCCTACGTATGAAAATTCATAGCTTGAAATCAAGATTTTCAAACCTTAATCTAAATTCGTTTTTAGAGATGAATATGGTAGATTACACATCCTACATGCCATGTTTGAAGTTATAGAGCCTAATTTATTCATATGAGAAAGTATATTGAAAATGAAGTTTTGACATGTTTTAGTTTTTCATAAAATTGGAGAGCTATGGATCAAATGGTGTTAAATTAATCTTAGATTCTTAATCCTTGTTTGAAAAGGAAGAAATCCATATATAATAGGACATATATACTTACAAAATTGAAATGGGTCAAAAAGACCCCTGTTTCACTGAACCAGAGCAGTTTCTGCGGAGAAGATGAAGCCTCAGCTTCATCTCGCGCCACGATCGCGCGCGCGAGAATCGCGCGAGCGACCCCTCGCGCGAGCGGCCCGCGCGCGCGAGGTATGCGTCTCCAGGCAGACAGAAGAGTTTTTATATATATTGGAAATTAGGCTAGTCGCGCGAGCGAGGGTCACGCGAGAACCCCATCGCGCGAGCGATCCGCGCGCGCGACCCTGGCTTTCTCAGGTGGACAGAAAGTTCAGATATAAAAGGAATAATTGGGCATATCGCGCGAGCGGCCCGCGCGAGCGAGCCTTCGCGCGAGCGGCCCGCGCGCGCGAGGTTTGGCAGTTCTGTTTTTGTCTGTTTTCTGTTAAAAGACTGTTTGGTTCAACTTTTATATACTGTTAAGGTTCTGTTTGGGATATTTAGTTAATCAGAACTCTATTTGGTTATGTTTTGAATGATTAAAACATTGTAGTATGATTTATCAATCCCCGTACGCATGTTGTTCCTTTAATTCAGTGTTTTGTTTAGATTCATGTGCATGTCATTCATGTGGGGTCAGTGGTACATGCATGGGGGTGTTAGTCAGTGTGGAAAAGAGTAATGGTAGTATGGAAAGAGTATGAGTTGTGGTTGTGGTTGTAGTTTGTGGTTGTAGTTGTGGTTGTGGTTGTAGTTTGTGGTTGTAGTTGTGGTTGTGGTTGTGGTTGTGGTTGAGTTTGTGGGGAGGGTATCTTTGAAATGCGACGGTGGCAAATGTGGACACTCCCTGACGCCCATGGAAGCGTTAAAGTGTGTGAAGCCGAACTCGGACACTCACTGGCACCCATGGAAGTGCTAAAGTGTGGCCTACGGACACTCCCTGATAACTCGAGTCTGGATACTGTGTGAGGGGTTGCCCCGGTATTTGCATGGCGGTTAGGGTATTCAAAGTGTGAGGCATTGGACACTCCCTGGTACCCCGGACCAAAGTGTGAGGCAAACTGGACACTCCCTGGCGCCCCGTTGCTAAAGTGTGGCTATCGTAGTATTTCAAAGAGACCAGGAGTAGGATAGTGGGTTGTTGTGGCTGTCGAGAGAAAAGAGTCGGCAAGATGAGTGTGGTGCATTGTTCTCATACACGGTCCCATCTGTGTAAATTTACCCTCTTTAAATAATGTTGTGAACGTTTTCTAAATGAGTTTCTTACTTCAATTATAAACTTGTGGATTTAAATGGGAATTGGAAAAAGGTAAGTTGGTATGTTTTACATTCAAAGTCATGTTTTTAATACTCACCAGCTTCTTGAAGCTGACGACGTTGATGCGTCCTGGACATTCGTGTCTAGGCTTTTCAGGTTATAACCAGGAGGAATCATACGACTATGCTAATTGAGAATGGCTGCTTCTGGAATGAAGAAACTGTTTATTTACTATGAGTTTTAAGTTTAAACTGTTTTGTTTTATAAGGATGACTGTATCAGATACTAAGTTATTGTTTTGTTTCAAGGCGGTCTGTGCCTTAGTTGACCCCGGTTTATAAGATGTAATAAGATAGAAAATTTTTATAAGCCTTGATTGCTCTGCTCTGATTATTATTGTTTATTTTGTTCGACGTTTGGGACGGAATCGATCCTTCAAACTGTCGCGACCTACGGGTCCATAAAGGAAATTAAACGCTTTCCTTATTTATGCTACGTCGGGGCGTGACAAAAAGCACGTATAACTGTTTATGTGAGCATGTTATGTGTCTACTTGGGTCAAAGGGGAGTTTGGTGCAAATCCATCCGGGGTAAGCTCCTCGAACCTTGAGGATTGTGATTGTGATTGAAATGGAATTGGAATTTTGTGGTTGTGTCTGGATTGGAGGTGGGCCCAACCAGTACATGGTACCTGGTATGGAGGAAGGCCCAACCAGTGTACGAGATGCGTGGGAGAGGTGGGCCTCCTACGGCATCGACCGGATGAATGCGTACCACTCACCCTAGAGACTATTTCTATGTGTTTTAGATGCTTAAACCATGAATTGTCATATAAGCATACATTTAGAATTGTACGCTCAGCATATAGCTGAGCAGTGGAGATGTACTCCATTGCAGGTAAGAAGAAGCGCGATGAGTGAGGCCGATGATCGCCGGGGAATCACCTTTGTAAATGTTTTTGTGTTTTAAATCCTAAACTTGTATAAGGATTGGGTAATTGTAATAATATGTTGTAATATGAACATGGATTAGTTTCGCAGTATTGAAATCTTGTAATTTAACGTCTGTAGTTATGTTTTAAATGTTGAAATTGGTGTTGGTTGTGATTGATGTTGGTATTGAAGAACATAAGTTGTTAGTATGATCAACACAGGGCTGTCCAGCAAGGGAGCAGTCGACTGGACCCAGGGTCAGTCGACTGGATCCCGTGTGCTGGAGACACTGAAAGTGAATAGTAGGAGAAGCAGTCGACTGGACCCTTGATCAGTCGACTGAACCACTGTAGGTTTTGGCTACTGCTTCTAATAATGGAAAAGCAGTCGACTGGGTCCCCAGATCAATCGACTCGACCCTAGTGCAGTCGACTGGGCAGTCGACTGAACCTCTGTTTTCTGAATTGATTCTTTTGAATGTGTTTTCACTTGGCCAAAACTTTTTATAACTCTGATTTTCTATGGATTCTTCCACTCAGGGGGAAATGTTCCTAAGTTTTAAATACCCAGGGTTATTTTAAAGTTCTTTCCGCTGCAAATCTTTATGTTGTTGTTGTTGGATGAGCCTTGGTGGCGTGCCACGTGTCCTATTTCCACGCGTAGTGGGATGGGTCGTGACACAATATAACTAGTCATTTCATATACACTTAGACCTTACAAATAATTTCAACATACAGTGATGCAATTCACGAATATAGTCTATGTACATGCACATGTTCACCTCTTACCGTACCCTGCACTACACCTCCAATTACTTACCGCTTCACCCAAGTCCGAGAAAATACTGGCATTGAAGATAAATAAATTTTTGTCTGATGGTAAGCCTCGTTTATAATCAATACTCGCCTGAGATTCATAGTATAATCTTGGCACATAGAAGAAGGCCACCAATTTGATAGATACTCCAAATCGAATTCCAGAATATTGATAATAATAATGTATTCATATTAATAAAATGAGCTGGTTGTAACAGCAGAATACCAGAAGAAATAATCAGCTTTATAAGAACTCTAGAATATCCATAATAATAATATTGCGTTAGATGTCCAGTTGATAATAGAAATAAGAAACCCGTAAAAATAAAGAAATCCCAATGACAACTGATCTCTTCCATATAATTCAGAAGTTTAGCAGAATGTCAATAGATACGCCGCAAGAGGTCACCAAGATAAGATGATTCCCGACTAAGAAATTCCGATGATTGACGTGACTTCCAAATCCCCCCATTACTCCTCATATAAATAAAATGAATGCACTACTATGCAATGCTAAAGAATATTATGTATGACTTCACACAGTTATCATGAAAATGGTAGACAATAAAAGTTAAACAAATCAACAAAACAAAGCACAAAGCTCACACATAACAGAGAAACAGATGTAGCACATACTCAACCAAAATCTCAACCCAAGAAGATTCGTAGTCCTATAGCTCTGAACAAACCCAGTAATCCACATTCCGAGGATCACCTAGACTCGCTAAGCTAACCTTAAGCTCTGATACCAAACTATCACACCCCAATTTTCAGACAATAATCTATCATACAATTTAATTAAAGCTCAAAATGTCATGTCATAATAATAATGAAACATTAGAAATTTTAATACAAAAACAAACGGGGAAATATTACTGGTATTACTAACAAATTAAATATGCTTACTAGCAATTTAATTTATGGGTTCTTCAAACTTAAAATTTTTAAACACGTGTCTTACCTAGGTACACTCATATATCATTGCTAATTGAAAAAAAGTAATTAAAATAATTATTTGCACGCTTAAAAATTTTAGGGTTGTTACAAGTGGATAATAGCCTTGTATATGTTTTTTGTCATTTCCAAACGTTGTAAGGAATTACTTTCGAGTGACTAGAATTACGTTTTGTATTAATTTGGAAAACATGGAATGAGTTTGTTAAGTTATTATGAATCCGAACCCTCGAGTTCGTGTCTTGAATGTTTTACTTATTGACTTAATGTTTTGATTTAATGACTGGGGTATGTTATGATCACAAGGGTCGCTTGATCTTAGGCAATATCCTAGTGCAAGAAGGATTACTTGTAACACCCTGTTTTTTGTCTTTTCTTTTGTTGGGAATATGCCCTCAAACCAACTAGTGGGACAATGGAATATCAAAATGCATTTATGCATATTAGTTCATGAGATGAATATTAGACTGAAATCCTTAAACAACATTGTATGTGGTTCATTTGTGTATGCGATTACACATGTGAGATATGAATCACAAATCCTTGTTGTTTCAAATAAGTCACAGTGGATGATAAGTCTGGATAACTTATCAGGTATACACTGTAGCATGATTAACGTCTATGGTGTAGAATGATGAATCTCATTCATAAGAGTCTTTGACTCTTGGTTAATATGCTAGTGCACTCGGTGCATTGACGGACCTGAGTTAAACCTATTGACACCTAAACGCTGTCACCGTCAATAGAAACTCAAAACTTGTATAGGGATACATGTCCTTAATCCTGAGACAGTTATGAACGCAAGTTGTATGCTTGATTGCTTTGACTTACCAATCAGTGAGGTCTTGCAAGATCAACACCTGGGTATCTTGGGTAAATCAGGTATACAATGTTACGAACATATATTGTCAAGATGGAATTCTACCCTCTTCTATAAAACGAAGAGTAAGTATTCCCTCGAGAATGTCACTAGGAGTGATTACTGAGAGCTGGCCAACCTTGTCAACAAAGTGTTATTGTTGACATGTTTAGTAATCCAAGCATAGTGAATGATACTTGAGGAATATAAGATGTACTATCTATTGGGTCAACAGTATCTTAACACATACATCCCAATGATAGATACGAATACTGCCTGGTAGAGGGACATCTGTATCATATTATACAAGTCTAGCAATCACTTATGTATGTGTAATTATGTTCTTATGCACTGGAGTGCAATTATCATTTTATAGTGGCATTAATGATAATTGATTAATTATGGATTCCTTAGTCAAGAGTACTGACTAGATGGAATAATAATTAATCGGAGCCAGTAATTAAGAACCTTGGAGGTCCCACTCTTAGCTCCGCCAGAATGCTTGGAAAGGCAATTGAGGATGCTGTCAAGACTGGTTCGATCGATCGAAGTCGTTTCGATCGATTGAAGTCTAGACAGGTTCGATCGATCGAACTTGGTTTGATCGATCGAAGGTTCGATCGATCGAAGTCACTTCGATCGATTGAAAGTAAGGTCGGTTCTGGGAATCTATAAATAGGACAGCAGCGTTCTGGGAAAAGAGTTCGTCGATTTAACGTCCCTAAGCTGCTGAAACTGTTTTAGGGTTCCCAAACCTTCTTCATCCTCTCCATTAGAGATCCCACCATCTTTAGCCTCTCTGGGAAGCGTTCGAGGAGACATAAGAGTGAAGATCACCTAGAGGTTGCTGCTGGACATTGCTAAAGGAAGCCATATTCAGAATTGGGTTCAAGACCTAAGGTATATTATTCTTGCACCCTTGTTCACATCTAAGGAGTTGATGAGTAATAGATCCAGGGATACCAAAAGTTTTTTATAATTGGACTTTTTCCGCTGCGCGTTTAAACTTTGATTCAAACCGTCTTTTACCAACAATCCATATATTGCACGACGTGTTTGAAACAGAATATGAAAATGGGTCTGTGACAGTTTTGAAAATTGAAAACAGGGGAAAAAACGAGGAAGATGGCATTCTGTGACAACTCGCGCGCACGACCCGCTCGCGCGACCTGCGTTGTTTTAGGCAGAAAGAAAATTTTAAAAGACTATATGAAAATGGCCTAATCGCGCGCGCGGCCCCCACTCGCGCGACCCCTCGCTCGCGCGAACCGCTCGCGTGACGGGGCAGTTTTGATAGTTTGTTCACTTTGTATCAGGGACCGTCTGGAAAATGTTTTGGGAAGTTTTAAGGAAATGTTTGGCTGATATACTGTTTTAAAGGTCTATGTTTTAAGAATTGAATGAATAAGAACAACAAAAATCGAGATTTATGTTGAACGAACATCTAGCTTTGAGATTAATAATGGATGCTACAATTTATGAACATTGACATACATATTAGGGTCGAGGTTGTGTCGACATGCATGTGTGTGAGAAAGCATGAAAAGAGTAAAGAGTGGCGGTCTAGTGTACAACCTCAATATCGATCGGATATTATTCCTGGTATTGGAGGCGACAGTGTTGTGTACGACTTAGATATGATCGAATATTATTCCTGGTATCTAAGGCACGCGTTTCGAAAATCGATCGGATATTATTCCTGGTATCCGAAGCGATGGTTGGTCGTGGTCGACCCAGATATCGATAAGATATTATTCATGGTATCTGAGGTGATAGCGTGGTGTGCAACCTCAATATTGATCAGATATTATTCCTGGTATTGGAGGCGACAGTGTTGTGTACGACTTAGATATCGATCGGATATTATTCCTAGTATCTAAGGCGCGCGTTTCAGATATCGAGCAGATATTATTCCTGGTATCCGAAGCGATGGTATGGTTGTGCGATTTGGATATCGATCGGATATTATTCCTGGTATCCAAGGCGACGATGGGTTGTGCGACCTAGGTACTGAGCGGATATTATTCCTGGTATCTGAGGTAATGGTTTGGTTGAGTCGAGTTTTGTTGAGAGAAAAGAGTCAGAAAGAGAGATGTTACATTATTCATGCACGGTCGCATATTTATTGCTCATTATTATCCCCCTGTGGTTATATATGCTATATATACATTGGGAGCACTTGTTTATTTTGCTCACCAGCTTTCATAAGCTGACGGCGTTGATGCGTCCTGGACTCTATGTCCAGATTTTCAGGGTCAGGAGCAGCCAGGGTATTTCGACTATGCTAGTTAGAGGCAGGGGACTTTCCAGGAGGCTGCTTTTATATTTCTTGTCTTTTATTTTGGAGTTGTAATAGACTTTATGATAGATTTGAATAAGGGCGTTGTGTGCCTAAGACCTTGACTTATGTAATAGTTAGTAAGTTTTAATTTTTGGAGTTTATGTTTATTAGTTTTCTTTTCTTTAGAAATGTTGTTCAAGTTATTTGTTGCAGGGACAATTGGTCATACTCACTTGTCACGACCTACGAGTCCATAAAGAAAATTAAATGCTTTCCTGTATTATGCTACGTTGGGACGTGACATTACTGTTAGGGGGTCATTTGACTGGTCGAATTGTCCTCTACTATGAAGGATTATTGTGGAGGGGTCATTCGTCCAATCGAACAAGGCATCTCGACCGATTGAAATACCCCCTACATGTTTTTTTTTTCTCTATCATTTTCGTAAATTATTTAAATATTTTGATTGGTTCTTAGAGTACCATTGGGACCCCTTTGCTATAAATTCACTTGTTTCAAAATAAAATTACATTTTCAAATTTATACGAATTATACCAAGCTCGGGTGTATTGTTTCAAATGATTGATTATTCATTGTTATCTTTAACGCTCTTTTTTCGTTGCTACGACTTTTAAATGAGTAGGAAGAGTCTCGGTGGCATGCTACGTGACCTAGATTCATATGCGTGAATTTGGGGCGTGACAGTAAATTCGTGAACCAAACAAAGCTTTGAGCAGCGAGCATTATATAGTTATTAATATTCTCTACAGTATGTATCTATACAAGGAATTAAACTATAAGGAATAGAAGATCAAGGTCTTATTCGAATTGGCAACAACTCTTTCCACGTCGTAGTCGTAGGTAGATATTCAAATCAACTTCCTTTCATAGACTAGGGGGTGGGGGTGGGGGTGGGGGTGGGGGTGGGTATTATGCTCCATCTGTCCTATATTAAGAGGCATTTTTGGGAATCCAATTTTATAAGTTACATCTTTGAATCTTTGATTGTTGTAAAATTTTCAACTCTCCACTATTACCCTTTTTGAAAATCAAATTTCTAGTATCAAATAAAAAAGAGAGAGAGAGAGTTTTTTAGTAGAGGGTAATTTTAAAAATATGTAGTAAAAGTATATTGAATTTTTTTTTTTAAAAAACTCTTAAAATAGAATATCAAAAAAATGAAATCATACACTCTTAATTTGGGAAACAGTATACATGCTCAATTTTGTGGTGTCATTTATATTTCTCTTACTAGCAAACTTTGCAAATTGAACAACTTTCGAGGGCATTTCATATGAAGGGCATATTCGTCCATACAGTGCCTGATCCGAAAAATATTCCCAAAGTCCATCCACATTGGTTTTTGCACAGTAGAGTCAAGAGACTCAAGACATCCCAGCAAAGAAAGAGACGAGCCAATGAAAAAAACACATGAAACGAAACCAAAACCAAAACCAAAACCAAAAGCACAGTGAAAAAGCACTCTCTCTCTCTCTCTCCTATTTCCTGTTCAGAAACTAGGACTACTAGGGTTTGTTTTAATTTTGGTGCTTTTATGAACCCTCCCACCCCTCCCCGATTTTTTAATTCCTGCTCAAATTCAATGCATTTTCCTCTCAAAACAGAGCAAGATCTGAAAATGCATCAGAGAATCGTCATCGCTGAGATCTTCCATTAACTGCAACACTGTCACCAGTATCACTCTGTTCTCATGTACGCGTGTATATATATATATATATTTATGTTTCTCTCTGTCTTCATTAGTGGAGAGCTCTGTTGTTCGTATGTGAAACCCTAGAACAACAGACGAATCTTTGGAGCGATGAAGACTGGTGTTCGTTTTGTTCGGTCAGTTTGGTGGTTCAAAAGTCTGAGAATTTTAGCTCCGATCTTGCGTTAATCTTCGATTTCAATTTTATTACGAGTCTGTGTTGAGAAATTCAAGCATCATCGTATCGTAATCACCAACTCCTCCCTCTTGGAGAGAGAGAGAGAGAGAGAGAGAGAGAGAGAGAGAGAGAGAGAGAGAGAGAGAGAGAGAGAGAGAGAGAGAGAGAACAAAAGCTTCAAATCTGGAAAATCGTCCCGTGCGAATAATCTCTTTCTCTGTTGGAAATTTGAGAGATGGATATGCAGGGCAGAAGTATAAACGGTTGCTTTTCGTGACTTTGTTTTTATTGTTTTACGGAAACATTTCAGTGCTTCAATTGTTTCGGTAAAGTTCGTAACTTGGTGACTTATCTTTGTGTAAAGCTCTAGTACCGAGATATATTTATATTTCCTTGTGTTTGGCGCTACAAAGGAAAAGGATAACAACGTTGAAGTTCAGCAATCAGTAGTCTCTTGTCGGTTCATATCAACTAGTAGTAATAATTTATTTCCAAGTTGAAGACAGTGAAGATTCAGAGACATTCTCTTCTTCAGTTGTTTTAAAAAGCGCGTTAGAAAGAGTGTGTTTTTGATTTGAGTTTGAATTTTGATGATGGCTATGTCCTGCAAGGATGGTGGTAAGTCGATAATGGACAACGGCAAGTATGTCCGGTACACACCTGAGCAGGTTGAAGCCCTTGAGAGGCTCTATCATGATTGCCCTAAACCCAGTTCCATTCGTCGTCAACAGCTCATTCGTGAATGCCCTATTCTCTCCCACATCGAACCCAAACAAATCAAAGTTTGGTTTCAGAATCGACGGTATGCTATATCTATATATTTATATATATACACACACACACACACACTGTATTTGGTTGGTAAAGAGATTGGGGTGATAGAAAATGCAGATGTTGAGGGAAAATATATAATCTTCTATTTATTTATTTATTTTTTTGATGTGATTCTTTGTTTGAATTACAGATGTCGAGAGAAACAGAGGAAAGAGGCTTCTCGACTTCAAGCTGTGAATCGGAAGCTGACGGCCATGAACAAGCTTTTAATGGAAGAGAATGATAGGTTGCAGAAGCAGGTGTCGCACCTGGTGTATGAAAATGGCTACTTTCGCCAACATACCCAGAATGTGAGATTAAACCCTTTTCAATTTCAATGCCTAATGATTATTACTGTATGCTATGTATATAAGCCTGATGGTTAGTTAAATGGGTATTGTGGAGTAATAGGAGGGTTTGTTTCAATTGCAGACGACGCTTGCGACCAAAGACACAAGCTGTGAGTCTGTGGTGACGAGTGGTCAACACCACTTGACGCCTCAGCATCCGCCGAGGGATGCTAGTCCTGCAGGGTTAGTGGGGTTATGGATGATGGGTCCTTTTCTCTGTCATCGTAGTGCTTTGTGACCTCCTTGTTTTATGTGTTTGTGGGTGGATTGTGATTTTTTTTTTGTTTACTATATTTCAGGCTTTTGTCCATTGCAGAAGAGACTTTAACAGAGTTTCTTTCAAAGGCCACTGGAACTGCTGTCGAGTGGGTCCAAATGCCTGGAATGAAGGTATCTTTAAAAATTAAAATACCGATTTTCGCGCACATGTATGTATATATGGTATCTTCTATGATACATCCTAGAATGTCATAATTTGATATCAAAATATTATAACTTTGAAAACCACATTGTTTTACAAAAGCAAAGTAGTTAATGTTGTAATAGGTCACAAAGTGTCGTAACTTGAAAACCACTTTGTTTTTAAAAGCCAAATAGTTTTCCAAGTTACAACATTTTTGGACCAAACCATTAGGATGGATGTATAATACATCAAAGCCACTAGGATGTATGGAGTACTAATTTTCTTATCTTTAGAATTAGTTTTATCATTTTAAGAACTAAACAAACTTGTTTTTGTGGTTCACTTATTTATTATACTCATCCAACTCAACTCAACTAACCATTGTTCGGCCGGATACATTAATAATTTCTCTCCATTCTGTTCCCATTGATGTAAGGTCATAAAGTCTAACAACAAATTATGAGGTCTATCTTTATTATCTCTCCTCATGTCCTTTGGTTTTCTCCTGTCCAGCATTACCCTCAATTTTGATACTACCAATCGTCCTGACTGGTGCATTAATTGTTCTGTTTTTTTTTTTTTACTTGGTTATTAATGTATATATATATATCATATATATATATATATAAATATCACGGGGCTTAGAATTGTTGGTGGATTTTTTTTCTTCTTTATTTGCTTGTTCTTTTGTTCTTAAGTTAATTTCCTTTGCTCATATGCTTAGCCTGGTCCGGATTCCATTGGAATCGTTGCTATTTCTCATGGTTGCACTGGCGTGGCAGCGCGTGCCTGCGGCCTTGTGGGTCTAGAGCCTACAAGGGTAAGTTCAATTGGTTTCTCCTCCTTGTTTCATCCTTTTTGTTTTGCTGTTAGTTGGTTTTTGCAAAGGATTTATTGGCTACGTTCCTTCCAGGTTGCAGAAATCCTCAAAGATCGGCCTTCGTGGTTTCGCGATTGTCGAACTGTGGATGTTCTGAATGTGCTGCCCACTGCCAACGGTGGAACCATTGAACTGTTGTACATGCAGGTAGTTACTATTTATTTTTGTTGTTACATTTGATGGAGTAAATATTTTACTTTGTGCATAATAACTTGTGAATTTGTTAATATCTAGCTATATGCGCCAACAACTCTGGCGCCGGCTCGTGACTTCTGGTTGTTGCGCTATACGTCTATCATGGAGGATGGTAGTCTAGTGGTATGTGATTCTTTAAGTCTTTCAATTCAATGTATCCTAATTTCTTAAGTCCAGGAGCACTTTGCTTAGGCTACTGGTTGCACCAATTTCTTGTTTGCTAATTCTTGTTGTGTGATGGAATGCTCAGGTCTGTGAAAGATCGCTTAGCAATACTCAAAATGGTCCGAGCATGCCGCAGGTGCAGAACTTTGTGAGAGCAGAAATGCTACCTAGTGGGTACCTGATTAGACCTTGTGAAGGGGGTGGCTCAATCATCCACATTGTTGATCATATGAATTTGGAGGTAAAGTAGTCGCACTAACTTGTGTCTTCACAAATTTCTTTCCTCCTATCATCAGCAGTAGGTGTAATGCAACTATTTACAATTAATACTACCATATTCATATCAATGACTAGCCCTGGAGCGTGCCTGAAGTGTTGCGTCCTTTGTATGAATCATCTACAGTCCTGGCTCAAAAGGCAACAATGGCAGTAAGCTTCCATTCTACTTTGTTGTTTATTTTCTGTAATTAATGGAGGAAAAGGCTTGGTTTGATTCCTTAATCATGATTATCCTGTTTTCATGCAGGCACTACGGCAATTGAGGCAGATAGCTCAGGAGGTTTCTCAATCTAGTATCACCAACTGGGGTAGACGACCTGCGGCTCTTCGAGCACTTAGCCAGAGGTTGAGCAGGTTGGTTTATTCTGTGTTGTTATTTTAGGAAATCACATTCTTCAGTTTTTTGTTGGCCTTTGCTATTCAGAGATGAATATACCTAATATATTTTATTTATTTATTATTATTTTTTATCAGGGGTTTTAATGAAGCTCTTAATGGGTTTACTGATGAGGGGTGGTCAGTGATTGGAAACGATGGCGTGGATGATGTTACTATCCTTGTGAACTCTTCTCCTGAAAAATTGATGGGTTTACAACTTTCTTTTGCCAATGGATATCCTGTTGTCAGTAACTCAGTCTTGTGTGCGAAAGCGTCAATGCTTTTACAGGTCAGCATACTGAATGTCTTACATTTTTCTGAAATCTGCTTGCGAAACAACTTAAAAGGAAACCATTGACTACGTTACACTGAAACTATTTGATTCCAATTCAGTTCTTAGATTAAGTTGTGGATATGCCAAAACAACAATGCTGTCTGTTGGTTCTGGAGAAGATCTATTGTGGAATGTGTCCCCTTTGTTGTACAAGTTATGCTACCCATATGCACTGATGTTACCTTGAATTTAAATTCGAGAAAATGGGGACTGATTCAAAATATTTAAAAATTGTGGGGGTTTTCTGTATTTGACCCTGTATATATTCTCCGATATATAGTAACGGGGTTAATTCTTATAATTGGAAAGAGTGTGGGAAGATCTTCTAAGGTATGAAAGTAAATTCAAGTCTCCTTTTTGTTCGGCATTTTTTTGCTATTATTTACTAGGTGACCACTAACTCATTTAGAAACTCGAGCTTGTGACTGATAGGAGAAAAAAGTTTTTAAATAAAGGAAATGATTATTATCATAAACAATATCATCACTTTTCAATCTACTTCGTTATCCTTTGTCTATTTAAAATTCGGGTAACATTGTCTTATTTTTGCTGATTCTGAAAATAGTTGTTATAACATCAAATTTTGTTTAAGTTGATTTTTGTAAATGCTATATGATGAAAAATAACATGTCAATTAGTTATTGAATGACCCCTAATGCTAGTTAGCACCTTTCGAAGCCAATTCTGTTACAATCCAATGGCTAGTAATTTGTGTGTGCATTAGTAAAAGCAGTGTGGTTGCCTTTCAACTTTCACTTATCTCGCTTCCACATAATCTACATTGTTCATTTACTTTTTCAATTGTTAGTTGATTCTTT
The DNA here is from genome assembly GCA_033977485.1 of Hydrangea macrophylla. Lineage (NCBI taxonomy): Eukaryota > Viridiplantae > Streptophyta > Magnoliopsida > Cornales > Hydrangeaceae > Hydrangea > Hydrangea macrophylla. The sequence goes on along the minus strand of CM066991.1, from coordinate 148,710,565 downwards.
GTGCACTTTTTATTGATTTAGTAATGGTTAAAATTTCTCAGCAAGTGAAGTAAAGTTGACATGGTTGTCAATTGTTGAGATTATAATCCTACGTCGGGAATTTAAAGCCTTGCTATTCAATATATAAGATCATGGGGCTACTCCACCTATTGCCAATTGGTTTTGGGTTGGATGCTCCAATTCAACATGGTATCAAAGCACGTTATTATCAGGCCAGTTTGGCCTCATGTGCTCCACGTTACCCTATCTCCGTAACACCGTGTTTTTCTCATAGTTATGCCACACGTGCGGAGGCGTGTGGCCTTGCTACTCAATATATAAGATCGTGGGGCTACTCCAGCCATTGCCAATTGGTTCTGGGTTGGATGCTCCAATTCAACATCAATGAATGGTCGTTTGAGGCTGGATTTTGGGATTTTCTCCTCATTCAAGGCTCGTCGTTGTCCTTGTTTAATTTATTTGTCTTTCCAGAGACTGAACCATTTTTATGTTGTCCCTTTTTGAATTTTCCAGAATGTGCCGCCTGCAATACTGCTAAGGTTTTTACGGGAGCACAGGTCTGAATGGGCTGACAGCAGCATTGATGCTTACTCCGCGGCAGCTGTTAAAGTTGGTCCCTGTAGCTTACCGGGGTCTCGAGTTGGAAGTTTTGGGGGTCAAGTTATACTACCACTGGCTCACACTATCGAGCATGAAGAGGCAAGATATTTTATCTCTTTCATTTTTGCCAGAAAAATTGTTCAATTTCTCTTTTTTTTTTTTAGTTTGCAATATGATGGCATTCTTGAAAGTGAAAACATAGTCAATATGTCTGTTTTTGTGCTTATTAGTTGCTGGAAGTTATTAAGTTGGAAGGTGTTGGCAATTGTCCCGAAGACACAATAATGCCCAGAGACATGTTTCTACTGCAAGTAAGTTTTGTTCCTTTGCATCTTTTATCTTGTATTTTACCATGTGAATAATGATGGTTCTATGGCAAGAGCATAATTAGGAGTCCAGTGCAGGGAAGCTAGGATATGTGATTCAGTTGACTTGTGTTCTAATGGACATTCTTCCACCTTTTCTGCTTAGCCTATTTTTTCATATCTTTGTTGCTTATATAATGCGCTCACCAGCTTCTACACTGATCTTTTGCAACATAAATATTACTTGTAAATGGAACTCTTAAGATGTTGCATTTGGACTTCAAGATTAATAGACTCATTAGATTACTAATATAAGTGCTGAGCTAGTGAGCTGGATAACTAATGTCAACAGTCCACGGCTCCTGAATCACCTGCCCCTCTGGTGTTATTTTATTGTATTCATATCAGAACGATAGTCGTGAAAAAGAATAATAGTATTTGATTGTGTCTCCATAGACTACCCTATCATCTAGGTGTTATCACCTTTCGGTTTGTCTCCAAAGTTCAACAATGGTTCAAAAGTAATTGAGCTAAGGTTTTCCCCAGATGAAGTCTCAGTGGTTGTCGTGGACATTGTGGTATTACAGTTTCAATAATTCTGGGCCAGTGAAGAATTTTGTCACCTTTCTTCTCAAATAGGAAAATTCAAAAATTTTATTTATTTTTTGGTAGAAAAAATAGTAATTAGTCAGTATTACACGAATCATGTTAATCATACGTTGAACTGTTTTGGTATTTATCGATTTTCCCTTCAAAACTTTTGCTAAAAATCCCCATTTGGTACCTTTTTTTTTGACAGCTGTGCAGCGGAATGGATGAAACTGCTGTTGGTACATGTGCTGAACTGATATTTGCTCCTGTTGATGCCTCATTTGCTGATGATGCACCTCTTCTGGCTTCTGGTTTCCGTATCATACCTCTCAATTCTGGGAAGGTTAGTATTTAAACCATGCTTTAATTGCTGTATTTTGTTGGCCTTTTTTTTTTCGTCTTGTATTTTAGTTTTAATAATTATTCTCTCCTCCCTCCAGATTCTTCCTCTTGGCTTTTTTTTTTTTAGCTGATGAGTTGCAATATTATGCAGGAAGCGTCTAGTCCAACTCGCACCCTTGATCTTGCTTCTGCTCTTGACATTGGGCCGGCTGGAAATAAAGCATCTAATGATTCCACTGTTAATAGTGGCGCCACAAGATCTGTGATGACCATAGCATTTGAATTTGCGTTTGAGAGCCACATGCAAGAAAATGTGGCATCAATGGCCCGGCAGTATGTCCGCAGCATTATATCATCAGTTCAGAGGGTTGCATTAGCACTCTCTCCATCTCATCTGAGTTCCAATGGTGGTGTTCGGCCCCCATGGGGAACTCCTGAAGCCCAAACTCTTGCTCGGTGGATCAGCCACAGTTACAGGTGCTTCACTAAAGTTTTTGACCATAGTTGTTCTAGTATGCTTTAAATCTTGATTGGCTGGTCCTTTGTTTTGTTGTGCTTCGTGGGCCACAAAGTCTCAATATGCCAGATAGCACTCTGTTGACAAGCAAAGGGAATTTCAACCTGGAGTTCGATGTACGGTTTCACAAATCTATATGATGCCTCTTCCTTCAAAAAGATATTCCTCTCCTCTTAGTTTTCACGGGCTGTAAAATGGGTCTTGATTCTTGAATATTTTGAAATGCTTCTTTTGTTTTCTTTAAAAACGTGTGTTACTTGCTTGAAAATTTTGAAGTAAACGTCGGTATTAGTGCTGGGTAATTCCCCTATAGAAAAACAGTACGTTGGGATTTCTTTCTCATTTTATTTCTGAGCTATTATATTCTTTTTATATTCCTTTTGTGGGGTCTAATGTCTTGGGAATTATTGCTAGTATCAGATGATATTAGAGGTGGTGGAGCAGTATATGATAGGGTGAAGCCTTGCTGAAGTAGCAAGGTGTTTGGAAAAATAAAAAATAGATGCCCTGGAGTTTTTCTTTAATTATAAGTTAAATAACTAGAATGAAGTTTTGCTCCCCTAATATTCTGTTTAAAGGCCACTTTCTTTGATAGGAAAAATTCTTTATGCACGGTATAGGATGTCCATGTAAATAGGACCAAACTTTTCGTCTGTAATACAAAATTAGAAACTCTCCTTTTGGTTAGCGGTAGGGAACACAATTTTTGAACTTCCCAAGCTAGTAATCTATATAGCCTTGTTAGAAGCTTTGTAAGAAAATTCTGAAATTATTAGTCCCTATTTTTTTTCCCCTTTCTTGACAGGTTCTATCTGGGGGTTGAACTCCTCAAATCTGGTGGCGAAGGAAGTGAATCCATCCTTAAAACTCTGTGGCAGCACTCTGACGCTATAATGTGCTGCTCTTTAAAGGTATGCAGTTCTACTTCCCCACCTCTTTCTCTCTCTCTTGAATTGACTTGTCGTCCTTGTCTTGTGCAGAAGACATAGTTACAGTATGGTTTTCTGACAATAAAATTTGTCAAAACTGCGATTGTTTCCAGCCTTGCATGACTCACTACTTAAGATAGAGTTGATAGCCAAAGTGTATATGCATGATGTTACAATTTTAAATTAAAGGTGAACTAGTAAACCGTCCCTTGAGAAAGAAGTGGATGGACTTTGTCCTGTTTTTTTTTTTCTTAAATAAATATATATATATATATATATATTCCCTGGAAAACTCTACTGGTGGCCATTCTTTCTGAGCAGTGAGAGTAGAAGAAGAAACTTGTAGGACACGCAATAAAGTGGCTGTGCCGTACAGTACTAAATAAATACGACATTTTTTTAAATATGACAAATAAATCTGACATTTTTTTTTATGCTATTTGTAGTGGACAATTATTTTGTCATTTAACTCTGTTATTTATACAGGCGTTGCCAGTTTTCACCTTTGCAAACCAGGCAGGTCTTGACATGCTTGAGACAACTTTGGTTGCACTTCAAGACATAACTTTGGAGAAGATATTTGATGATCATGGAAGGAAAAATCTCTGCTCTGAGTTCCCACAAATAATGCAGCAGGTTAGCCACTTCCTTTCCTTATCCTTATAAAACAATATAAATAGGAAAGAATCTATAGGGTCAGGTTATTCTTATTATTTTTTTTCCTCTATGAGATGTCAAAGACGGGGCTGCGAGTAAGCTTTTGATGAACCATGTTAGTATAGCATTTCCTCTAGAATGTGGTAATTAGTGAGATGGTGTTTAAATAGACGTCAAAACCTACCATGACTTCAAAGTTCTTGATGTATCAAAAGCCCATTTTGGGGTTTTCCTTTCTGTACTCTCTGTATTTCTTGTTGGGATTTAAAGATCATACGTTTCTAATTCTTCTTTTGGATTTAGCAAGGGAATAGAGAAGAAATTATAGAAGAAAACCTTTTTCCTTTATTTGAATACGAAAAACAATAAAGAAAATAAGAAGGAAAAGAAAGCATGGTAAAAAAAAAAAATTTAAAATCTTTAAATTTTGTGAATCACTTACCCTTCCTCTTTTCTTGAGTTCCTATTTTATCGTGAAATCTGTTAATTTCTAATATTATCTAAAGCATGGAGGAAAACACTAGAGAAATGATTTTCCTTTTCTTCTCTTTTCTTTTACCCTCAATAAATCCACAAAACAAACAAAGCCTAAAGGTTTTAGCAACTCCATAATACCGACGGTGGTCTATAGCTTTATATTATATACTGTGTAGAAGCACAAAAACACTCATCTCTGTGTGTGTGCGTGTGTGTGTGTGCAGGGTTTTGCTTGTCTTCAAGGTGGCATATGCTTATCGAGCATGGGCAGGCCAGTGTCTTATGAGAGAGCAGTAGCTTGGAAAGTGTTGAATGAAGAAGAAAATGCTCACTGCATCTGTTTCATGTTCATCAATTGGTCCTTTGTCTAAAACTCTCTTATAGAGAGAATGAATAGAACAAGTAGTAATGAACCTTTAGAACTTCCTCTTTTGTTCCTATGGAAACCTTGAACAACTTATCCGGATGCTTAGACGTTGGTCATGCTTTTGGTAAAATCTTTATTTTGTGGCTTTGTTTGCTATCTCCACACACTCACTCGAAGGCACTTCCATGCACATTCGTTTAATTTGTGCCACTCATGAAACTGCCTATAGGGTCCAATCCCTAATGGATAGTCATGCTAGAAACACTCTAAAAAAAAGAGTAATTCTATGCGTCTCAAATTAAATTCCAAATTCATATCCCAAATGATGTGGTAGTGAGTTTATTGGATTTTAATTGGATGATGTTAATGTGGTTCCATTTCTATATCACTGTTACATTATTTGGGATATAAATTTTGGATTCAGATTTGGGCAACATTGTATTATTCTTTGAAAAAAGCTAGCTAAAAGTCACATGGCAAAACAAAACTATGAAATGTCTAGTTGTGTTGATTGCATAATATATCTGAATGGATTTGGGGTGCTAAAATGTTGTACTTGTCCCAGAATAAGTAATTAGGTCTTAAAGTGTGGTAATTTTTAAAACCTTTAAAAACAAAATGATTTTCATAGTCAGCACTAGAGCACCTAGTTACACATTTTGAAATATTAGTTGCACGATCTTGACGCTAATATTCAAGACTATTCAACCAAACCTATTAGAATGTATTATAGAAGTTCCCATTATTCTTATGGATACTATTGCTTGCATGGAATGAGATATACTGCTCAACTTCGATAGCCTTCCGATGGGTACACCATTATTCTGAATTTACCAATTCTTAACTAGAAAACTATTACCTTGAATTACGTGATTCAGAAGAATGAAAAATTTTACACTGTTTTGTCATCAGGGTCGGCCCCGAGTATTTGGACAGGGATGAACTACTAAACATGAGGCCCCTATAGGGGGGGTTTGGGGCAGCGTTTTCGAGACAATTTTTTTGGGGTCTATTTTTACATAGTTGGCAATTTTTTTAGGGTCTACTTATACATAATTATCAATTTTTTTGGATTTACTTATAATATGAGTCTATATCTAAAACTTAAATATTGTATAGTGTCTTTCAAAATTCCGGGGGGGGGGGGGGGGGGGGGGTTGTGGCTTTTTCTAAAACTCAAAATTCTTACACAGAGTGTAATTTTCAAAATTCTAAGTGCCTTTGCTTTTGTGTTATATATATATATATGTATATCAATATATATATGTGTGTGTAGTTGATGGTACTAAATTGGGCCTTGAGCGCCTTTGGGGCGCCTAAACATAATTGAGGGTGGCCTAAATGTAAAATACTAAAAATTCTCAAAGTAAAAATCTAAATATGAAAATTTCATAAGGGTGTTCAAAATTTAATGAACTTTGGTAGCCTAGAGCGTTGGGCCGGCCTTTTTTTTTTGGTAGAAGGGGACAGAACAGAACTAGTTCCCATGAAGGAAACTAGTACCACAAGAGACCGCCAAAAGAGGCAACAAAGTTCCCTGATGGGAGTATCTAAAACAACAAGAGGATCGACCCAAGATTAGCAAGAAGGTCCGCACATACATTGCCTTCTCTCAAAATATGGGTAATATTACCCTTACAAAAATAAAGTAAGGTCCTACGGTCTTCAATGATAGCCCCGAGGTGGTGATTTTCTTCGCTTTTCTGAATAAGCAGGCAAGCCACTAAGGAGTCAGTCTCCACAAGAAGATTCTCCATTCCTTCACAGTAGGCAAGATTCAGGCCAACTCTGATGCTCGAGCTCGTCAAAGAGGCTGGTCCAAGTGTCAAGGTGCCCGTAGTATCCTGTTTTCCATCGACTTTGATCATCTCTGATGAGGCCTCCAACTCCTCCTTGTCCTGGGTTCCCTCGGCTGCTCCCATTCGTGTTGAGCTTAAGGGTGCTCGCAATAAGGGGAAACCAACGTATAAGATTCTCATGTCTAGTATTTCTCAAACTAGTTTCTCTTTTGAAGGTTTTGAGGATATCAATCCCTAAGTCCTTGGTCATTTTAGCATTTTGCCTATCCTGGATAGACTTATTATTGAAAACCAAATTGTTCCTTTCTTTCCACAAGTGCCGGCCAGCACCTGCTATAAAAATGATATCATTAGGAAGATTAAAACGCCCATTTATAGCAACATCTCTCATTCTCTCATGAAGCTAGTGGGTAATATTCATAGAAAGACTCTGCGACTCCACAACCTAGGTAATTACAGATTCCAAAGACTGCGAGCTGTGGAGCATTCCCTCAAGATATGGCAAGAATCCTCTTTCCAAAAGGAACATTTAGGACATATTGAATTAGCAGAAATATTTCTAACATAGAGAAGGTTTTTAGAAGGAAGTCTATCCGAAATACATTTCCAAAAGAAAAACTTCAATTTATTAGGAATTTTCCATTTCCGGAGATCTGTCCAGATGTTATTACAGGGGTGATAGATGTTATCAATGATGACATTAAAGTTTTTTTCCATGGTTTCAGCAAAAAAAAGATGGGAAATTTGGGGCCCTCTTTGAGAAGCTTTTAACCCTATCCATTTTCTAGAAGCAACTTGTTTCTCTATCATAGAAGCCAAGATTTCCAAACAAAAGACAAAGAGATAAGGGGATATGGGATCCCCTTGCCTTAGACCCCGTTTGGGTTTGAAACCATCGAGAGGGACACTATTAAATAAAATTTTAAGTTTTGAGGTAGTCGTGCACTGCATAATGATATCACTCAAAAAGCTACAGTTCATGGTACGATATATGCATCGGAATTTGCAAAAGTTATAAACGTACTTAACAAATGGAGTAGTAGGATTACCAATAAATCACTATCTAATATAAGATTCTCAGGAAAAAAGCGAGTGGTGGTGCAAGAATTGAAAAGCCCAATACTTATTGCACAGAAAGAACAAAAAGCAGACTTCCAAACCTCTTCATTCTAAGAGAAGGGACATGTAATCTGTTCATAAAGGTTCACATCACAGGCTAATTGTTGGATTGCAATACACACACTTACCATAAGAAAAAAAAATAACAGAAAGATTTAATGTGATTCGGTGTTATGTCTTCTTCCATAAGGACAGGTAAAATTTTCTGCTATCAAAATTATTTATTTATTTATTTATTTTTAAGGTTTACATATCCAGGGCCGCCCTAGACTGACCATTTCGGGGCCATATGTTAGTTCTTCAAGTAAGGTCCCTATAGAGGACTCACACTGGAGTTCGGTCGTAGTATCTGGAGGTGAATTTTTTTTGGAGGAGTCCATTCATAGATATGTTTAGGAAGAATATTATGTATCAAATTTTTTTCATTTTTTTTCTTCTATGAAATTTTATGGCCGTATTGAAAGTTATGAGGTTTGATGTTTATCAGAAATATATGTATATTTGGTTAACAAGGATACCGAGGAAAATAAGAAGGAAAAGAAAACATAGTAACAATTAAACAAAATAAAATTTTAAAATATTTTGAGTCATCCTGGCTCACTTTTTTTCTTAAATTGCAATTATGTCATAAATAGTGATGATCTTTGATATCATATGCCTGGACGAGAAAAATACAAGAGAATTAATTTTGGTTTTGGGGTCTGTGGATACTCGCAGTTTTACCCACTTTTAGAACATTTCAAATATAAGAGTCGCCACTTAATTTTTTTAAATAAAGGAAAATTAAGAAATCATTTTAAAAGCAAAGCGATCTTTTGAAAACCAGAGATTTCTAGGTCCGAGGATTATGGAATGAGAGGGGAAGGAGCCCGGCGGACTAAAACAGTTCCTCTCATCCTATCTCGTGACAGGCCTCGACTCAACATCCTTTTTAATCAAATTATTAATCCAAGCATGCCCTCAACTAACACATATGTATAAATATACATTACAAAAGAATGTCAAAATGGTGTAAGATTGCTAATTGTAAAACGGCATACAAAACAACATAAATCAAGTAACAAGCGGGATGATATGCAATAGAGGACAAATAAATTTACCCGGGATCTAGCTGCGATATAGAAACGTGCAATGCACACACAAAATACAAAGCCTATGAAAAGGTCTCTAATCCCATATATATACACATAAAGCAAAATCTAAATGTAAGGTGTCGCATATGGAGTCGAAAATCAATAAAATCAAGAGATACATAAACTAAAGAAAGAGTTGAGAAATTGTACCTCAAAAGCGCTACAAAACAAAGATTAGTCCACATGCTTCAAATATGATATCAAATAATCAATCCTAAACTTCTAGCTTAAGTTTACCAAGTAGAGGAGGAATTGACGTAACTATGAATTCCTTTTAACTAGTTGGAGCCATAGTACCTCTATAGATATACAAATCTCAACTAGGAGCCAATGCAATATTCATATAGAGATGCCAGAGCCCCAACATGATCATAAGGAACCCCTAGTCATGCTTAATTAGGTTCAATTAAGTGCAACTTAAACCAAAAATGAGTCCTACTTATGAGTATCAATATGTATGAATGAATGCATGAACATGAGCTATGATATATTCATTAGTTTGGATTATCTAGTCTCTGGATTTAAACTTAATTGGCATTATTTAAAATATGGTTTAGATCTTAGGACATTAGGGGACCATTAGATTAGAGTTGTTCAAGATTTATCAAAACTGTGACAGAATTGTAAGAATTACAGAGAGCAGACCAGACTTTCACAAATAGAAATAAAATACTTCCAATTGGATCTTAGTTATGTTTAAGTATGTTGTGTCTCTATGAGTCTAGTTTCTAATCCAAAAAGAAAATCAAAGATCAAACGGTTAAATCTCTAGTAATTAGGCAAAAATCGGACATCACTCAGAAATTTACGACTCTCTGTCCATAGATTTTGTATGATTTTCCAAAAATAGCAAATAAATTGGAATGACTTCATTCTTTTTAGGGAGCCTTATTAACACATTAAAATTCCTAGAAAAATTTATCTAGAGTCAAGAAAACTTGATTAAGGTTCTGATATGTCAAGTTTAAAATAGACTTATTGTTTTGAAATTTTGGACAGAGAATGACTAGTGTACAAATCATAAGGCCAAACCATCCTGAGTTATGAACAATTTTCAATTGGTCTCACTCAATTCCCATGGATCATGATTTAATTAAAAATTATAGATCACAGTGGGCTCATGAATTCACTACACCAATATCAACTTATCATTCATACTCTTGTTCTATACTTAAGGTATTCCTAATTCCTCTTCCAAATATGTGGTCCTTGAGGAATATAGATTCATTTTATTCAAGTCTCCTCATAAGTTAATGGTCCTTGGAGACTAAGCTATGACCCAAAACTATATGAATCTCATAGAATATAAAAGAACTCGATGAGATTCAATTTGAAGGACTCAAGCCATAATCAAGACTTAAGCCCAACAAAAATCATATGGATATAACCATGACCCATCTTAAGCCCCATGTAAATCATAAATTATAGGGGACTAAAGGATCAAATCAAATAGGATCCAATGAAATATTAAAGATCTCATGGATTTCAAAAAGAAAATAGAGACAAAAGGAAGTAAAATCAAAGTTTGAATAAAATCCAAGTAAGAATAATTTTACGACTTGTTTTTGTTTTAAACCCAAGGCTATATCTAGATCCAAATCAATGAAAATAACACATGAAAATTCAATCACAAACTCTATGTGGTGTATGATGAAATGGGGTAGGAAGAAAGATTTTGAAAATGTGTAAGAGTCCTAGATTTATGAATTTGTTATTGAATTACAACCTAAATCTATATAGGATTAGAAGGTTACCTCTAATAACCTCAAGGTTCTTCTTAATTCTTGAAGAAGATCTTCCAAATTCTTCAAATCCTTCCTTAAATTCTTCAAAATTCTTCTTAGTTTCTCCCAATTCTCTCTATATTTCAATATATATGTTTCTTACCCAAGAACAAAAAATGGAGAAAAGATTCTCCTAATGGAGGTGAAGGCCTCCTTATGTAGACCATTCTCAAAGGGCAATTAGGTAAATTCGGGTAAAAAACCCATGTGCAAGAATATTCCATGCGTATTTAAGAAAAACAGTCTGTTACAGCGGACGACACTCACTGAGTTGTCTGCGACACTCAGTGAGTGCCGTTCCGATACTCAGTGACTGCCGGCGCAACACTCAATGAGTGCTGCCGACATCGCCGAGTGCCGCTCCCAATAGAATTCCCACCTTCTTTATTTATTTTTCAAATATATACTTAATATAAACTGTTTTTCTTTTCTTTTCAAAATTAATTCTCTTTTCTTTTTTATCTTTTCCTTTTAAAATTCTTTTCTTCCTTTTTATTTTCATTTCAAATTATTTTCTATTCCTCATATTAAAATCAAAATTTTTTCAAACTGTTTTTCCTATACGCACTCTTCACTCAAATTTCCCTAAACACCCGGTTTCTCTCTTCCTCTTTTTCTTTTTTAAATTTTTTTTTTTTTTGAAAACTTTTATTGAGACTGAAGAATCATCAGAAGGACTTGAATCATTAAAAAAACCTTTGAATTTTCGTCGGAAATTGTCATCATTGGTCTAGAGGTAACCATCTCCTGATTTCGACGGTCGGGCAAAATTGGGATGTCTACAGGGTCCTTTTATTTCTTCTTGTCTTTCTCTCATTACATCCATGAACCTAACAAAGCCTAATAAATGTTGATTTTTTTATTATAATTTGTAAAGTTAGAGATTATGGTAGAATTAAAATTGAGAAGAGAATGAGTTGGGACAAATATTTAGGGTATGTTGGATTGTGGTAATTTTTCTAAGATTTGGGGTGGTCATTTGGGCCAACATATTACATATAATTTTATGATTTTTTTCTTCCAATATTGATGTCATTATTACTATTATTATTATTATTATTATTATTATTTGTTTGGTTAAATGAGAACCTAAAAAATCAGGGGCTCTAGGCGATCACCTACATCGCCAATACTCAGGGCCGACCCTGGTTACAATTTATGTTTCTCAAACTCTAGTTCATGGTAAACTCCTCAAAAACCCATACGCTCCTCTTTTCCATGGGCCCGAGGCCCTCTCAATTGACCTATTCCTAAAGTAACTAACTCACTAGAATATGAGCCACGACCAACAAATATATGTGAAAGACTTGTATACCTTTTACATTTACAAGTGCAATTTTTTATGCGACCCCATATATGGATCAGTAATACTTTGTCTTTAGCGTTAACATGAGAGAATACTATTAGCACTTCAAAAATTAATTAATGCACTCTATGGTATACCACTCTAACAATGACTTATCATACCATACATTTAAATTACTTAATACACTCTAAAATACATTTAGTAATCAATGAATTGCCAATAATATTGCTATAATTATTAAACACTTTATTCTTTTAACATTGTAGTTGGATATACATCATTGAGCTCTCTCTTCAAAATGTGCCATGATTACAAAGGAGGACCTAGTAGTTAGGGTGGATGTGAGGACTTAACAATTTCTTGGGTACTACCACCAGCTTCTGACATCATCAACATGAAAGACAAAGATAGGTTACAAGACTAGAATAAAGTGCTTTGGACCAACTCAAAAAAACCCTAGAGGGTGACTGAAAAGACCCCAAAAGCTAATAAACTAGACAAGCCCATATTTTGCCATACAGATGAGAGAATTTGGACCAATGTAGAAAAGAAAATAAAAAAACCCTGATGGCATGGTTAACAAAAAGTGTGTGAACTTCAAACCCTAGAGAGAAAACATATATAAGTTATGATGAGAATTTGGACCAAGCAGAAAAACCCTAAAAGGGTAGCTCAAGTACTGGCCATTGTTAGATCATTCTTGTCCCTAGCAATGGCCGGAATACAGCTCGAGCTCCTCGCAATACCGCCCTTCTTCAAACCACTTTTGTCCCTAGGACTAATAGACTTAGCCCTAGTTCTCTTCTTCAAGATCTCTCTCATGGCCTCAGCTTGGTAAAGAACCGGATAAGCCCTACCAAACTTGTTAAACCTAACACATGCACTTATATGAGCACTCAAAGCCTCTTCTCTTTTTCCTCCATTTTTTCCAATCTCTTCCTTAACTGCCTCACCACACAGCCCACATATCCACTTCCCTGAGAACTTGTTGCGAACGCGATCTATGTACTCAGGTGTGCACTCTTCGCTCATCCCACAACACTCGCACTTTGCTTCTTCAACCTCGGAGATTGGTGGTAATTTTACGTCTATGACCTCCTTGCTAAGTTCAAATGAAATGTCAGAGATGGATCTTTGTAGGGTTTCGGTTGAGAGCTTTGACGGCTTGTTGTTCTTGAAGTTGTTTTTGTTGGTGAGAGAGTAGGAACTAGCAATGGCTTCTCCATGTGGTGCCATGATGGTTTTTTTATTTGAAGATTTGTATAAGGAAGAGGGTGTTCATGAAATAAAAACTTGGAAAAGGTTAAGAGTTGTTGAAAAAACAAAGAACTTTGTTTGGATGTGTTCTAGAATCTCTTATGGTGGAAGAAGGTAAGTTCTTGAACTCTTATTTATAGCTAGCTTATTTTCTTCTCTCTTCTTTAGAACTCACAGAGGACATTTTGTGGACCATGGAAGCTCACATGTCAATGTCGAATACTAATGTGAATAGTCACGAATTTGGTAGATTTTTCAAGAATGGTTCTAAAGAAAAGAAGTTTCTTTTTTCCTTTTTAGGCGGTCTTAGATCGAAGAGAAGCAATTTATGCCTAAGAGTGGGTATGCTTTAATTCATATCATGAAAGGGAGACCTCAAGTTTTATGTGGCCCGCGCTTCATCTGAGATTATGGACCTGCTGTTTTATTAGACATGAATCATGATCAACATCTTCTGAAGCCTAGTATTATTTCTTTTGGTTTTTGGGCTATATTCTGGTCCAGTTGGCCGGTACCATATCTTTTCTATCAACAATGCTAAGGGAACTAACAAATTACACTAACACTCACACCCACACTCTATCTCTCTCCTAGTGGCACTGTGGGGTCCGCTGCGGACCCCACAGTGCCACTAGGAGAGAGATAGAGTGTGGGTGTGAGTGTTAGTGAAATTTGTTAGTACCCCAAATATTACTCATCTTTTCTATAAATAAAATTTGCCGTTAAAAAAAATATATGTATATAATAAGTGAGTTTATCTGAGGGGAATTTTAGTCAAAGTCCTTTAAAATAGATTTTTTCAGTATTAGGTCTCACCCGTTTTTATTTTAAATATTGTAGTGAAAAATCTATACGTTATAAAAGTAATGTGTTGTAATAAATTGTACTATTTATGTGAAATTTCAAATAAAAAAATTATGTGAATTTCACGTAACTTTTAAAACATAGGGATGATATAGATTCGATTAAGTTTCATCAGTCATAGAGTTTTGTCAAAATAAAAAAAAACGAATTGTTCTTTAATCTAAAATGATGGACTTTAATTTACTAAATTTCTATTTATCTATTTGTCATTATGATAATTTTTAGTATTATATATACTTTAGTACAAGAAAAAACAAATGGCTTGAATGGATGAATACCATATATGTCTTGGTTAGTATCATGGTACAAGTAAGAAAAGAAAAGTTGACTTCTGTGATGGTTATAAAGACGTTAATTTGTTTATTATACAGTAGCAACTTTTCTTACAACTCTTTTTCCCCCCTTGAATTTTAATGGTTACTATTAAGTACACTAAGTTAAGAATAAGAAGTTTGTGTCCCAGACCAAATTGAAGAATACAAGTTGCTTTGCTTTCACATGTAGGCATTCTCTAGCCATACAAACCCTAAAGCTCCCTAAAGCTCACTCAAGTCACTCTTTTCAAAGGAGAGAGAGAGAGAGAGAGAGAGAGAGAGAGAGCATGAGAGAGTGACTAGCTACTTAATGTGGGCTTTTCCTTTCTGCCATCGAGAGAGAGCATGAGAGACAGTGACTAGCTACTTAATGTGTGCTTTTCCTTTCTGCCATCGATCAACTTAACTTCAAGCTCACATGCATGAAGTAGTATCATTCATAACTTAATTATGTGTGTGTGCGTGTGAGAGAGAGAGAGAGAGAGAGAGAGAGAGAGAGAGAGAGCTACTTGTTAAGGGGTTGCTATTTGTTAAATGCCCATTTTGTTTGGATTGAGAGAAGTGGAGAGAAGAGAAAAGAAACTTATCAAAAGAATAGAAAAGAAGAGAAGAGAAGGGAAAGTTGAGTTTTCTCCATCATGTTTGGATAGACAATAGAGGAGAGAAGAGAAAAGAAAAGAAACCTAACTTTATCTCGTTTGGATAACTTTCATAAGAGAAAAGAAAAGAAAGTACTTATAACCAATTTACTTTTTTGTCCTCTATTAGGGATACATGTTAGATGGAATAATAATATATTGGGGCATATTTGTCTTTTACACATTATTTAATTAAGTTTCTCTTCTTTTCTCTCCGAAATCTCTCCGATTTGGAGAGAAAAAAACTAGGTTCTTTTCTCTCCACTTTCTCCCCGCTTTCTCTCCATTTCTCTTCTCTTCTCTCCCTACTTAAATTACCAAACGAGATAACTGGAGAGAAAGTCATACTCTTTCTCTTCTCTTCTCTCTATTTCTCTCAATCCAAACGAAGTGTAAGAGAGAGACTGCTACTTGTTAAGGGGTTGCTACTTGTTAAATGCCTAAGGGTACGTATCAAACGAAATAACGGCATAAATAAACATTGTTTTTAATAAGTCACAGATTTCTTGAAATGAAGAAGAAAAGGTGAGGGGCTTTATTGGACAGAAACTAATTATAAAGCAAAGCAGCAACTGTCTGTGCTTGCGTATGTGGTGTGGGCTTGTTGGATTGGTGGTTATTGTGGATTCTCACGTGACTTAAACTTGTCCTGAGAAAGGTTAAAAATATCTTACGGCCTCTCACTTTTTTGGTTGTGGACCTGTGGTACTGGTGTGGCCGACTGATTATTAAGTTGGGTTCATGAAAGATATAATGTAATGTGGTATGGGCCTGGAATTGACTGTACCAGACTAGACTAAAGACTGACAGGGTCCAGGAATAGCCTCCCCCAACCCCAACCCCAAGAAATGGACCATAGCATTATGGCACAAAATCAATATTGTATTCTTCTTATTATTAGTAAAATTATCTTTTTCCCCCCTCCTGTTAGTTGTATTTTCTCCCACATGGTAATTAATTAGGCTTATCTCCCTTTTACTCCTTGTGATTCAAATGTTGGAACTTGATTGACCCTCTTAATTGTTATGTTGTGTTGTCTGTAAATTAATGGCAATTACCCTCTTTATCATAAAATTGGTTCAGTTACTCATTTTTTGTATTTATTTTGTTATGATGACGGTTGTAATAATAATAGTACGTAGTGTAAGGAAGAATGAACATGGTAGATAAGAAGAAAATAAGAGGGAAATAGTTTGGGGCAAAATTGACATTATCAATTTAAAAATTGGTCGAACTTTAAACCTCCAAACTGAATTTGATATTTCCGTTAGGTCTATCTGAAAATTTATTGGTTTCAGTTTAGTTACACTCTCACAAGAGAGTTAAGTGTCAAGTTTTGAAATATAAGGGTAAATTAAAAATTTTAAATCAAAAGGTGAGTAAAATGTGTTTTAACCATTAATTTATTTATTCCATTTGATAGTGTAAAATTAAACCCTAGATCCTGTATCGTTCATGAATTTAGGGAAGAAAGGGAAAAAAAAAATATAAGAAAAGCGATTTTCTTTGTTTGGTTGATAAGACCAATGATGAGCCACTTCTCTTGCTCTATTTTCTTGGGTTCGTATCATATTTTTAAAGTTTTCTTCTTAAATTTATAGTGCACTTTACTTCATCCTTTTTAGTAAAGAGAAAAAGTAGGTTGGTTATGCTTTTATATGCTAGGTTAATGGTGTGATAAGAATGCATTTTAAGCTTAATCAAGTAACGAATAATCAGGCCCGTTTATTCTTTAGTGAGGAGAAAAAAATCAGGCTCGTTTAGAGCATGTGTGTGTGTCCGAATTCTTCTTTATTTTTAATTTTAATATGATGAGGAACCACTCCAAGGTTGGGTCAAAGGACCCGATCCTGCAAGGTAAACCCATGATACAGACAACTACTCACAAGTAACCAGTATATCAATTAAGTTGATCAAGGTGTGCCCAAGAGAGGATTCGACCCAAGACTTTTGAGTTTACGGTTCGTACAAGTCTCACCTCGTTTCAACTAAGCTACACTCTGATGAGCATTTGTGTTCGGATTCAATTATGAGTTCATAATATCTGCAGCCATTCTTGCAAATTGCAATTTCCCTTAAAAAAATGAATTGGTAAAAACTTTTTCATTATTTGCACACACAGAGACACTATAATTACAAGGCTCAATTTAGAGAGCTATTAGCCTCTGGCCATCGTTTAACCAAACTCATGAGAAACAAAATTAACAGTAGTACTATCAAGGTGATCTGGTGGAACACCATTCTCATCAAGAAAACCATGAAATCTACTTTCCATATTATCAACTTGATCACCAATTTCATCACTCTTCTCTTCATGACTTCTATCATAGTAATGTTTCTCATCATCATCATCATCTTCTTCTTTCACTTGGACCTCAAAATATTCAGTGTCCTCTAACAACCCAAGATTGCCTTTGCGTCCCAAACGTACTATGTTTCCGTGTTCTTCGCCGAATTTGCTTAGCCCAATTCCTCTGTGACCGTTAAGCTTATGATCATTTTGATGTTTCATGTTATGTAGACACAAAATGCAAATTGCCAGAAAGAAACCAACTTGAAGTGCCTTATTTGCAATCCATTTGGGTCTTAAATTTTCCATTTAACCCCCCTATATATTGATGAAAATATATATATCAGAAACAAGAAAATTACAACACAAGTATGTGAAATTAATGCACGAAAATTAGATTGGCAATCAAGAAAAAAATATATATATAAATTAGACTAGTTTAGATTACCGTAATCGATGTTTCAAAGAGAATTGAACAAAATTAGTGCTACTAATCCATTGGCCTTGTGAGGAACCACCAATTTTGTTTGATCTTCCTAAATTCGATCAAATGAATCAAGATAGAGAAATAAGTATATGTTACAACACTTGTAGAGAAATATATAGCTATATATGTTCATATATTTAATTTGCTTAGTAGAAGAGCCTTTAATTTGCGTTGCCAAAAGTCAGATTTCCATTTCTTTGTGGGCTAAGAAAAGTCATTACCTTTGAATGCTATGTGTTGGTTGAGAAAAAGATATGAGTGAAGCCATTATATTCGTCGTTGTAATTCCCAAAATCCCATAGTCCTTTTTGCAAATTTACGGAAGTGGCAAATGAAATAGCGCATAGAGTAAATGTTGGCTGGGGGTATTAATGTGATACAAAAAATCACATCGCGGTCTATCACCATTAAAATGCTTTTCTTGAATTGCCTCTTCTAGACGGCAAATCAAAGTTTTCACGAAATTGCCAAATGGAATTGAAGTTTCATTTACTAGGGTAGTTATAATAATAAAATAATCTATTATATATTTCTATTATAGTATCATTCATATGTAGCCAAACTAAGTCGATGGAGGTTGTAGTTTAAATGGGCTCTCTCTTCTGGTCACTAATATTTGGCTCCTTTAAGAAATAGTCCACCAACGGCTTAGTTCAATTGGTAAAAAAGTTTTTCATGCCACATTGACACTTATTTCCTCACGCTACACCAAAAGATTAAAGAAACATTAAAAATAATTAACTAAAACTCGAGTACCTTTAATTACTTCAAGGGTAATACTATTATGAGAAGCTTCTCATATGCACAGGCACTCTAGAATTATTGGATGAAGGTTTGGTCTTGAGATAGTAAGCAAAAATATTATTAAATAATTATTTATTCACAATCTTGATGAAATATGGACAATCCAACGGCTTGGAGTGCTTGTGCATATGAGAAGCTTCTCATAAAAAAAGCATTGCCCTTACTTCAAAACTTAAGAAAAGAGACTGTGAGGACTAGGTTAATAAAATTTGTGCTAGTGTTAATTCTTGAAAGTCTAAATTTTTATCTTATGTTGGTAGAGTCCAACTCATTAGCTCTGTATTGACAGGGATTCAACTCTACTGGTCCGGAATGTTTGTTCTTCCTAAAGGAGTCCTCAAGCAAGTTTCACAATCTATGGCTAGATTCATTTGGTCTGGCAAGACAGATAAATCTTCTGGAACTAAAGTTGCATGGGACACAGTTTGTAGGCCAAAAAAAGAAGGGAGTTTGGGGTTCAAAGATGTCTTTTGGTGAACACTGTATTAAGCCTTAACATATGGGGAATTTGTTGGACCCTTCCAACATGTCCATCTGGAACAAATGGACTCACAAGTATACGCTTCAAGACAAGAATTTTTGGCAAGCCAAAATTCTGCCTTAGTTCTCATGGTATTGGAGGAGTTATTAAACCTTAGAGAAATAGCCAAACCTTTACTAATACATTGCATTGGTAATGATAATCATACTTCTCTTTGTTTGAATAATTAGCTCCCTTTGGAACCCTTGTTTGATAAATACTTAGAAAATATTGTTTATGAATCTGCACTTAATCTTAATGCTAAGGTTAGCCGCATCGTTAGGGGGTTGGATTGGAATTGTCCTGGGTACAACTCCATTGATCTTAATGAAGTCAGAAATGTTTTGTCTATTTTCAATAAACCTAAAAGTTGTCTTGATACTGTGAAATGGACTATAACCCCTAATGGTGTGTTCAACACTTATCTTATATGGGACTATTTGAGGATTCATCACCCTGTGGTTCCATGGTATAATACTGTGTGGCTTGTTCTTTGGTTAGCTGCCCAAAATGTACTTTTTACCCATGATAGAATTTCTAATTTTACTCATGTCCTATTAGCTTGCATGCTTTGTCATAAGCATATGGAAATACGTGGCCACCTATGTTTTTTCTTGTTCTTATTCTACTTTTGTGTGACATGATCTTATGAGTAGATGTGGATTGCTTTTGCAAGGTCATAGCTGGGCTGACACTTGGATTTGATGGCTCAAAGGTTGAAAGGAAAGACAATCCAGCATGTGATACCTAAAATGTGTCTTAGAGTGGCAGTCTATAGGTTATGGAGAGAATGAAATAGTAGGACGTTTAAGAATGCCTCCAATCCTAAATAAATTCTTTTGAAGAACCTGATATCTCAAGTCAATGCACAAATCAGGGTGAAGTGGGGAAATCATTCAAATTTTGATAGAATTATTTGTATTTGGACCTAATGGCCCTAGTGGGGTTTCTGCACATTTTGATCTGTTAAGTTTGTAACTCTTGGGTTGTCTTGAATGCTTTGGTACGTAGCCCTTCAGGCTTCAGGTTGTCTTTGTAACTTGTAGGGTCTGCCTAGCCTTTGGATTTGATGTTTTGATTGTTTTTATTTCATGTCCTCATGCTTTGAGCTCATTATTTTATCCTGAGGTATGCCCCTTGTACATTTTGAACATCCCTTTTTAGAAATTATTTACCCTTTTTTTCTTCTAAAAAAGAATATAGAGCTATGTGCATATATGTGTGAGCACACGTGTGCACTAGAAGGTCCCCAATCCCAATTTGTGGACCATAATTCCATGACTATGTAAGTCATACATTGGTACATAATTCCGTATTGCATGGAATAATAGAACATCTTTCGAGCTCAGGAGTGAACGCGTGAATGTTCGTGAAAACACAACCCCTATCAGTCGAACTTCGTGATTGCACCACCTTTGTAACTCCCTCAGGACTAGAGAAGAAGAGAACTACTACGATGGCGAGGGTTGGTGATGGTGGTTTTGTTTGATTTGGATTATTTTATCACCTTTGAGGGATTTGTTTGATTTTTTTTTTTTAAAGATCTTTGTGAGTTTTGTTTGATTTGAGTGTTTTTTTTTTCTTCATAAATTTGGGGATTTACCAGTAAATCCCCAATTCATATACTTTTATGGATAAAGGACACTCAATATTCTTCATTTGTACTAGGTACCTAAAATTATAATTAATATACCTTAATCATGGTTAAATTTTTTTACCCCCTAAATACCCTTCTAACTCCTTTATAAGATATAGATATATGATATAGGGAAAGGTCTAAAGTGAACTGGGTTGAGTGAACTAGATTTTAAGCCTAAAAGAACCCACGGACTGCCCCACTGACCCGCGCACCCCAATGACCCACGGGTTCTTTTAGGCTTAAAATCCAATTTACTGGATAAGTTCACTCAACCCAGTTCACTTTAGATCATCTCCCATATGATATATATATACAACAAACATAGTCTTTAAATAGCTGCCATTATTTCATGCAACTTCCATAATGGAAAATCAGTTCAAAACTTATTAGAGAAACCAACCATAATCTTTCAATCACTCCACTCTAAATTGTGCATTTTCCCTACAAATAAAAGGAAATATCATCAAATGAATCTGACTAATCAATGTGAAAAAATTTCAGTTTTACTTAACATTAAATGGTTCCTTATTCAACCAAAAAAAAAAAATGGTTCCTGAATTTGATTCAATAAGTTATCCTAATTTATCACCATATATATATATATATATCACCTTGTGTTTTGATTTCTAATTTGTTATATAGTAATACTTCACATACAATAGCATCACAACCTTAATAATTCAACATCAAGATCGCTATTATCAGGAAGTTAGTCGTCACCATCTCATCTTGCAGTATTCCATCTTCAAAACTTTACAGGTATTGAATTTTGTCATTGAACTGCAGATTTTGCACTTGAGCATTTTTAGAATTTCACAAATATGTAGTGTAGGTAATAGTTGACAACTCATATACTTTGACTATACACATCACCAACGACTCCACGTGTAACAACATCATTATTGTGGACTCTACGTATAACGACTCCAAAACCTCTAGCCCACTTCAAACGGGCCCACCCGTAACGCACACTACAAATATAGGTAACTAAGAAACTCGCCCCGAGACCCACTTTAATAAAGCCCACCCCGAGGGCCCATTCCGGATGAGCCTACTCCAAAGCCTTCACCACGGTTAACTCCACTCCGAAGCCTTATTCTCCAAAGGCGCAAATAGCCCACTCTAAAGCTCCCGATTAACTCCACTCCGAAACATCACTCTCCAAAAGGCCCAAAGCAGCCCACAAAGGAAGAACACTCAAAATATGCACACACTCACTCTCGGACACCGACCCTTGGTTTGGAAGCAGTACCTAAGGGTGGGCAAGTCTGCTGGGATCTCGGAAACTCATGGTAAGGTGGCTAGAACCGAAGGCATCTCCCTAACCTGCGCCCCATGGGTAAGGTTAGGGTTGGTCCCAAAGAGAGAGAGAGACACGTGACTTTTCACACGTGCCTTACCCCAATCAGCCCACAACCAATAAGCGAAGCTCATTACTGCGAAGCTCGTCGGATCCTTTGACCGTCTATGCTTAGTTGTGTCAAGATTGCTTAACCAGCTGCACCAATAGAAAATACCTCGGTTCCCTCCCTCGCTGAAGCCGTCTGTATGCCTCGACACTTGCTCTCGCTTAAACTCTCGGAGCCAATAGCAAAAGCCTCGGTACCCCCACTCGCTTAAACCTCTGCACCAGTAGCATCCCCTCCTTCCCTTGACCAACCAATGATATCAGTTCATAACCAAACGACAAACATTTCTCTCTCATTTTGTCTCCACCAGCTCGGTACATGCTTCGTCTACATCCCATTTAATGCCCTCAACCACCCTAAACAGCAGCATTTAAGCCACTCACCTACCTTAAGCAAACAACCCAGTAAGAGGATGCCAACTCGGCCTCGCTCTATCATGTCAAAGGTTTGCAAATACACCACCGACTTCAACTATAAATAAGCACCCTCATTTACTACATCCAACAACCCAACTTGACCTAATCCGGCACTAGAGTAAAGGATTAGCAGTTATTCTTATTCCCGACCGTTAACAAAACATTCCCATTCACTACAACAAAAATGGCCTATAGAGACATTTATTTTGAGACAAAAAATAAAAGTGTCCTTAGAAATTACTTGTAACGACACATAATTTTTCGTCTCTACAAATGAAAATAATTGTCTTTAAAAGTTACTTGTAAGGACACATACTTTTTTGTCTCTACAAAAGAAAATAATTGTCATTAAAAGTTACTTGTAAGGACATATGATTTTTGTCTTTAAAAAAGAAATAAGTGTCTTTATAAGTTATTTGTAAGGACACATAATTGTCCGTCTCTTAAAAAAAAACATGGCTTTAGAAGTTACTTGAAAAACACATAATTTTCTGTCTCTACAAAAGAAAATAAGTGTATTCAAAAGTACAAAATAATGACACTTATTAATTTTTTTCTTTATAAAGAGAGAATTGCCTCAATAAATAAATAAATAAATAATTTAACATAACAAGAAAAATGGCATGTCCAAGCATTTAAAAATATACCTTTAATTACCACCATTTTTTTAAAAAATTAAGTGTTGTTAATTACCAAGATTTTAAAGAGCGATTGCAAATACCAGCGCTTGGTAGTTAAATGCCAATACTTAACATCATTTTCATACAAAATGCCGATAATTAACGGCATTTGTAAAACCAATGATGTTAATTAACGGCATTTGAAATTTTAACGTTTGCCCTCAGTCCTATTTTAATAAAACGACGTCGGTAATTCTGTCTAATTTTTTTTTTAATCTTCAATGTTATTTAAGTATGAAGGAAAACACAAGGGAAATATATACAACCCAATTTAGGGTGGCTTCCGCTTTGCGATTGCGATAACGATAGCTTTGAAATTACTTTTTTCAGAATAGATTATAATAGACGTGATGTTTGGGTAATGTATTGTAAAAGTGGTTACGGTGAAAGAAAATATTATGTAGGTGTTTGGTGACATAAATATAAGGCCATTTTATATGTTCAAGAAACAATTATGTCCCTGGACTGTATTGATAATCTACTTGTATTGAATGCACAATTATTTTGTTAGTGCTCCATATTATTAAATTTAATATAAATTAATTGCTTAAATAATAAATTAAATTAATGCATTCAAAAATAATAACTATAGTAATATATAATATAAAAATAAGTAAATATATTAGTAATATAAAATATATTACTAATGGTGTTTAATACTTTAAACATATGTTAATAGTACATGATTTTATTATATACAAATAAATAATTTCCGTACTTGTAGTTAAAAGTTGGATATTTGGCCAAGCGGAATAAAGACTGCTACACATTCAATGAGGTCTTAAGTTCAAAACTTGGTAGACTGTTAGGAAAAAAAAATTAGTGCATTTTCTAGTGACACTCATAGCGACAGGAAAAATATGTTAGTAAAAGTAACTTCTAGTGACAATTCTAATGACGCTTTTGTTTTGTCATTACTCACAAATATATGTCACTTCAAAAGTAACATTTAGTGACACTTTTAATGACACTTTTTCTTTGTCGTTATAAAGTAACCTTTACTGACAGTTTTACAAACACTTGGGTAAGTGTCTCAACAAGGCTTAGCGACAACACCTATTATGACACTTAAGAAAGTGTTGGTATAACAACTAGTGACACATTTTGTGACATATTGTAACACTTTTTTATGTCTTTAAAGGCGTATTTTGTTGTAGTGATTATCTCTAGTCCACTTTGACCTCTCGCCTCCACCGGTACCTCCGTCCCGACATCCTTCGCTCCATTAACATCCTTGACTCTAGATATCCTTCGTCTCTCGACCTCTCGGCCCCTCGTTTTCACCAACCCCCTTCGCCTCAATCTAACCATCGCCTCATAACACCATTTGTCTCACCAAGACCCTTCGGCTCTATTACACCCTTCGTCTCACCCTATCCTTCGCTCCACTTCAACGCTCCAATACTTACCCATCACTTCGGGATACATACTGCTTTTTCTCTCTCTCACTTGGGACTACTTCGGTTCTCATCCGGACCCGAAGTCTCTCCGAATCCT
The DNA here is from genome assembly GCA_033977485.1 of Hydrangea macrophylla. NCBI lineage: Eukaryota > Viridiplantae > Streptophyta > Magnoliopsida > Cornales > Hydrangeaceae > Hydrangea > Hydrangea macrophylla. The sequence goes on along the minus strand of CM066991.1, from coordinate 148,685,824 downwards.
ATTATCCCTATTACCATTATTATTATATTTTATATACTCTTGCTTATATCTCACATATTTGTTCCACGTGTACTAATCCAGGCTTGCGTGTTATATCTCTCTATACCTCTCACATACATCACAAAAAGAACTCACACATGTAGTAAGTATTTTCATACAATATGTTTGTTAATTTCTTAAAACATTAATCTAAGAAAATCAAGAGTATTTTGAATTGTGAAATTCACGAAACTAATTTTGTTTATTTCTCAAAGCATTAAAATGAAACGCAAGAGTATTTTGAATGAATTGTGAAATTCACGAAACTAGTCATGTTGTGAATTTCTAATAACATTGAACTAAAGAAAACAAGTAAGAGTAGTATTGTGAATTCACATGCAAAACTGAAAGTTGCTACCATTGTCTCTGTTATTCACAAGTTGACTTGTGAAATTCATGAACAAAGTTACTAGTCAACACTAAAATATACACAAAATTTGCAATGTATTGACTTTGTGAAATTTTCAGATCACTTGAAAAAAAAAAAAAAAAAAGAATTAAAAGCCCAAATTAAATCGTGGCCATTAAGAAGGTTCTGTGGATTGCATTCGAGGCAGGAGTGTGCGGTTTGATCGTGGAGTCGGATTCCATAATGGTGATCCTCGGTTTGAACTCAATCTCTTACGATGATGCTCATTTTGGTAACCTTCTATTGACTGCCAAAAGGTGTCATTGAATTTGTTCATGTCAAGAGAGAAACAAACATGGTGGTCTAGGTTCACACTTTAGCCAAGTATGCAATCTCTATAGGTGTTTCTAAGTCTGGTTAGAAGAGTTCCCTTCGACTGTAGGCTTGTAGCTGAACTCATGCATCATGATTGTATTCCTTTTGTTTGGTTCCTTTTTAATGCAAGTTTTCTATTTTTTCCATCAAAAGAATACACCCAAATCATATAGCTTCTTCCCCATTTAATTTTATTGGTACCCAAGGATAGGAACTTTGATTTTTTTTTCCCTATCTTAAGCTTCTTCACCAACAGTTCTCGCCTGAGTTGTAGACAACCCTATTTTGTTATTTCAGAGATTGTTGAAATAGCGGTTAGAAGGGCTGAAGGGGTGTTGGTGATCCATTTTTTTAATTTTATATCCCTAACTTTTGTGAGATTTTTTTTAGAAAGAAGTAATTATGGGAAAAGTTACCATTTTGAAAAATCTTGAAATGGAAATCCCCTAATTTCTTGAGAGCGATTATAATAATTAATGAAATGTTTTTTGGTATCTAAAGAATTTTAAGGACTTGAGACTGAAGATGTTTAACTCAAGGATCTAACATCGTAAAAACCCATTGTCTAGGGATTTCTATACTATATTATAAAAGAGCCTAAGATGGAATATTCATTAGATGTCAAATTAATTTGGCAAAATGCAATATTCCTTAGATGCCAAATTAATTTGACCTTAATGGTCATTTTAGGTTTATAATTTGGTTATTTAGTAATTTCACATCACATCTATCTAGTCAAGTTACTATGAATAGTAACATGAGTTGTTTGAAAATGTTTGTTTGAGCCTTAAGACATCTTTCAAAAAACTTTTGCATTAATAAACAAGCCTCAAATTAATTTTGTAGATTAAGGCTTATTTGGCAATGCTTGTTTGACCCTTTAAGACATCTTTTAATGAATCTTAGAATTATCAAACAAGCCTTAAGTTAATTTTATAAATTACCCTTTTGTGTATACATACATACATACATACATACATACATAATTTATTATTATTCTTAATGCATTTAAAGTGTGTATAATTATAAATTTAATTATCAAATTACCGTTTTGCCTTTTATTATTACCCTTGTATGCATATGTATACATATAATATTAAATTAATATTGCCTTTTGTAATTTATTAAAGTTGAAAGGGTGTAAAATTATAAATTGAATGACCAAATTACCATTTTGTTAAGTTGAATTACCAAATTACCCTTTTGCCTTTTGTCAATTATTCGTTTGTATATATGTATACTAGCGTTGAATATATATATATATTTAAAATTTAATTAGGAAGTCTGAAAAAAAAATTAAATTAAAAAATGTGAAAAAATAAGATATATAGTAGGAGATAGGCTGTTACAGTGAGTGTTTACTACAAAAACGAAAGAGTGTAGCAAGCATGTATTATATTTATTTATTTTTGTTTTGTTTTTTTCTTTCTACTTTTTGATTATTATTTATTTTCAATATCTATATATATATATATATATACAGTTATGTGTCTATACTATATTATTGTGTAGTAATGACATGTAGCATCCCAACAATATGGGAGTGCCATGTGACAATTACATTGTTATTTATAGGTATATGTATATATATCTATAGATATACATATTATAATTTATTATTATTATTTATGTATTTAAAGTGTGTACAATTATAAATTGAATTACCAAATTACCATTTTTGCTTTTTGTAAATTACCCTTGTGTGTGTAAATATACATATATATATTATTTTTATATTATTATTATATATATAAATTGAATTACCAAATTTTTATTTATGTATTTAAAGTGTGTACAAATATAATTGAATTATCGAATTACCCTTTTGTATTTTTGTAAACTTCCTTTGTGTGTATAAATTTACATATGTTATTTTATTATATCGTTATTCTCTCTCTATATATATAAATTGTATATATTATTATGTACATAAAATTGAATAAAAGTGTGTACAATTAAAATTTGAATAACAAAATTACTCTTATGCTCTATGTAAATTATCTTTTTGTTTCTATACATTAAAGAAAAGAATCTTAAAGTTCAAAACGTTTACAATTATAAATTTCCTTTTATTAATTGAATTATCAAAAACTCTTTACATTCTGTAAATTACCCTTATGTGTGTGTATATATATACATATATACATATATATATATATATAAATTGAATAACCAAATTACCCTTATGTCTTTTGTAAATTACTCTTTTATTAAATCGAATTACCAAATTACCCTTCATTTCGTAAATTACCCTTTTGTATATTTATGTGTATATATATATATATAAATATACATTTATCCTATACGTAACAGAAAAGAGCCTAAAAGTTTAAAGTGTCTACAATTATAAATTGAATATCCAAATTACCCTTATGTTTTTTTACAAATACTGAATTTCTCTTTCTTGTTCACATAAAATAATTAATAGAACATATTTATCTTTCTAACACCATCTAATGCTTGTGTTTTGCACGGACCATCTTCCTAGTAAATAATTAATAGAACATATTTATCTTTATTTATTTTATTTATATATTCATTTGTTGCATCTTGCAAATGCAGCAAATTTGCTGCTCTTTGTATGGTTCCTCCCTTGGAAGGTGGTTGTGACATGTTACAACAACTTTGTCATATATGTAGTTGCTGGGTCCATTTGAAGATGGACTTACACTTTTTCATTCCTCCCAGGCCCAGCCCACACCAGATAACCAAAGAAAATTTACAGCTATTAGAAAATTTATAAGTGTACTGAGTACAATGAGTGGAGCTGGTTAGTCTAATTACATTGCAATAAAGCATAGGTTGGTATAACTCAAGTGGTAAAGATTTTAGCATATAGAAGTCCCTTCCAATGCATAGATTTAGAGTTCAAACCTCATTCCCTCCTTATATTTAAAAAAAAAATTTACATTACAATAAAATAATGATTGATATACTTAATTAGGCCTAAGACAACTTAAAACTTGAATTTAGTTTGGTTTCGAAATGCTGTCAAGTCCTTTAAATGTGGGAAGCCCGGCCTGTCAACTTAAACTTTTGAATATAATTCGGTTCCAAAATGTATCTCAAGCCCTCAAACTGTGGGCTCTTACCTTAATTTAATGAATAATTTGCTATCACAGGCCAATAAAGGCCACTTTTCAAACACATTGTCTATCTTAATTTTCACGAGAAAACACACACACACACATCTTATGGAATTGGGTTTCTAAACAATTAGTAGGGCGGTCCCTCACTTTGTGAGTGGCGGGAAAAAATGGAAGAAGATTTAAATTTAAATTTGAGTTTGTGAGGAAAGTTAAAAGTAATTTATTATGTATTGACAGTTTGTAGAGAAAGTAGGCATTATGACAATTTTCTCCTTTTACGTAAGTTTTTATATTTTATGGAGTATACCTTATTAGTATTTCTATAAATGTATTTTTTAGGTTAAAAATTTTGTGATATCCCCTATTCTGGCTTTCTATAGTAGTATAGATAAGAGGATGCTTGAGCTAGATCCGAAAAATAAAATATAAATACGTAAGTTATACGATTAATGCTAAAATATTATTAGTATTCGTGAGAGAGGTTGCATGGAAAGGGATATATACAAGTAAATAAATTCCAAGTAATCAGAATCCATAGAAAGGAATCTGTTTTACATTCCATTATATTGTTTGGGTACATAATGAATATGATAATGGAAGCATGATAGATTCCAATTCATATGTTTGGTTTATGATAATTTAGTTGGGAATTGAAACAATATTTAAATAAGTAAACTAAATTCTCCCTATATATATAAACATATATATATATATACATATTAATCAATAAGATCACACAATTGAAAGATAATAAAATCAAAGTTTTAAAATATAACTTAATCAAAATTTTAAAAATAATTAGATAAGGTCAAAAGATAAGAATCAAGTTGGTTGAAAATCTCTAATGTTTAGCTTTTTTTAGAATTCCTAAAGAAAGGAATCTCATTACCACCTCTAGATAAGGAATTCGTTTCCTTATTTTTCTAAGAAACTACTTTCATTTGGAATTAATTCCAATATAGATTCAAAACCATTTAAATTTACCAAACATAAGAAAGTGATTCTAGGGAATGAGTTTCCTCAATTAGATTCCTTTCCGTGCAAACCAAACGGGGCCACCGTTTTGAGGCATAGCCACGAGGCCCATCACCCATCTGATGTAAACCACCGTATTCAGTCCAGGACGATGATTATTGGACCTACGGGCCTTAATAACCAGTAGGCCTCCCAAGTTGTCCAGCCACTTCTGTTATGATTCTTGGTCCAGAAGCTCAAGCCCAAGTTGCCAGTTGCACCATATCATGGTATGTGGTGCACTCATCATTGTATATAATACGATTGTTCAATTATTTGAAAAATAAATTTTAGAACCTTTACATTAGTCATATTGACGTTGTTAGGTCTATCTTCAGTAACTATTACTATGTAGAGGTGGTAATCCTCGTTGAACAAAATGTAACCATTGTAAATTGTGACATTAGAATGGAAATAAATTGGTATAAATGACTAGGGAGTAGGACTGTTCATTGGGCCGGCCTAGCCCGAAGCCTGCTCATTTAAATGAGAGTGGGCCCAGCCAAGCTTGGGCTCTAATTTTAAGCCTAATTCACTTTTGGGAATAACTCAGGCTCTTATAAGCTTAGCCCGAAGTAAGCCCGAGTCCGATTTAATAATGTTATTTCAGCTATTTTATCCATACATACATGTGTATATACGTATAGTTTGGAGTTTGTAGGGTCAATATTATTCTGTGCCACCAAGGATCCTTGTGGCCCAATGGTATCACCTCCTCTCCCCTTTGGGGAAGGGGAGGGGTTCGAATCTCACCAAGGGTGAGTGGGAGTAATTTATTCCCTCCTTTCTTTGTAGAACGCCCCATGTGCTCTGGTCGGGCCGATCTCTTGGGTTACTACTACTTGGATTGGGTGTGTGCTTGTGTGTGGCGTGTGTCATCCAAGTAAATTAATAAAAGATATATATATACATATTTTATTCTATGCCATTTTATGCGAAGACAGTTTACTCCCCCATTGAAGCACGAGAAGTTATTCAGTGAGCCCGTCACGCCATGTCAGCGTGCTGACGTGGTGTGACCTCCCCAATAAAAAGATGTCATGTGACCACTAACACTAAGAGATTATGACATGTGGTGGATAGTTTTTTTTTTTTGATAACCACATGACATGATCCCCTAGAAGTAGGGGGTATATGTGTGGTTAAGAATCTTAAGATTGAGAGGTCACACCACGTCATCATGCTGACGTGGCGTGACGGGCTCACTGAATAACTTCTCATGAACATTGCATATCAAACAAATTAGCTCATTTTAAAGTAAAATAAAGACATGAAAAGCTTTGTTCGGCCCGCTGAAGTAAATGTGTTGAGTTTGGGACATGGGACTCTGGTTGTATAATACCCGTAATTGTGTTATTGCTTTTACATTTCATTGTCATGCATGATAATGTGATGTGGCGTGTCTTTTGGCACATGGTTGAGTGAATTTTGACTCACGAGTCGTTTTGGGGTATCTGTGTTAGAGGACCCTCTGAGAATTTATTAGTGAGTGTTTTGTGGTTGTGAAGTCTCTTTGAGTATGAGACGGTCACTGAGAAACATTTTAAATGTTTATCTGGAAATAAATGTTTACCTGTGTATTTCAATATCTGTATTATTTTCTGGCTTAGAATATATTTCTGTTGTTAGATTTAGTATCTTGGTGAGGATGAATGAACACGCTATTAATTTGGTAGGCTAATTAGCAACTTCGGAAACGTCATGTAGAAATTTGCGTTTTAGCGACCAAACGAAACTTAGTCGAAAACTTTTATAATTTTGAGTTTTCACTTATAAAACTATGAATAAGCTGTATAGAAAGTTTCAGAGACTGATTAGGAGTTTTGAAAACTCGTGGGGAGGTAAACATAATTCTCGATAGTTTTGCCTATATATAGATAGAGATGACTTTAGATTTTTCATAAGTCTTAACCTAAAGTTCAAGAAGGGGGCCATAGGGGATTTTTGGAGCTTAGAGCTTTGTGATGCCAAACGACGACCTTCCGTCAGTCTGTTTTCTCCCATATTTCATATTCGAGCTTCTCGAGGTAAGAGCTTCGTTTTGATATATGTTAGGGCTTGTTTGGTCAAATTTTTCGAAAAGTTGTTTTCTAGAATTTTTCATAAAAGTTGATAAATGGAATTTTGATCCATAGGAATTTTACTAGACGGACTTCTACACGTTCTTTGTACACGGGTTTTCTTTGGATCGAAGTTTAAGAGCGTAAATCGAAGGTGAGTGATCCAACTATGTTTTGGAATGACTTCTTGGCGTGTATTCATGTTATGTTTGAATAGCATGTATTTAATTCATAGATATATACTGTGTAGTTCATATTGGGCATTTGTATTGAAAAGTAGGCCCAATAGCACGATGAAATATTTGATTTCCACGAGCATGGTGATATGTATTTGAGCATGTTAAGTTGCTTATGTGGGTCAGAAGGAGCACGTGGTCACCGTGCCATTTTGTGGAGCCGATATATGCATTAAGGTTGCACGATTGAAGAGAAGAATCGTGGGTCTTACCCTTTCACGTGGACTTATTGGCGAGTAGTCGCGGATTGGGAGTATGGACGGGCACGTGAGTCTCCCGCGACTAGTATGAAATGTAGAGATGTGAATGCGGACATGTTTATCATTCATGTGCATATGTTAATTTATTCACTTAGCGTTAACTTAAACAAATCGAATATCTGTGGTTATTCAAATAACCATTTCAGGTGTTAATGCTGCGCGAGGAATCAGAGAAGTGAGCACGTGGGTTCAGAGTTCGATTAGAAGGCAACCCGAATGTTGATCTTGTAGTTTGGAACAATATGAATGTTGTAATAAAAGATTTGAATATTTTCACTTATGTTTAACTTAGTATGTTAGAATGGACCTAGAGCATGGTAATAGTTGGTAACATGTTGTAATTATACTTTGGAAATGTTTTAATACAGTTAGGATTACTTTGATGTGAGGTTGGAGTGTGTGGTTAATACTTGGTTTTTTTTTAAAAAAAAAGGCTTTTGAAACTCGTTTTTCTGCAGATTGGGCTGCTGTCAGGGGAGCAGTCGACTGGTTCAGTGTCCAGTCAACTGGACCCTTGTGCCTGCTAGTTACTGCTTTTTAATATGGCAAATGCAGCCGACTGGGCGCTGCCTCATTCGACTGGACCCCTGAAGGTTTATGTGTTCATTTTGTTTCTACTTGCTTCAGTCGACTGAATGTCGACCGAAGGGGGAATTCAATCGACTGAAAGTTGGAGGCCCCAGTCGACAGGACCCCAGTCTCAGTCAACTGGATGGTCTGTTAAACATTTTTGAAAACTCTCTGCTTTCTTCGGTCGACTGAGGTCCCGACCCAGTCGACTGGACCCCTAGTTTTAAAATGTGTTCTGTTTTTCCGCTGCGTGTGTTCTTCAAACTAAATTTTGAAAAAGTTAATGAATTGGGTTAACCTCGGTGACGTGCCACAGGCTTCGGTTCCACTATTGTGGGACCGAGCTGTGACAGGTTGCAAGCAGGCCAAGCTCGGGCTTAGGAAGCTGTAGATTACTTCGGGCTAACATGAGCGCGGCTCGATAGCGGCGATTGACAGGTCTATTGGTGAGTAATGACTATACATGGAGCTATGCATTACTATAATTTTAACTTTTTAAGGATCCGGGCAACAATAGCGCTTACAGAACACCAGACATGGTTGTTTATTTTATTAATTGACCGTTGAGCCACAGATATGAATATTGAAACTAGGAATTAGGTTGGAGATTGGAGCTGTTGTTCTAAGGTTCAAAATATTCTCACTGAAACTAAATGTTATCTACATAGAGGTTCCAATTATCTACTTCCAATTTATTTCGCTCATTACATTTGAATCTTAATTTGATCTTGATGGTTCTTCAAAAAACAAACAGAAAAAACAATCGTAGTTGTGTCTGTTTCAGTCTTTCAGACCTGAGGATAGTCAGCAGCCTAGGAAGCACCGACACTTCGAAAAGGGTTTGTACCCGTGTCCGACACGTATCGGACACCGACACTCGCCCGACACACCTCCGACACGTATCGGACGCGGAAAATACGTGTCTTGTTTCTGATATGCAATGTTTAGAGGCGGACACATCACCGACACACGGCGAGACACTTCAAGGGGCATGGACAACTCTTTTTTGACCAAAAAGCTGTATTTTGTTGGTTTTTTTTTATTTTTTTATTTTTTATTTATATATTTTGAAAACCAAACGGAGTTGTTTTTGTTAAGCATTACATCACTTATCTCCTCACGTTTTCCCGACATTAGTCTCCCAAGACCCTCTTTGTCCAATCTCATCTATCTCTCTATCTTCTTTGACCATCTCACTTTGTTCATTTTGTTAATATTAAACAATAACGCTCGAAAAATGTGAAGTAAGCATTCTGTAGATAACATTTTTATAACATTTCTGAAAACATAAGAATGAATTTAAAATTAAACTTAATTTTTTAAAAAAAATATGCGTATCCCCGCCGTGTCATGTCATCACTTTTTAAGATTTAACGTGTCGACGTACCGGTGTCGTATCGTGCCCTTGTCGACGTACCCGTGTCCGTGCTTCATAGTCAGCAGCACACGTGCTTGACCCAAGTTTCCACCCCTCCCAACTTTTTTTTTTTTTTTGGAAAAAATTAAACTGCAAAGGGTAGGTTTCAATCAGCCTCATTCCATTGATGCGATATATCGAGTAAGTGCTTCTGAGGATTTGCGCCCCTGTAATTGAGACTTGGACAAAAAGATTAAAGATTGATTTTATCCCACAAGTTAAATATGAAGGCAAAAATACAGTACCAATAATATTGCGACTTATCAATTTTTATTTGTCACATTAATATACGCCTGCAGAGTACTGCAATGATGGGAGACTTATGCAACATTGGATTAGTCATTTTTATTGATGATAGATGGAGAGCGACCACATTAATTTCAAGCATTAGTATATTCTCTCTAAATGTAAAGGTACAAAGAAGACCCATTCAATGTACTGAATTCTCAAAACAAACTTCATAGCAATTACTCTAGTACAAAAGCAAATTAACAAACTAAAAGAGTTCTCAAAAGTAAAAAAGAAAAGCATTGGCCAGCCCCTAAGCATGCATAAATAAATGGGCAGACAAAACAATTCAGTTTTTTGAATACACACTAATAACACATGCCTCTTCATATGAGCATGAATGCGAACTTTGACAAGAGCTTTTCAATTCCAATGCTTTACAAGTTGTGAAACAGCTATGCAAAGTGAATTAAGAAATTAAATGAATCAAAAAGCTAAAGCACTTGATGAAGTTAAGCATATTACTTAATTGAAGTGCTTTCTTAGATTCCTATTGGCTTTGTGTTGGAAGTTGGAACTAAAACATACAACTATGTGGTTGGCTCCTTCTACTTTAAATAACGTACCCAAAAAGTACCTCCAAAACACAAAAAATTACAAGTACACCCTGTCGATATATATTATTATTATTATATTAACCTTCATGGGTAAGTAATAGACCAGCAATTGAACACCGTGGTGTGCTTTTATATAACTGCAGATAGCTTTATTGACTGAGAAACGTGGCAACTTCCTAATCAGCTTTTTAGCTATGGAGGAGTACATTTTGTAAACTTGGTTTGGTGCTCATGAGAAAAAGGGCATATAATTTTATAGCAATAATTGTGAATTGACTTTGATAAAAAAATCACAATAGTAGATTTTGTTGCTTCGGAATTCAATTGAACCACGTGAACGATGAGACAGAATAAAATTAAATCAAATTGAACCGGTTTAACCATAAGTACTGTTTACAAAAAAAAAAAAAAAACAAAAAACATAAGTACTGTTGACATGTTGGTCGGTTCTGAATGATTTGTGTTGGAAGTCAAATCTACAGTAACAAGAAATTGTTGTCATTTCATTTTGGCAAAATTATAATTATTATCTTGTGCACCCTTTTTCCGAAATTAATGCACACTTTTTGGAATTCTAATTATTTAAGAAAGTTTTTTAATTATTTTAGAAATTTTCAACTTCTTATTTATTTTTCTTCTAATTTATGTACTAAAAGTAATTAATAAATGGTAAACTTGAAAGTGTCTAATTAATGTATATTGACTTTTTAATGGTAACTCTTAAATTTTTTATGTTTTTGGACAAATATGACTCTTTAGATTGAGCTAGACATATTATTATATTAACAAGAAATAAATTACTCTTAAATTGTGACCGAATGAGTAATCTTTTTTTTTTATTAGAAAAAAATAGTCTTTTGGTTTGGTTAGAACTAGAGTGTGTGTGCGTGTAAGATTTGTGTATATCCGATCCGAATCCAGATAAGTAAAAAAAAAAAGTAGTCTTTGGGTACTTGTGTCTTAACTTAACGCTACAATATTAGTTGCTCTAGTGATACAGAAATGAAAATATCTAAAAATTACTTCCCTCTTACGGTAACGTTCACATGATGGGCTTTTCTTAAAGAGAGAGGCATTCTCTAAATTGGTAAGTGGAGCTATCGAGGATTCACGAATATCTAGGACTTAAAGTGACACGTGTAACCAAAAGCATGTATGATGTATCACATGAAAGACCATTTCGGTCCATTTGTAAGTGAAACGTTGGGCCGTGATACGGGCACGGAAGTTTCATGAAACTTGTATCTCTAAGTGATTGGAAAAGAGTAAGAGGCTGTTTGTCATTGTTTATTTGTTCATTTTAAGCAGGTTTGGTGGCTCAAACTGCTTATGATCTGTTTGTTTCAGCAAAAATATAAGCAGATTTGGTCTAAAAACCAGTTTGACAATAAGCAGGTGGGGGGGTGCTTTTTAAGATTATCTCTATATTTGACCAATTCACAGCATATTAACCAAACACCCAAACCATAATAAGCAGTTCTATTTTAAGTAGTTCTACTAACCACGATCAAGATCGCATAAGCATAAGCACAGACAAACAGGCTCTAAAGATTAGGACACTTTTTGGACTCAATTTAAAAGATGTGTCTATATTTTTCCTGTGATGTCACTAGATGATAGACACATCCTATAAGTTGTATCTCAAAAGTTATGTATTTAGATATGCCTCAAATATTACCCATTAAAAAAATATTGACGTGGTATTTTAACGTACTTAAATTCTTTTATTCATTCATCTATCACCTTTTTTTAACATAAGCCCAAATCCTATCAACTTAAACCTAAAACTCATGGTATTAATTAGTACTGACGTGATAATTAGTGACGTGGTATCCTATTACGACCAATATTTATTCCTAATTGCCATGTGTAACAACAATAAGTACCTATATTTTCAAACTTGGTACTCGAGAAGTAGATAAAGACCACCAAAAAGTGATCAATGTTACACTTCTCAAATTTTGTAGTCGAAATATAGATGGTTTACAATAAATGTATGGGGCGGTAGGACTACGTCAACAACGGTAGAACCAGTTCAACATTATCTCAATGAAAATCAATTAAGTGGGCTGACTATCAGAGTTATATGCATGTGAGATATAAATTTGAAAAGCATATCATTACTCTAAATTAGAACACATTTTGTTACTCTCTCTGTCCATAATTTAGATTCGTTTGATTCCAAATTTTGAAGTCACGTTTTAAGAATCTCTTTGAATAATCAATGTACTTTTAACTACACATTCTCCAAGTTTACCCTTTACTATATAGAAGACTCTCACAAATTTATTTATTTATTTATTTTTTTTTGATTTGACACTAGAATTTTAAAATAAAAAAATGAGAATAACGGAAAGTTGTAAAATTTCACAATAGTAAAAAAGATGTTCCTTTTAAAAAGTTAAAATTCTTAAAAGAGACTCTTAATATTTACAATGAATTACAACAAATTGCACCCGATTACGATTAATCGGCGAAAATGCTAAGTATACCAGATTTGTTTATCTAAATTGTTCACTTGCTGATTATATGTCAGTGGCTTTTAATTTTAAAATTAAATCTAAATAATTTGTGTTATTTTATTTTGTCATTAATGAAGAGTATTAATTGTCACGACATTAGGTGTTTTTTTTAAAGTGAACCGTACTCTAGCATTACATACTCTTAATCGGCACTAGCCAATTAAATGTATCATATCTATTAAGAACGTATTGTAGAATTTTTCATAGTTCTTATGGTGTGTATGATAGAAAATCTAATATGGTTTAGATGTCCCTTCATTAAAACCAACATAAGACAATGATTAACCAAAGTGAGCTTAAAGCTCCTTTTATTAGACTTTATCCCAAATAATTGAGCCAATAAAATATATATATATATATATATACTAATAAAAATAACACCAAATAAATATCTATATGCACCAGCAGGAAATTAACTTTAGTTAATTCCACTCTAAAATGACAACTTTGTTTCTCCTCTTACCGCCTCTATATATACATACCTCTCCTCCATGCTTCTCCTCACATTAAAAATCCTTCTCTTCTCTTTCTCTCTCTCTCTAAAGTCTAAAATCCTCCCTCTTTTTCTCTCTCTAAATTAAAATAAACTCGATTTCTAGCTATCTGAATATACACATACGTACACAAGTACAATTAGATACAGCTAGATCGATCGAGATGGAAACGAATCTACCGGTGATAGCAAAGAGAATATGGAGTGTGGTACGTGTGATGTTTTACATGCTGAGGAAGGGCATATCAAAGCGTAAGCTGTTGCTTGATCTCAACATGATGATGAAACGTGGCAAGATCGCAGGGAAGGCCCTACACAACCTCATGTTCCACCACCACCATAATTGGTCCTCCTTCATCTCCTCCTCCTCCTCCTCCTCCAACCGCCGCTCCCACGACGGATCAGGACACCTGCAGTCCTCCTTCATGGGCCCACACGAGTACGAGTTCAGCTGCAGCAACAGCCCAGCATTCCCCTTCCACCTCAACAAGCGAAAAAACCACTTCAATAACAACCACCACCACTCTAACTTCTTCGCGTGCGCTCACGCGCCTCCCACCGACGACGACGTTCTAACGGTTGGTGCCGTTAAAAAGATTCTTGAGATGATGAATAGCGAGGCGTCGCCGGCACTTCCGGGGTTCGGCCGGACCCCCGCCGTGAGGCAGCTGAGGATAACCGACTCGCCGTTCCCGCTGCGTGACTTGGACGAGGATGGCCACGTGGACGAGGCCGCTGAGGAGTTTATAATGAAGTTCTATAATGATTTGAGGAGACAGAATTTAATGGGTGTCTGAGTTTCAAACAAAGTTCGGGCAAGTGTTTTCAGATTCCGACGACCCAAGTGTTAATGTTTTCCGGCAATGATGGGCCTTATGTCGTTGTTCATTGGAAATAAAAAAAAAAAAAAGGGTTGAATCAGCTTTCTCTCTCCTTTTAATTTGGTCCCTATATATGTTGGAAAAGGTTTGTAATTAAGCATAGAGAAGCTGTAAATAATAAATGTTGTAAGGCGTACTTGAGAGTTGTTTAGTTGGTACAAATATGTAAAATCTTTGTGGCAAGTTGGCAACCTATCAAAGTTTTGTGTTTATATATTCAGTAAAAACTTAATTTTGAATAAGATATAAAATAAGTGACAGTTTGTTGCAGTACACCATATAGTTTTTTTTTTTTTTTTCGATCCCAACTTCCCAAGCATGCATATATGATATATCTTGCGATGTTTTTAGCATAGTGTACAAGTCTTGTAGCATAAGGGGTGAAAATTAAAACGTTGTTCGGTTATAAATTTATTAATTACGTTGTGGTTTTATTAATTTCATTTTTTTTTCTTTACTTTTAAAACAATGACCATTGGTTTTCTGGTTTTCATTTTTTGCTTTACTTATTAAAAAATGAAAATTGAATATATGGTAATTTTTTATGTTTTTCCTTTGCCTTTAATTAAAAACAAAATCCAAAACGTGTTTTGTAATCCTTTTTTTAAAAGGAAAGAAAGGGAAATAAATTGGGCCATACAACATCAAAAAAAAAAGAGGAAAAAAAGATTTTATTTTTCAGTTTTGTTTTTGTACAGAGTAATAATAATTATTTCCTATGTATCTTTAAAAAAATACTGAAAAATGTTAACATACGAACCCTTCAAATTTTCAAGATTACCATTGAGACAGGCAATATTTGAGACTGGATGTTGAATGACAGCATCTATTCCATCATGATTCCAAAACATACCACTATATCAAATAAATCTAAACTTAAATTCCATATTAAATTCCAATGGAGAAATTATCTTGCATATGACATTCTCTGTGATTTGAATATTCCAGCGAATCTCATGTGAATCCTAGATGATCAAATTTTATAATATATCAATAAATCGACTTTCATGTCGGCTACTTGGACTTAAGTTGTCGATAAAGGAAATGAGTTGTGAGCTAGATATACCTCGTTACAAAAAATATAAAGTATAAAATGCTCGGACCTTATATTCAGAATTATCATTAGATCAAAATACCAATAATGCTTCAACGCTTTACCATATCATTTGTTTTCTTTTTTTTTTTTTTTTTTTTTTTTTTTTTGTAATTTGGGTTTCAAAATCTAAAATTATCGCGTGAACCTAATATATGACCTGAGGTGATTCCCACTATATATGATAAAGCAAACACCATCTCCCAAAACATATATGACCATCTTTTTTCTAACTTCTGCTTTTACTTTTGCCTCTTTTTTATTTTTTATTTATTTTTTTTTTTAACATATTTCAAAGCAACTTCCACTTTATTTAGGTAGGTGACTTGGAACCCTTTATCATTTAGTACGCCCATATTATAACTAACAATAACCTCTGGCGATTACATATTTTGTAGCAATATATTATTGAAGGTGCTAATTCAATTATATACCCAAACGGTATCTAGAAAAGTGAATATATACATGGTATATGCACTGGACCAAATCATCACATAATCTCCAGCTCACAACGAAGTCCATCTAACCTAAACTCCTGAAAAAGTTCCTTGGATATGGGTTGCAATAATGAGTGCAGTTTTGTTTACTCTAAAATTGCTTAATTGCATTTTGCTCACTCTCATTTCTATTGGGTTAATACAGTGGAGCACGGTACTTTATACTATTAATTAATTCTTATTTATTATTGGATCCCACTACATTAATTAACCAATAGCAGAGGAGGGTGAGCAAAGTTGAGCAATTTTAGGGTGAGCAAAAATTTATTATGCAATAATATAAAGCAAGGTTTACAAATTTTATTTTCATGAATTTAGCATTTAATTAGTATATGAAATGCGACTTTACAAATTAATCGAACTTTACAGGAATGTCTAGCAAGGGATATAGAAAATTGACTCTATCTGTCACAATAGAATATTTTGTCAAGCATAAACTCTGTCTATTATTATATTAGCATAACATTCCCAGTGTTATCATGTGCAGGATAAAAAAAAAAGTCTAAAAAAACTTTGTTTTTAGGAATGGTTGGGAATGCTTAAAATAAGATTTGATTCAGTCTCAATTTTTATAATATTGCTACCAATACTATGAGCACCAATATTATATATGTTAGTTAGGCAAATAAATTAGTCTTAAAGAGAGAGATTTATTATTGGACTGTGCACGAACTCATATTAAAAAATGGACTACATCCAAACACTTAAATTTATATATAGAACTTTTCGCTTATTAACCACATAATCGATTTTTAGCCTTCGCACACACAGTCACATGATGGTATTTTCTAGTGCAACAGTACAACAAATATGTGTTTTGATGACGAAACATGGGGACAAAATATAAATTTCTTAGCCCAAAGTATAGTATTGGTGACGAATTTCATATCTCCTCACCTATAGTTTGAAGAATATATACCACCAAATATGTATTTCCTTGACAAAAGTGTTGAATTTGGTGATGAAATTCATTTTCCTCACCTAAATTAGTGAAGCCTAATTTTTTAATTTGAAATTCGCCCTCATATTTGGCTGCGAAAAAGATTTCCTCGCCGGAAGTATCAAATTAGCTAGGAATGTAAGAAATAGTTAATTTCCCCTGATTAAGGTCACTTTTACGAATGTACAAAAATTAATTACCAAATTAATTTAGTTCTCATTTTTTTACCTTTAGTTTTTATGAAAGTCAAGCATTATGATGGTTTGAAAAATCAATCATAAATAAATTATATAGAAGTCTTTTGAATCGGTCGGCAACTTTTATGTAATGATAAGTCATCTACCAAATGCTTAAATATTTAAAACGACGTTACTTTCGGAAAATATAACTAGCTAGTTTTCCAGCTTACAATAACCCTCTAAAAGCATTTTAAAAATTGATACTAATTAAAACCATCTGGATGATCAAAGAGAACTTGAATCAATCAAAAGTGTCAAATTGTGTTATGCCATCTTTTGAGCATGACTGTATATATATATATATATATATAATTATGAATCATAATTAGAAATAACCAAAATTGTCACCATACAACACCTCCATCAATTAAAAGTAAAACAGTGGCATGACATGTAATTCGAGCAATGGATCAAGAGCTCGATTTCTATGATTGTCAAATTTTTCTGCAATAAAAGAAAAAGAACAGATTAATTTTATACTGTGGACATGAAGTGAAATTAGTGGAAACGAGCTGCCATTGTTATTTCTTGTGGACATAATCTACTTGGTTTGTCCATAAGCGTTATGGGGTAGATCTAATTTCAAAATTACATTCATTTTAAAATTGTAAATTTGCTTACAAGTCAAGGTGGCAAAGCATTGTGATCAATTAAAGCCAAAGTTTAGGTAATATATGTTAGGTAAAAGTGTGAAAACAAGGCAACACGGGTCACCTTTTGAACTTGCCTCTCTCTTTCTTTGACGTACGTGCCTCACCTATCATTTCAGCGTCGTTCCAAACTTCTTGTGGCCTTTTGTGATTATTTAATTTATTTCCCAACACAAGTTTTTGCTTTTTCTGATTTTTGCATGCATAACCTCCATATAAACTTTTGCTAGGCAGTCCTCAAATCTTTTCCAATTTAATTTGTTCTCTCTCTCTCTTATGATTTGGCATAGAAATAGTGTAATTAAAAATCAGTAGTTACTAATGTTTCACAGATTTTAGGAATCAATAAACAAAGTTTATCAACCTCTAAATTTTATGATGCAAGAATTCTTGAGCTATAGGTTTACGTCGTCATTTTTATGAATAGCGGGGGCAGGAGGTAAGTGCTTATCAAAAAATGATTCTGATATGTGGTTATCTGTGAAGAAAAGACTAAAGAAGATGTTTATTAGACCGTCACCTCACTTCATCATATGATATAGTGTGACACTTCATGCAAATTGGTCCATGTGGCTTCTAAAAATAGAATGCACTAAACGAGTAGTGAGGTTGCGAAAAGGGAGCAATTATTTGTCATATTCACATAAAACAGATTGAACTAAAGTGTTACATCACGTCAGCATGACATAGTGTGATAGTCTCCTTAATAATTTCTGGAGAGGAAAGACTAATGATTAGCTATTTAACTATAGGCAGTCCTAAAAAAGTTATGATTGTCTCCAAAGCATTTGGCATTTAAAGTTTATCTAACTAAGAAAGTAATCTAAAGGAAAGATTTTTTTTTTTTTTTTTAAACAGAAAATTAGATCTACAGTTCGAATCCGTTTGATCTTATCACTAATTGCAGACACTAGACAGATAGGAAACAAGTAGGGCCTCATTTAATTAGTCCAAAGTCATAGGTATTCATTTTTTCGTGCCATGAGTTTGATACATTCCTTAATTAGTTATTGAAAAGCTTTTGCGAAATTTACGGCTCAATAATTTGATGTCTTTATCATGTAAATAATTTTTGGTAATGTTTCTTTCATATGAATTTATCATTTGAAAAACTTTTGCGAAATTTAAGCGCCAAGCTTAATCCAATGTTACAAATCTCTTCTGTGGTGGATCGTTTAGATATTTCAAATCTGTCATGTTCTTAGCCCTGTTTCATCGTTGTATGTTGGACCAATTCCTTGAATTAATTTTAAAATATATTTATTCGTATACATGTACATAACACATGTGCACATACATATATATATATATATATATATAGTCAGACTCTAGAGTAATTAGGGTAGAGTGAACATACCCAGTGAACATTTTTTTTGCCTGAAAAAAACACGCAGGTCAGTGCGGTTCGCGCAGATCAGTGGGGCAGCGCGGGTTTTTTTAAACAAAAAAAAAATTTGTTTACTAGATATGTTAACTCTACCATGTTCACTCTAGAGCTAGCCGTATATATATATATATATATATATGTATTTGTATGTTTGAATGATAAGTACACCAAAATTAGTCACCTAAATTATTATCCTAGATGTGTTAATGTCAATTTTGTATAAACTACAAATCTTTGCCTTTCTACTTTGTAATTTAGGCTATCGAACCCAACCTTAAATTGATAGCAAAATTTAATGAGACCGACATGAAAAGATATTACAGTAATTTTGCAAAAGACAAAAATTACTAGAATGGAGCTAAGTAGTAATTATACCCACCTTGATATATTGAGAAGTTGTACATTAGGCATGATCATTAGGTGACTGTAGAGAATAATTAATTGTGTTTATTACGTAGATTTTTAATATTAACACTTTTTTCCGGTAAAATCTCTATAGTATATATCTCGTTGTAAGCATCATCATTTAATCATGTGAAATACTACGTACTTCTTTTGTTTGTGAATGGATAGCCGTAGTGTATCCTACTGTAAATACGAAGTAAAATATTAGCATTACAAAATTCTTAAGAGCGGCACACTCTCGTCATGAGAACAAAAATTGGAAAGTGAAGAGAGATGGAGTCAGAGACGGATGTGACACAGAGTTAATTAGATGTGGAAAAAGGTCGAAATTGTCTTAAATAGTGTATTTATTTACTCCTATTTTTTGGGACAAATTATACTTTAGTCTATTAAATTATACATCTGTTTTTAATTGGATCAATAACTTTTTTTTTTTTTTTTTTTTTTGCAATTGGGAGCTTGAACTTCAAAAATTCATTTAATCAGACCCAAATTTTGACATTGCTAGCTTAAATTATTAGAAATTGTTACGTACGTTGCATGTAATGCTTACCTGTCACATGTTAGGTTAAGTCAAATACGAGAGACTGTGAATGGCTAAAAAATGATGTGATTTTGGGTATGATTGAATGCAATTTTGGATCTAGTCGAATGTGTTTCGAATTTGATTGAACGCGATTTTAGATCTGATTGAATGCAATTTTTCGCACTATTCACAATCTCTCGTGTTTGTCTTAACCTAACATGTGACAGATAAGCATTACGCGCAACGTACGTGACAATTTCCAATAGTTTAAGCTAATAATGTCATAATTTGGATCTGATTGAATGAATTTTTGAAGTTTAAGGACCCAATTGCAAAAAATAAAAAATAAAAAAAAAATAAAATAAAATAAAATTATAGACCCAAATGAAAATAGGTTATAGTTTATGGACTGAAGTATAATTTGCCCCTTCTTTTTTTATTTTATAATTAGACATGTTATTATCCTTGTAATATATTTTGGGAATGGACAGAGATTTGAATAATGATATATTTCTCAAATGAGTTCCAACACATGTTTTAAAAGAAAATTAAGTGGGTGAGCCCACTGTCACATGTGTTGAAAACTATATTAAGATATAAAATTTGTGAAGCGTAGCATTACTCAATAGAATTATATGAGATTATTATGATAAATTAACCAAGAATATGGGTACCCAGCTGTCTCTTGCTTTCCATGATAGTATAGAGATACATATGTCTATCTGTATGTATATTTTCAAGTTTCAAAAGTTGGTTTTTCAAATGCTCAAAGAGTTTTCCCAAAGACACAACAGCATGAAAGATAGAGGGGAGTGATGTCCAAAATGAGTGGTCCTGTACCTGCAATATTTTAGAAAACAAGGGTCCTTCATGCATTATTTGATTGCTTCCAAGTTCCAAAAACCATTAGCTATGTTAAAAGCTGCTAAATGCGAGGAAGGTGGGGCAAAAAGTAAGCTTTAGTAAAAGTTTGATTTCTTTCATGCCAAGCTTTCTCACATCTCACCCAACCGCACAATAAAGGAGCTAGGCCTCATTAGAATAGTTAAAGTACTCCACATAATATTTTTAAATTTGCTTTCACTTTCGCGCGAGCATGCATGGTGCATGCATATAACATGAATGTATATGGTGTGTCTATATATATATATATATATATATCCACTCTCACATCCTATGGACATAATGTTGGTGTTATTGTGCATGCAAGCTTGTGCATATGTGACGTATTATGTAGTGTTGGCTCTGACAATTTTAGGGATCTTAGGCGTCCTTCACTCCTTGTAAAGACTGAACAAATTAAGGCAGATCGTAACCACTATAACAAAAATAAGTTTTCGGAAAGAATTTTTTTTTTGTTAAAGGCCACAATTTTGTTGCAAAACTTTTTTATAAGAAAAATTTTTCGTTGTTCAATTGCTTGCTGAAACTTCCTCTCTAAAGCTTCTAGCACAATGAAAACACATTTTCTTGCAAATTTTTATATTTGGCAAGAAAATTTTTTCCTCGCTAGAGCTCAGATTTTTCGTTGTTAAATGCCTATTTTCCTTACAAAAAACTTGTCTTAATTTGTATTGTAATTTGGACAATTATTGGCAAGGAAAAAATTTCGTTGCTAAATATCCAACTCTAAAAAGCAAGGAAATATATTCCTTGCTAAAAGTCGTTTTTAGCAAGGAATATGATTTCCTTGCAAATAATATTAACATAAAGCAATGAAATAATTTCCTTGTTAAATGAGACTTTTGGCAAGGCAAAATTAGTTCCTTGCCAAACAAATAACTCTAAGACAAGGAAATAATTTCCTTGTTAAAGGGTATTTTTAGCAACGAAAATATGGTTTCTTGTCCATTTTGTTATCTTAAAAGTAATCCCAACAATACATGTGCAATCCAATATTTATTTTTAATCCTGTAATATTTCAAAACCTGTTCAATTTATAAATATAGAATAATCCAAACTTGTTCCAACATAAAATCATATTAAATATCACATGCATCCCTCATTACACAAGTTTCATATATCCGAAAAATACATAATAGGTCACAAAAAAATTCTAACATAACATAAATTGTCATATATTCGATATCCTAGCCACTAAATAAGTCCCACGATAAATGTTTAGTATAAATTAAAAAAAAAAAAAGTCGCACAACATAAAGACAATAATGAATTGTTGAACCCTCTAACGAGCAATCCACCAACTCTACCCGCCATTTGCATTAAAAATAAATAAAAGAATAACGTTAATATCCCATAAATTAATAAAGAAGAGGAAAAAAACCACGAAATTACCCTATGCAATTTTATTTTTTTTTACCATATTTTATTTTAAAGCCTATTTACCCTTTGTTTTCCTTAATAATAACCAAAAAAGGATAGCAGTCTCCTTAGAATTTTCCTTTCATTCCCTCACTAAATCCATGGAACCAAACAGAGCCTTGGGGGAAAGACCACTTAGGGACTCATAAAAATATTTATCTGTTGAAAAATAGTATGTTGATTCTGAAACCATCAAAATCAGCAAAATGA
The DNA here is from genome assembly GCA_033977485.1 of Hydrangea macrophylla. Classification (NCBI taxonomy): domain Eukaryota; kingdom Viridiplantae; phylum Streptophyta; class Magnoliopsida; order Cornales; family Hydrangeaceae; genus Hydrangea; species Hydrangea macrophylla. Next base: position 148,663,405 of record CM066991.1, on the reverse strand, counting down.
CATATATGCAATTGTCAGTCTAAACTTATTAAGCTATCAAATTTCTAAAAGAGACAACCCTTCATGATTTCAAGCTACAGACAATATTAGTGTATGATACTCTTATAGAATTTCCTAGTGCTGTATGCAAAATTACACTCTTTACTTGGATAAATAGCTGACAAAAATAATCCAATCAGAAAGAACATGTTCAATTCCCTATGATCCTATATTAATATCTATACACAATTGGCGGAATACTCAAACAAGAATTCAAATAAAAAGGGGGCAGATGAACGACATAAGCACTCTCTCATTCTCATATATATATATATATATATATATATATTTATATTTGAATTTGTACCATCCCCTCATGCATGTTCCCAAAACAAGGAAAACGGAATGGTGAATTAATTATTGTATAAAGATCTCAATTGTGAATCGACAAGTTGATCTGTCTACCGTATATAGAGAGAGGTGCAAGATTTTGCACTCCCATTCGTCCATTATCCCCAGCTTCATCAGCTTCATCTACTAATAAAGAGAGAAAAGAAAGCAGTGATGTAATTTATTTACATTTCTTTAGCAGATAAAAGGGTCATATTGTATAGATCATTTCTTGGTAGCTTTGAGGATTTGTGCATCAAAAGCAAGCCTTTGTTTTCCAATTGGTAGTATGAATTATGAAATTGGCTGAATAATAAAGGAATAATAATTTCCTTGCCAAAAACTTACTTTTAGCAAGGAAGTTGATTTTTCTTTGCCAAATACTTTTATTTTTAGCAAGAAAATATCATTTTCCTTGCCTAATGTGTTTGTCTTGCAGCCTTTTGACAACAAAATCAAATTTTCTTAAAATTACTATACTTTTAACAAGAATTAAAGCTTCTTTGCAAAACTCCATTTTTGTTGTAGCGAATTAACCACACAAGATCGACCTCTCTTCAATAAGGGGAGATCGTAACCACACAAGAGTTTGTCGGGGCTGGGGTTTGTGATTCATGTCAAATCGGGATCAACAAAGTTTGGGGACAGTTTTCAAGTAGGATTATCTGTATCATGCATAAAGATTGTAATTGCTTGTGAGGTTTTCACACTATTTAAGTTAGAGTCAATTCAGAGGTTTAGTATGCTTGTAATGTATGTTGCATGTGTATATATTTTTATTGCTCCAGCAAAGAAATTAAAATTTCATTGATAACAAAAGCATTACATCCCTAAAGAGCCATAAAGAAATTAAACCAACAACAACATCCCTAAACCACCCTAAATGTATGTTGTGTATATTGAATTTTAATCTTCTTTCTCTTCCGCACCCTTTGGGATTTATATAAAGTTTTGGGTAAAACTTTTAATTGAGATAATATGTTACATGCAACATTTTCATTTTGTGCCTAAACAAATATGTTTTGGATCTCTTCCTAAAAATAAAAAGGGCGATTTAATTGTGTCTATTATGCCATTTTATTTTTGAGTTAAGGACAATTAATGTTAATAGAAATTTCAATGTAGACCGTCCATGAATATTAAGTGAAAATTTTCATTTTCAAAGATTTTTTAAAAATTAATAATCAAATCGGACATAAACTTTTGGACAGGTTGGTACTTATACGAATTTTCTCCTAAATTTCTAAATAAAAAATGCATACCATTGTATAGGTTTAGGCGGGTGTCTCTCCTGCATATCCTCAGCACCAAGACCTGCGTGACGGGCTCACTGAATAATTTCTCGTATGGATTACATCCGTGGAGGTGTGGATAATTAATTATCCAATAATTTACATTTACTTTAAGCCATTGAAACTCTATTAGATTACAATACACGGAATTAAGAATAAGTGTAAAGAAATTTTATGTTTCGTATGCTAATTAATTGAATGAGATGCATTGCCTTACGTGGATGTATGTATGTACATGAATGCATATAGTACGTACATATCTATGTAGACACATGTGTACGCTTAATGGCCTACAAGTTATATTTTGGGGTTTAGGTTTTGTTAAAACAATGGATTGTTAAAAAGCTTTTAGATCTTAGAAAGAAAGATTGAATTAAAAAAAAAAAAAAAAAGTGAATCCGGAAAAGGACCCCAAAAAAATAGTTGGTGGAAGGCTGGTGAATTAAAGTAGTGCTCAATTATTGAACTCTTCACTATGCACTAATCAGCGCGCTCTCTCTCTCTCTCTCTCTCTCTCTCTGTGTGAACTTTTTTGAATCTTCTAGAAATAGTCATTAACACGTGTCAACAACGCGTGTATGTTTAGACCATTTGATTCATGACATTTGGCACCCTAATTGAACTTGAAAAGCATTTAGTTAATCACGTTACACGTGCTATATGATTTAGTACTAAGTAAAAAAAGAAAAGAAAAGAAAAGAAAAGAAAGCACTGATTTTCACTTTCTATCTGACGGATAGTTCAATCAAGGTTAATAGGTAGAACTTGGAATGAATAGATAGCTTAATTTAATTCTTAGTTCGGTTGTATTTTCATTTTCAAACTCAATTAGTCATGTGTCACTTTTACTCAAAAAAAGTTCTCAATTTTATATTTCTATTTGGTTCCAACAAATTTGCCATTAAGGACTAGGGACGGATGTAGGAAATTAGAGTTGGGGGACTTGGTAGGGTAAAGAGGTAGCGAGTTTACGAGGTGTCTCCGAGGTGATTTTTTTGGGTCTATTTATATATATATTTTTATACAGGTGAAGGAATTAGAAAACTTAATATTGTTTGACACCAAATGTACTATAAATGACACATTATTTCTATAAATTAAGACCAAAAAGTTGAATGTTTCATACTTGGGAGAGGGACTTAAGTGTAGAATAGATAGTTTTTTTAATTTAGAGGGGGGCTTAAGTGTAAAAATATACTTTTTTTTAGGTTATATATATGATATTTTTCAAAAATCAAGGAGGGGCTTGAGTCCCCCTTTACCCTTCTACACATCCGTCCTTGTTTAGGACCACATTAATTACAGTGACTGCTAATTTTTATTACTATCTCTGTCTCAATTTAAGAGCATTTTATTTTATTTTAGAATGTCCCAATTTAAGGTCTTAGGATCCTCGACCGCAGGATAAAAGAATTTTTTTTTTAATTTTTTTTTTTTGAAAAAAAAAAAAGAAAAAGAAAAAAAGGTTTGTGGTGCTGCTGAGCACATATAGGTGCTGCTCGGGTGCTTCCGAGCAGCGATTGGTGCTCCAATTTAAGTTACCTCTTCAAAAGGTAAACAAATTTTAACCCCACACTTTTATTCCATTTGATGTAGTGGTCTGGAGCAAGGAGATAATCATTGAAGCCAATGAGAGGAAGGGGACGAAGTTCGAACATTGGTAATGACCATGCCATGGAGAGTTTTTTTTACCAACTGAGCTAAGATATTGCTCAAGTTTACCCTTTATTATATAATGCCTTCTCACATTTTATTTGATGTGACATTGTAATTTTTTGCTTAAAAGAAGGGGAGTAATGAAAAGTTAAAATAACCACAATAACATAAGGGTGAGGCTAAATACACAACTTTTTTTGCTAAATACACCACTTTGTAGTGTTAAAAGATGATAATTTTGTGAATGAAGGTGGTGTATTTAGCATAAAAATGGTGTATTTAGCCCCACCCTAAAATAAACTCCTTTAGATAGTTGAAAGTGAAATAAAGGACTCTTAATATGAGAATCATGGTGTAAAAAGTTATTTTAGTTTGTCCACTACCACATGTATTATAAACTAAACTCATGTACAAATTAAATTTGCATTGAACTCCAACATTACTAATTTACTCCTACTATTATGTTACTAGTCATGTAAGTTATTGAGTATTCCAATATTTCTCGTCTTTGAAATTCTTGGCCACCAAAAAAAGGAGGAAGGGAAACTACTACAGAATTGAAGCTTACCTTTTGCTTTTGCTTCAAAATTATGTGTGTTTCATCAAATTGAAAATTAAGTGCTGAATTTAAATACTGAAAATTTTAAGTGATTTATATTTGTAATATTGAAAATAATGTTTTAAGAATTAAAATAGACTACATTCAGTGATTATTTTCAGTAAAAAAAAAAGTTCACTTAAAATACAATTTTTTTTTAATTAATTAGTGGTACATTATCAAATACACAGAAAAAAAAATTAAATGTTAAAAATTTCATTTTCACCTCTTAATTGGGTTATCAAACACACCCAATATTAGGGCAGTTCAAAATTACCCGAACCCCGACCCGACCGACCGACCAGACCCGACCCCGACCGAAAAAATCGGTGTCCCGGTGTAGCAGTCGGTGATCGGTCATGGGCTCTAGAGAAATCGATTTCTCAGTTCGGCGACAGTGGCCCCCCTCATATCCCCAACCCCGTCCGAACCCGACCGAACACCCCTACCACCTAAACACCCCTACACCTGTTGGCCCCCCTCATTTCCCCTCTCAGTTTCTCTCCCTTCTCCTCTCTCTCTATGCAGATCCCTCCCTTCTCTTCTCTCTCTCTCTCTCTCTCTCTCTCTCTCTCTCTCTCTACGCAGATCTCTCTCTAACCTATCTCTCTCACAAACACCCCCACCTCGCACCACCACTGTCCAGCACCATCAACAGCTAGATCCACCACCACTGCTTCATCCTGAATCACCCCGACCACCCGACCGAAACCGATTTCCCCGACCCCGACCCCGACCCCGACCACCCCGAACTCCCGGCCGGTCAGTTTCGGTCCCCAATCCCGCCACCCCGACCACTTCGGTTCGGCACAAAATCTCCCTCTACCCCGACCAAAACCGACTGATGAACACCCCTACCCAATATGTATAGTGCATGTTAAAGGGTGGAGTACTTAAGTTCATGTGTTTAGGCCACTCTGACTTTGGAGTTGTTTACTAATCCAAATTAAGCTCAACTCAAAAGTACAATTCCTTTAGCACCGAATTCAAAAAATAATATCTGGGGTCCTCTCTTGTCAGCATTTGTAATGAGGGTGTTTGTCCTCTATACATAGTTTCTTTTAAACTGGTTGATGGTTTTTTTTTTTTTCATTGTCCCATATTTTTTTGTGGGTCTTATTGTACTCAATTAGCGTTTCCACTGCTTAATTGTTTTTAACTAATGGGCGAGAATTATAATTGCTGCCTATTGCACACACAAGCTATGGGGTGATTTCGGAGCACGGAAGTTAATGTTTGGAAGCAATTATCATGGATTCGTGATTAAAAACAGTGTGGTCTGGTCTGGTCTGGTTGATGACTATATATTTTTACTTATAATTTTCCATTAAAGTTACATAAGTAAAACTCGTCGGGCTCCATATATCTTTCACTTGACTAATTTGTCTCGGATGCCTCTAACGGGTGTCCCTAGAAGTGTGATTAAAGTTATGCTAAGTTGCTAACCCTTTAAATGAAGGAAGCACTTGGAAGGACATCATCACAAAAATTGTGATAGCTCATTGACCAAAGCTTTTGGATTATGCAATTTTTTTTTTTTTTTATGCAATTTAGTTGCCTTAAAAATGTTCCGAGTCCTAAAGGGCCGAGGTCAGATTTGATATTTGCATTCCAATCCATCAAAATTGGATGTACGATCCATGAACATAAAGGCTCTTATGCAGAAAGTCCCTGTGGGCTTCTTCAATAAAGCCCAGGAATGAGTACTATAATATTAAAGGGTCAAGCCCATGGCCATGAATTGATGAGGCTAGTAAGGAATCATGAAACGTTTCAACAGTTTTTATTTTTTTATTTTTTATATTTTTTTATTAGATGGGGAAGGGAATCCGAAGTTATTCCTAAGATGCGGGGGGGAGTTGGTGTCTGCTAACTCAGATAGGATTTCAATCTTTCAAATAATAAAATCAGCATGAATAAATACAAATACTGCTAAAAGTAATTGATTGATTTTCTTTTCACTTTGTATATATTAAAAATGTGAAAGCATAGGTTTTTCATTTAAAACAACACAAATGATTACAGAAAAATATTAAATACACCAATTTTGTGTACCTAAACTATCCATTAATCCATATGCTGATTTCAAATTAGCCTTTAGTACATTATTAAGCTTCGGGAATAGCCTACATTCTATATACATTCACTAAATTCAAGAAGTTCGTTTTAACATGACGATGAGAGTATTTAATAAACTGTGTATTTTGATCATGAACATATCATGCCATGACCAATTGGCATAGACAAATAAAACTCAATTATTAAAACTGGATATAGTTTTAAGAGTAAAGATTGCAACACACCCAAACACACAATTTTTGAGTCACTTCAAAAGATGTGTTTATATTTCTCATGTGATACTGGACCACACAGTGACATAAGAGAGAGATAGTCACATCTCTTAGATGTGTCCCAAAAGTTGTGTTTTTTAGTGTGTCCCAAGTATTACCCTTTAAGAGTTTAAATGTTGAGTACTACTTGAGACACAACTATTCACACAACTTTTTCTACATAACCTAATGAATGTGACCATCTCTTTTCTATGTCACTGTGGGGTCTACTGACATCACAGGAGAGAGATAGACACATTTATTGAGTTGTACAGAAAAAATTGTGTGAATAATTGTGTCCCAAGTATTACTTTCAAATGTTTCTTTTTGTCAACTACAAGGGGTATTTTTTTTTTTTTTTTTTGAGGAAGACCTCGGGGTATTTTGTAAGATAAAGTTTCGACAACTAAATAGCATGATAGTAGGAGAAGAAATCAATAGTACATATCTGCTTTCTTTAAGAGTAATAATACATATCTTTTTATGTCATGGATATTTTGTTGTATTTTTCCTGAAATTCCAAACTAACCTACCTAATTAATTAATATCCCGCAACCTATTTTTATGCAATGATTTGTTGATAAAATTTGGATGAAGAGTTATTTTACTTATTTTCTTTTTTTCATTCATTTTGGGATAAAAGTATTAACCACTAAGGTCTCGTTTGACAAGTCGGATAAAACTGTCAAACTGGATAGGATAGTTGGATAAGGTAGGATTGGCCTGGATTGGTAATCTTATTGAATAAGCTGTTATGTTGTTCGGTGTTTGGAAAGTGTTGGATAAAACTGTAGGTTACGTTGCTTTTATCCCAATCTTGTGTTTGGTCTGGTTTTTAAAACAATAAATAAAATCTTAAATATATATATATATATATATATATATAAAGATTTTCTGAATAAAAGAAAAAAAAATCAACTCTGGAAAAAAAAGAGATTTGAAAACTGAAAAAAAATAAAAATAATAATAATAATAATAAAAATAATAATTTGGGAAAAAAAATATATTTGAAAAAACTCTTATCTCACCTAATACCACATTCCTCTTGGTATAGATTTATCTCAAACTCTATTGAATAAAAAGCCTCTTTGGAACTACTTAATCATATATCCTATAGCACTACCAAATACAAGATTCGATAAAAGTTATCCAATCCCAAGCTTTAATTCAGCCCACCAAATATGGCCTAAAGTTATTAATCACAGGTCCATTTTCCATTTCACTTTGGAATAAACCCCGGTAACACTAGCATCCTCTGCATTACCGTGGTTGTTGGCACAGAGTTAGCCAATGCTTATTCCCCAAATAATGTCATTGCTTCTTCTCCGGGAAAAGAAGTTTATAACCTGTAAGCCTTCTACAATTGTGGCACTCTCTTGCTTGATTGAATCAACATTCCAACCGTACAGTTTTTTCCCCTTATCCTCCCTTATTTCACCACAATGAACCATTATTCCCAAATATTCATTGACCATTTAACACACATAAATATATAGCCACATAAGCATGATAACTTTTTACATAATTAACATGAGATTGGCAATTCTAACATAATCAAACTACAAATTTCAGAATTTATAATTCTTAACTAACAATTGAAGCATATGACATGAACCACATCAAGCTTTTGGTTAGAAAACTCACCTTAGCTGAATTCTACCCAAATTAAGTTAGAAAGTGCCTAATTCTTTTAAATTTAAACCCAATTTTCACTCCGGAGTAAATCCTACATATTTTCGGCAAACCGCGTCTCACCGATTAAAACAGCTAAAATTTTGATGATTAAAACAGAATTGAAAAACATATAAATGATTGTCTCACCTTCATGAGTCTGTATATGGCTTCGGTTCGCGAATTGGACGAACGGCGGCGACGGCACGACGAAATTACGACAAACATAGCTCTTTTCTTCACTCTCTCTTCTCGCTGACTTCTCTCTCTCTCTCTCTCTCTCTCTCTCTCTCTCTCTCTCTCTCTCTCTCTCTCTCTCCGGACTGTTTTAATTTTTGAGAATTTACATGCTCAAGACATCTCCACACATTCATGCAATGTGTTGGCAAGTGTTTACTCTTATTCCCGTTTACACCCCCATATGTTTCGAAGTACCTATTATGAAATCTCCAAACATTCCACTAACTACCTAATTATCTAAATGAGTGTTTGTCTAAGTTCTGTATGGGTCCCACACGTGGTCCCAAATATTTGTGAAATTGCTAGCGTACCTACTAATTATGAACTTTTCATTTATATCCCTATATGAGTATCCATACTGGTATTAAAGGCTAACATATTAAACAATGTAATATGAAAACATTTAAACACATATATCGAATTAATCAAATAATGATACATCTAATCATTTAAATGCACTTTATTTTATCTCGCCATTCACTGAGTCCCACTTCATAACCTGTCCCTGCTCACTGGGGACTTGTCAACTGTGTTTTCACTCAACACTTTTCCATGAGTGAGTCCTAAGTCTCCCCTTTATTCATAATATACACTAATTATTTTAATTAGTGCATATTTAAATAATAATAATCATCTTTTTTCGGGTACGGGTGTTACATTAGCGTAATTTCAGAAAGCAGGGCCTATAAATCGATAAGCTTGAGTTTCATTTTTCAACAACTTTCTAAAAATATCCTAGAGGAGAGAGAAAAAAGAGATTTGATGGCTACGAGCTTCATGACGCCAAACGACGAACTTCTGATTGTCAGTTTTTCTCCAGATTTCAGATTTGGACTCCTCAAGATAAGAGCTTCGATTTGATACCTCTTATGCCGCGTTTGGCTAACTTTTTCCGAAAATCTAATTTCTAGAATTTTGGAAAAAACTCAGTAAAACTTGTAGTAATCGCGTATAAACTAAGATCCAACGTTTATTCGGGCCTCTAGTCGATCCTTCAACGTTAGGAAGAAATCACATGAAGTATGAATTCTTACATGTTTTGAATATCGACTTTGATATTTTGGATCTGGGCGGAATTCATGTGTTAACTAGGCCCGTTAATTATGCACGCGAAAAATGGTAGAAAAGCATATATAACTGTTTATGTGAGCATGCTATGTGTCTACTTGGGTCAAAGGGGAGTTTGGTGCAAATTCATCCAGGGGTAAGCTCCTCGAACCTTGAGAATTATGATATTTATTGTGGTTGTGTCTGGTATGGACGAAGGCCCAACTAGGATATGTTACCTAGTATGGAGGAAGGCCCAACCAGTGTACGAGTTGCGTGGGAGAAGTGTGTCTTCCACGGCATTGGTTCCATTTACCGGATGAATGCCTACCACTCACCTAGAGACTACTTTGGATGTGTTTTGATGTTTTAAATTTGAATTGTCATATAAGCATACATTTAGAATTGTACACTCAGCATATAACTGATTTGTGGAGATTTACTCCATTGCAGGTGATAAGAAACTAGGAAAGAAGAAGCATGAGGAGTGAGGCCGAGGAATGGCGGGGAATCACCGTTTTTTCATACTTTTGTTGTTATTCCAAACTTGTAATAAGAATTTGGGAATTGTAAAATGTTGTAATATAATCTTGACTTAGATTAGTACTTATAATCTGTAGTAAGACCTCAGTATTTTATGTTTTAAATTATGGTAATTTGGTTGTATTGGTGTTGGATTTGTTTTGGAAACCCTTGGTGTGATTCCTGCAGAATGCTCAGCAAACTACTAAGAATCAGTCGACTGATCCTCAGTATAATCGAATGGACCCCTGTGTTCTTGGAATATCTCTTTAGTTTTCGAACAATTCAGTCAACTAAAGGATGGGTATCAGTCGACTGGTTTCTGCACAAAAAACATGGCATTCTGCATGCATAGTGTCCAATTGACTGGACAAAGCACCAATCGATTGAGAAATCGAGGCCCTAGTCAACTAAGTCCTCGACACAGTCGACTAGACAATTTTTCTTACTTTCTGCTTTTAACCTCCAGTCGACTGGGTCCCCGCCACAGTCGACTAGACCGCTGATTTTCAAAATGAATTCTTTGAAAGTGTTTTAATTGGGAAAAACTTTTTATAACTCTAATTTTAAAAGATTGTACTTATATTTTTTCACTGCTATTTTTAGTATAATGGAATTGAATAAGCCTTGGTGGCGTGCCACGTGTCCTATTGCCGTGCGTAGCGGGATGGGTATGACAATCATGCACTTGGAGGAAGAAGTAGAAAAATGAATAAATAGAGAAATAATTTGATTCTTTATCGCCATAGTAAATAGGAGAGAAGATTGAATTTCTTTATTCTTTTTTACAATTTCATGAGAAGAGGGAAAAAAAAGAAAAAAGATATAAAAAAAAAGGGACACAATTTCGAATGAGATCATAAAATAAGTAATGGAAGGAATCCATCGGAATAATTTAACGAGAGTCCCCAAAGAATAATTTAATCCACCATTTTTAGATAGAAATGAAGGTGCTCTTGGCTCATCATTTTTTTGTTTGGGTGCATTATAACCCATAATGTAAGTCTTGTTAGATTGTAATGCTAACATTGTAAATAGACACATCCTAAAAAGATGTGTCCATCTCTCTTGAGTAGAAAGAGTAAATCTTTGGTGACAACTTTCATACAACCTCCTAAAAAGATGTGTCTATCTCTCTACTATGATGTCACTGGACCCCACAGTGACGCAGAAAAGAGATAGACATATCTTTTAGGAGGTTGTATGAAAGTTGTCACCAAAGAATTACCCGAGTAGAAATTACTGATTCATTTTTACGAGAAGTTATATATCATAGAGCAATATTTGGAGTACTAATAAATTTTACTAACACTCACCCCACACTTTATATCTCTCCTAGTGGCACTATAAGGCCCACAACATTGTAAATAATATGTGATTCTGGTCGTGCTCGAGTAGCAATTACTGATTCATTTCTCCGAGAAGTTATACTCCGTATATCATAGAGTAATATTTAGGACACTAACAAATTTCACTAACACTCACACCCACACTCTATCTCTTTCTTAGTGGCACTATGGGACCTGCAGTAGACCCCGCAGTGCCACTAGGAGAGAAATAGAATGTGAGTGTGAGTGTTAGTGTTAGTGAAATTTATTAGTACCCCTCGTATTGTTGTATATCATAATTCCTTTGATTATGAAACATCATCCTAATTAGCCGTTACAAGTACAACCGAGTCATATTCGATCGTGAGCCCTAGATCTTTCGAAAGTGAAAATCAAACGATTCAGATCTAAAGATTCCCACAAGAAAAGCATGGGCTAATATGCAGGTAATAATTTTCACTCCCTATACGTGGCTAAGTTTTGTCAAGAGTGTGTCCAAAAGAATCGAGAAATTATTCAGTGAGCCCGTCACACCACATCGTCACACCACATCAGCATGATAACGTGGTGTGACCTCTCAATTTTAACCACAAATATACCCCTACTTCTAGGGATTCATGCCACGTGATTATCAAAATTTAAAAAATCTTAACCACAAATATAACCCCTACTTCTAGAGGTTCATGCCATGTGGTTATCAAAATTTAAAAAAAAAAACTATCCACCACATGTCATAACCTAATAGTGTTAGTGACCACATGACACCTTTTTATGAGCAATGCTAGGCACACATCTCAAACTATACTCTAAACCACACAATTGCTTTAAATACATGTACCCTGTGCTGTGTAAGTGGTGTACAGAAAAGTGTGAAAAATTCAAACATCACAAAATACATGCATTTAAAGTAAGAGATGTGGTTTGGGATGTGTGCCTAGCATTTCTCCCTTTTTATTGGAGAGGTCACACATCACGCTGACGTGGCATGACGGGCTCACTAAATAACTTCTCGCCAAATCAAAGCCCTTCTCAGTAATTTCGGAAATCTCAATCTTCTTAAACTCGATTTTGGAAATCTAATGCAACTAATCTCTCCATCCTACCGTACATTCCCTCACCATCAACGGTTGTCACACAATCATCCCAATAAACACATTTTATTATTTATTACCTTATATATCCATATTTGTATTACTACAGTATTACAGTACCTTATATATATTTTATATGTATGCGTATTTCAGACAATCCTCTTATATCTGAGTTTCTGAGAGTACTCGAAGCCATCTCTCTCTCTGGTTCGAAATTGTTTCTCTCTCTCTAGTTATCTCCAAATCGTTTCAATTCTTTGTAGTGATCGCTCAGCTTCTCTTTTTCCTTTCTTGCTCGTACATTCTGTGATCGTAATTTCTTGAAGGAAAAAGTTCGAATTTTTATACAGTGCTCTTCATCATCGACTTCATCTTCTTCGAAATCTTCGATATATATATATATATATATTTGCTCATACCATCAACGTCATCGCAATCTATGATTTTGTTGTTCTTGAAATTGATGGTGCTGTAACTCGTTTAATTCGGTTGATCGATTGAGGTGTGGTTTATCTGAATTTGCTGAAAAAGTGAAGAGCTTTGACTGAATTAGGGTTTTGTAGGATGGGAATTGAAGGATGAACGATGCCGGAACTGCGTAGCGGAGTGCGCAGGGGCAGGGCAGCCAAACAGCAGCAGCCTAATCCTAAGCCGATTGAAGGTGAGGCAATTGCGACCAGGACTCGGAGGAGGCGAGCGGCGGCGGCACCACCACCACCACCACCAATTCACGATCAGCAGATAGATGTGAAGCTTGCTCCTGCGGCGGCGGCTCCGGTGGAGGATCGGAATTTGGAAGAACAACTGCGTTTAGGTGGTGGTCATATAGCTGGCGGATTTCAGAGGGAGGAGGTAGTGGAAAAGCCAATGGATGATCATGGCAGCGCCGACAAGGCTCATGCTGGTGAAGATGAAGGAAGTACCGCTCCGATACCTGAAAGGGTGAGACTTTTTATATACATTTGTGTATACCTATATATTTTGGTGATTTACCCGTTGATATTTAATGTTGCATTGCATGTTGTTTTTGTGTCCGATTGGCCAATTGAATGGATAGTTTTTTACGGGAATTTGAAAGGTACTAAACTTTACTTTGTCATGGGCTTCATGTCCTAGTTGTGTAGTACATGGAAGGAGGAAATGAGAGAACCTCATAAAATTTTGTTCGTGTGTGTGCCTCGTGTATGCTGTAAATTTGGTTTGGAATTGGAAATTAGTGCTGCATAACTTTGTAAAGTGCATGGTCGTGTTCTTATGGTCCTGGAAAAATGGTGTCTGGAAGGAGTCAGTCACCGTCATTGGTGCGAAATCTATTTTATTGGGTTTACTTCAGAAGTTCAATCGTGCATTTTGACCGTTATTTTAGTTACTTCTTGGCTTATTTTCTTTTGCTGCACGTCTTCATGCACTTCGAGTGTTAGTATGGTTACTTCTTGGCTTATTTGCTTTGGCCACACTTGTATTGTGTTACCTCTATAGAAAGAAAACTATAGCAAGATCATGGAAGTTTCCAACTATTACTGTTCGATATGGCTATATATGCACATGCATTTATACACACGTGGGCCAATCATGTTAGGGCTGAATGTTACCTTTAAATGCATTTGCGGGATCTTCGGAGTTGTCCTTTTTAGTGAACCGTTACCGAATTAATGCATGGGAGAATGAAGTGTGTTGATGACTGTGGTATCCTTTCCTAGTTTTGGATATTTGTTATCAAGAGGTGGCATTCATACTAACAATCTTGCCATTTGTTATATTTCTTTTACTATTGTTTAGATGGCAACGTCTTGTTAAAGAACAAGAGAACTAATTATTGGTATAGAGCGCCGATGAAAAACACTATATTGGAGGAAAGCATTTTACCATTTTCTGTCGTGTTATATTAGGTCTTGCCACTAGGTGTACATAGTTTTTTTTGGTCATAAGTCATAACTAGGTGTACATAGTGAGAACGTGTACGCACTTTGTTTATGTAAGCAGTCATACTGTAGTACTAGTAATTGTATACTAGTAGTCCCTTTTACTTTGGTTAGTTTCGATGTGCGTAGTGTAATATGAGGAATTGTTTGCATAGTCATCTATGCATTTTGCGACTGCATAATGTCTGCATTTAATTTGAACCATATTGAAGCATGTGCAAGCATAATTCTTGTTAATCTTTCAAAATTTTTTTGGCCTTGGGGCACCTATGAAGTCATGTGAATGGTGAGAGGATCAAACGATCATTGATGTGATATGCACGCTAAATAACAAGAAACGTTTTCACTCCCTTATGATAATTTAATGATCAAATTTCATCTCCCTGCACCCAAAAAAGGTTTTCTTTTGGAGTGTAGCAAATAAAAGAACCTACATAACTAGGTTACATATTGTTGGATTCTTTTTCATGCCCCATTCCTATATAAGGAATTCTCACAACTATATGGATAACTTGTGCATTTATAGTATTGTAGTTCTCGTTATTCATCTTTGGATAAGATGGAAACTATTTTTGTTAGCATCAAAGTGTACTTAGGAGGTGATGAAGCCCTTCCCTGAGTAAAGGACTAATGGCCATCCTCTTACCTTCCCTCTCTTCTCCTAAGAGCTACGGGAAAAGTCAACTCTGTCTCATACTTCCTCCCACGAAGGTCACGAAGGTGGGAGGAAGATGTGTCTATGTTGATCTTCGCCGTAAGCATCAAAATTACTACATGGACTTCATTTTTCAAGTATAGAACGATCGATTAATTCCAATGTTAGTTGTAATGATGCACTAGTACTTGCTCTATTTTGACCGTTGGTGGTTTTGCATTGTGGAACATGTGGCCTCATGTGTGAATGCAAGGGATTTGACTGTTAGTATATTTTTCGCTTGGTTTCCTTGTGAACAATTATCATCAAGAATCTTTCTTACCAGAAAACATTAATTCTCTATTGACCCTTAATTTGGTACTCTCGTACCAAAAGTGAAACACTTTTTGTTCCATGATGCTAATTTTGCGACCCAAAAACTTATTTATTTTCCTCAGTCTATAGAAATCATGTGATGTATATAAATAGGTTTCACTTAGTTCAATGCTTTTTTAATATAAATAGGTTGCAAATATCTGTAGGTGTAATATACAACTTCTGCAGTTTAATGGAGGTATGGCCTTTTGTGGTCTTTGTCCTTGATCTGAGCCTAACGTACTATTTTCTTTTTACTTATTCACCTACCATAATGATACCTATTCTGGATAATATAGATTTTTATTTTTATTTTTATTTTTTTTTTGTTGTCTTCTGGTTATGAATCTCTATAGCCTGACAACTTTGTTCACTTTCTGAATCCTTGGACATGTTTTGTTGAGATCTCAGTAGTGAGCTCACACACTCTTTTTCGTTGGTGGCTCGGGGTTTGGGTTGTGGTTGTGGTTGTGGTTGGGGTTGGGGTTGGGGTTGGGGTTGGGTTGGGTTTGGGGTTGGTGTGTTGTCGATGGTTGTTTGAAAGTTGTAATCCTATTATTGTGGGAGAGTATTTGTTTCCTATTTTTAGCAAAAGAAGAATATTAGTTCGCTCTTTAACTTATTAAGAGCACTACTTAGGGGGAGCCGGACCATTGGGTTCACGTTCATGTCTAATGACATTAAATCCATCCAATATTCTTAGTCACAGGTTAGGCACGTCAGCAATTTTACGCAAGTTTATGATAGTCTGTGGCACAGTACATGGCCTATGTAAGTCAAGCATATAAAGTCACATTTTTAGATAGAATGGTGTTGATTTGGATGGAGATTACAAAAGATAAAAGCATGATAGTTGTTATCTTACAGTTGATATAGTCACGCACATCTTAGTTATTGAGCTTCTATTTCAAGTTATCAAAAGTTAACTTAGAACAAAAACTACATAGTTGTCAGCTCCAATACATCAAGTAAAAAAAAAACAAGTAGACTTGCATGTTATTGTGTGTTTGCTATGTCATGCCTCCAATTTGTTTAGGATTGCTTCTTCAGTTCTTTGCATGCCTGTATATGCCATGGCGGTCTAATGTCAGTGCTTAGTAGTTTCTTTCTACTGACATTGGGGGTCTCTAATCCTGATATTAACTGCTTGATTATACTTTCAAATGTGTCTAGCTTTATTGTTTACAGCAATTATGTTTGCTTCACTTCTTTTATATCTCAGATATTCCATCAAATGTGCCAAATTTTATTTCCTGGATACAGCTAAATTGAAGTTGAAATGAAATTTGTTCATTCCCACCCCCCTTTTCCGAACTAATTTTATGCCATGTTTATCTTACTTATTTGAATTCTTAAATTCCTTTAAGAGATTAGAAAAGTAATTATAATGTGCCACCCATAGTAATATTACTGTATTGCACTACAAGCTCACATTGTTTCCGTCTTCTGGAGTACTTCTCTCACTTTTTAATCGTGTAAATGGTCATGCTTTTTGTTGTCAAACCAGCACCGTGCAATGGTTTGGTTTAAATCATCACCAGATCCAGCTCCCTTTACCGCTCTTCTCCCACGTCATTCTTCAAACCTTCGCCTACTAGTGTTTAGAAGCCTCTTTTCTAAGAATTGAATATCTAGGCTATGGTTTGTTTGGATTGCTTTTGATACTTTAATGACTAAAAACTGATAAAGTTGTTTGTCTGTAATATATAAATTGGTTATCTGCTTATCCAAAAAAAAAAACACCTGTTTCTAATCTGAGTGGAAGTGACGTTATAATCATGGTTGTTAGAATCTTACGATTCACGATTCGATTCATACGATTCGATTCTCATGCCCAACGATTCGAATCGTGCATATGAATCGGAATCGCATTGAATTGTTCGATTCACGATTCGATTCATACGATTCGCGATACGATTCACACGATTCATAAAATTTATGAGCTTCGCTAACAAATTTAAGCAAAAGGTGTTGTCTTAATTTTTGCTCGTGTTACATGCCAATTATGTTCTTCAAGTGTATTAGTTTACAGTTTATTAAGTTGTGAAACAATTTCTACATATAAAACATCTAAAACTATATAAATAAATAGGTTAGTAATTAGAAAATTCCAAGCTTTTTATTAGCAAATCATCAATAATGTCATTCATGCGTTGTCCAATGTTTTTTCCCTTTTCCTATTCACATTCATGTATGTATGTGAAGTGTTGGGCTTCACATCCTAAAAAAAATAACACATTGTATTTATACATGTTTTAAACATACATCTATATATATACATGTGGTTTAAACATACATCTATATATACATGTGTTTTATATGCATATAAAAAAATACGCCAATCTAGTTTTTAAAAAAGTGAATCTTACGATTCACGATTCGATTCGATTCACGATTCATAATTTTGGCAAACCGATTCACGATTTGACAACATTGGTTATAATAACTTCTGCTCCCACACCATTATCTTCTTCCAATACCATTCCTTTGGTCTCCTCCTACTTTATTCCTCAAAACTCCGCTATGCCAAGTTCTCTTATAGAAGTGGTATGTAAGTTATGGTTTGATTAACGATTTTGGCTGATTTAATGATTAAAAAGAGATCATAGTCAGTTTTCTGTTTGTATGCCTCAGTTTGGATAATGGAGTGAAGTTAAATAATCGGTTTGTGTTTGTGTGCCTCAGTTTGGATAACTGAGTGAAACTAAATATTTGTTGATGGATATGCAGTTAACTGTTGTTAGGCTGCTGCATATTCTTTGAAAAAGTTCAACCTTAGGGCTAAGAATCTGAAAGATAAAATAAAATTATGCATTAATTAAAGGGTCAATTACACTTTACCCCCCGTGGTTTGGCTCGATGTCACTTTACCCCCCAATGGTTTAAAAGTGACCACTTACCCCCCCTGCTTTCGGGTAAAGTGTCACCGCTAAAATTAGTATTAAGTTGACACTTTACCTCGAAAGCACGGGGAGTTAAAGAGTCATCGGGCCAAACCATAGGGGGGTAAAGTGTCATCAGACCAAACCACAGGTGGGTACAATGGTCACTAATTTTAGTGGTGACACTTTACCCGAAAGCACAAGGGGGTTAAGTGGTCACTTTTAAACCACAGGGGGTAAAGTGGTATCGAGCCAAACCACAAGGGGGTAAAGTGTAATTAACCCTTAATTAAACATGATCTTCCATCCATTCACTTGAGGCATTATTAGCTTTTAATCATTCATATAATTCCCACGTTCGGTTTAAAATAATTAAAATGGAATATGACTTCGCTTCAAATTTTTTAACGTCACTGGTGTAGCAAACGTTTTCTTATACTTATTTTCATAGCAAACGTGATGCTGACTAAGAATAGCTTATTCTATCCAAGTTCTTTTTGTATATTAATTTATTTGCTAATATCAGCAAAACATGCTTAGATATGTATATTCGTGTGTATTTTGACATTATTCCGTTTGAATTTTGTTTCCTTTTTTCTTTCTTTCTTCCCCCTCAACCCCCCCCCCCCCCCCCCCCCCCCCCCCCCCCCCCTTTATTGAGTAATTATTATCTCCAATGATTGTTGATTTGCTGGAGCATGCGCATATGGCACATATTTATGTTGTGTGTTTTTGGACAATACACTTAGGATGATAATTTGGAAGGCATTGAAGTAATATTTCGTTTCTTTTAGCTGCTTCTGCATGATGAGTGATTGTATTATTGGGTTGGAATTTTGGAGTTTACTGTCTAGTTGCATGTTGACCTACGAGTAATTCTGAGAAAGACAAGAGTGAGCAGCCGAGCACACATGTTTCACATTCAATGAGATTTCGAGCTCAGGGATAGTAAGAATTTTGATCTCGTTGAATGAGTAAGGGCCACCAGTGGCAGTTTGTTAAACAATCTAGTGTTCCATGGTGACAGGAATTGAGATGTTATTGTAATGAACTTCAATATTTTTGATTTGATACATCATATGGCATATGGAGTTTTGTTTCTACTTTCTTCTACTATCCTTATGTGGAAATGGAAATCTGTAATATGGGAATTTTGCATTAGCCAGTTACTTTTTAATTGCATGTGAATCGAGCATGCTTTTTTTTTTTTGGAGGTTGGTTACCCCTTGGAAATACTATGGGGGTTGCAGTGACACTGGGGCCAGACTTCGGAGTTGTTTCTTTATGATTTGTGAATCATGCAACTATTAATGAGAAAAGCTAGTCTGACAGCATATTGTTTTGGGGAGATGGAGTTTGGAATTGTAAACGTCATTAGCCAAATTTGGATTCTTTAGCGTTTGTATAGATCAAGAAAATTAGGCAATTTGCCGTCCTAATAGCAAACCTTTGTGCTGGTTGGACTTATCAATGTAATGCTTAGTTGGAAAATAATGGATGATCTGTATAATATTCGTTTTGGCTCTTAAAAATTGATATCTTACATTTTTGGCTTGACTAAATCCTTGTGAAATACTTTGAATTAGCTGTTCTATCAGCGTTGTGCTATGCTTTCTACATTTTGTGGTAACAGGAATTAAGGCTGTTAGTGAAATTAAAATAATATGAGTTTATTCCTCACAGGTTCAAGTTGGTGGGTCTCCCATATACAGAATAGAAAGAAAACTTGGCAAGGGTGGTTTTGGACAAGTGTATGTAGGTCGACGTGTTTCTGGTGGTAACATCAATGATAGAACTGGCCCCGGAGCTGCAGCGGTATGTAGTATATATAACACAACAATGTTCAGTATGTAGTGTATATCTAAATATTGTTTGATCATCAAGTTTGGCAGCTTTGGCCACTTCTTTTTGTTATTCTTTAGTAAATAACAACATGGTCATGGCCTGTGCATTTTAGGTTGCCCTCAAGTTTGAGCATCGAAGTAGCAAAGGATGTAACTATGGACCTCCTTATGAGTGGCAAGTTTACAAGTGAGTAAGGATTTTTTTTTTCTTTTTTCTTTTTTCCATTCTCCTAACTTTGGCTTTAGTTATGTACGGATTTTAACTAATTTTTGTTGTGTCATACTTACAGTACTCTAGGTGGTAGCCATGGCGTACCGCGAGTACACTATAAAGGTCGTCAAGGTGACTATTATGTCATGGTACGTCATCGTCATTTCTCTTTGCTAGTTCTGATATTTGTCAATTATAGATTTTGCATTCTCTATCTGCCTCTTCTGGTTTCAGGTTTTTTGCTGTGTAACATACGACTTTGATGTCCACAGGTTATGGATATGCTGGGACCAAGCTTGTGGGATGTTTGGAATAATAACTCTCACACGTGTGTATAATGAAATTTTGACTTAACAAATTTCTTATATCCTTTTAGCTTTTTATTGATCTCTTATTTCATTTATTTCCTTTATTTGATTAAAGTTTTCCCCTAAATTCCAGGATGTCCATTGAAATGGTAGCATGCATTGCCATTGAAGCAATATCTATATTGGAGAAGATGCACACTAAAGGGTAAGGTCTTTGTTAAAGATGTTTTCCTTTTCATGTTCTTTTGTGTCCTTCTGTTAGTAGAGCATTCATAGGTGATTTCATAGGCTAACGCGTTTGATGTGTGAATGGGTGGAATACCTGAATCTACTCTTTCTTGTTCTCATTTGGCTTCATTTGTCCAACTAGAACTAAATTTGCTGTCTGGGTAGCTTATTTTCTTTTTGATATCTTAATGTAATACATAATATAACAAGACTCTTTGTTGTTTACATTTGTATCTATGCTATGAATGGGGACTGTGAATTATTTGTGTTTTTTAAAATAACACTCGCAAGATTTTTCACAGGTATGTCCACGGGGATGTAAAGCCCGAGAATTTTCTGCTTGGTCCTCCTGGGACTTCTGATGAGAAGAAACTGTTTTTAGTTGATCTTGGATTAGGTAATTTGTTGATCTCATTCTTCTCAACCGTAATCCATTATGCCAGTGTCAAGAATGTAATCATATTTGTTTGCTGTTTGGGCTATTAGCTACTAGATGGCGAGATGTCTCAACTGGTCTTCATGTGGAATATGACCAGAGGCCAGATGTTTTCAGGTACAGTTACTGATTATATAGTGGTATGTATTAAGATATTTGTTTAGGCTATGTTTGGTTTGCTGATTAAGAGAAGGAAAAGTAAAAGGTCAGGAAAACAAGGACTACTAGCTCCCTTGTGTTTTCCTCCATGATTAAATAACAAAAAAAAATCAAAATTTTCAACAAGTAATTGCAACTTAAGAAAACCAGAGGGTAGTGAGACTCAGAAAATTAATTTTTTTGAATTTATTTCTCACCATATTTTCTCGTCTTTCCTATTTTCCTCATTAACCAAACAAAGAAAAGTGTTTTCCTTTGCTTTCCCTCAATAAATCCATGAACCAAACAGAGCCTTAGTTTTTCATACCCGTGGCTTTCCTTATTTGCCTCAGTAGCACATTGATATTTCTTGGCTAATTAGCATTGTGGTCTGGCAGGGGAACAGTGCGCTACGCTAGTGTTCATGCTCATTTAGGAAGAACTGGCAGTAGGAGAGATGATCTAGAATCTCTTGCATACACACTAATTTTCCTTCTCCGTGGTCGTCTTCTTTGGCAAGGATACCAGGTTGGCCATTTTCTGAATTATAATCAATAATTTTTTATATTACACTATCATGGATTATATTTTGACGTGCTGTTGCTTTACATAGGGTGAGAACAAAGGGTTCCTTGTTTGCAAGAAGAAGATGGCAACATCTCCGGAGGCCATGTGTTCATTCTGTCCACAGCCCTTTAGATTGTTCGTTGAGTATGTTGTGAACTTGAAGTTTGATGAGGAACCTAATTATGCTAAATATATTTCCCTCTTTGATGGGATAATAGGGCCAAATCCAGATATCAGGCCAATTAACACTGATGGTGCACAAAAGGTAATCATGATATTCTTGGTAATCTTGTAAATGGCTAATTATATATAATTGAGTAGTGCATCTAATATCTGTTTTACGCATATGAAGCTTATTTATCAGGTTGGTCATAAGAGAGGCCGCCTGATTTTGGAGGATGAGGAAGATGAACAACCCAAGAAGAAGGTTCGTATGGGGATGCCTGCAACTCAATGGATTAGCGTTTACAATGCTCGTAGACCTATGAAGCAAAGGTAAATTTTTTTTACCCCAGTTCTGGCTCGTGCTCTATCCTGGTCAAGTGAAATAGATAGAGTTCTCTAGGCAATGTTTTATGTTAATAAGGAAATGCTTAGCGTTGAAAGCTTATCTGAAGACCTCTCTCACATTAGGTGCAGGTTCTATGAGGGCGAGTTGAGAGAGGTTTCTGCAGCCCCCTTTTCTTTTTGACTACAAAATTACAAAAAGAAAAAAGAAGAAGAAGGTTTTGACTGCTACTCATGGAATGAATAGTGAATATTACGGCACTTGAGTGCTACTTTGCTTTTCTAAAGCTCTAAAACTAGAGAACATAAAAGTTGGCCTTTGATAGTAGACTTTTGTGAATGTCAAAACAGTTTATTAATTATCTATGTTTTGAAAAACATTAATGTGCTTGTATAGCTTTCTATTAAAAAAAATTCAAAAAATTAAATTTTGTTGCCAGATATTGTTATGAAATATCAGAAATTAGCACCACATTATACTAAATGATTTAAAAGTTAAAATGTTTGCAGTGTGTTGATGAAAATTCCATTTTGCTTTTGTTTTATGTTTGGCGCTCTGCATGCATGCCGGTATAGGAAAGAAATTAGGGGATAGCTCCTGAATTCGCTCCATGCGACTAACCTCTATTTATATTTTTATACCAGCCTTTCTTCTAGTGTTCTGTTCTATATTAAATAGAGTAGGCTACTATAATGTGGTAAAGATGAGGATGTGTTGCTATGATGCTGCAGGTATCACTATAATGTCGCTGACATGAGGCTTGCCCAACACATTGATAAAGGAACTGAAGATGGCTTATTTATTAGTAGTGTAGCTTGTTGTCAAAATTTGTGGGCCCTCATCATGGATGCAGGAACAGGTTTCACTGCACAAGCCTATGAACTATCACCCTTTTTTCTTCACAAGGTGCATAGAGTATTATAATTCAATCGAAATCAACTATTTCCCATTAGTTTTTTTATTTTCATTCTTGAATGATATTTATACTTGACCTCAAATTCAATTTCTATCTTTTCTTGGGTCGACAAAGCTGATGTTTTATCTTGGAATTTTTCTGAAGGAATGGATAGTGGAGCAGTGGGAAAAGAATTATTATATCAGCGCATTAGCTGGATCAGCAAGTGGGAGCTCATTAGTAGTGATGTCGAAAGGTTGGTTTAGATGTTTCATCAATAGATTTTTCTGGCTAGTGTTGTATACAAGTTTTCCTTGACTTAAAGCTATTGTGTATATATACAGGTACACAGTATTTGCAGCAATCCTACAAAGTAAGCGATTCATTTCCTTTTAAATGGATAAACAAGAAATGGAGGGAGGGTTTCTCTGTTACCTCCATGGCCACATCCGGGAGTAGATGGGGAATTGTTATGTCTCGTGGTGCCGGATTTTCAGATCAGGTTTTTTGATATTACAGCATTTAACAAAATTTTATACCAATATGGCAATTTGTTCTCTTCTGCCAAGGCGTTATCTCGGGCTGACTTTGTTTATAATTTTAGGTCGTTGAACTGGATTTTCTTTACCCTAGTGAAGGCATTCATCGGCGTTGGGATTTTGGTTATCGTATTACCGCCACTGCAGCAACTTCCGACCAGGCCGCTTTTGTTCTTAGCGTGCCAAGGAGAAAGCCAGCAGATGAAACGCAGGAAACTTTACGTACTTCTGCCTTTCCTAGTCCACATGTTAAGGTAAAATGTTATTCATATAATACATATATATATACACAACACATAATATCTGCTGCTACAATATGTATTTACTTGTCATTTTGGGATGGTCTTTGCAGGAGAAGTGGGCGAAAAATCTTTATCTTGCCTCTGTTTGCTATGGTCGGACAGTTTCATAAGATGCAAAAACTCTGAAGCCATCCAAAAACCGGGGGCCTTAAACCCAAGGCTAGAGAAGTTTTGTTAACTTGAATTGATTCGTGTCATAGTAAAGAAGCTAAAATAGGGCATTATGTTGTCTGTTAGTTGTTGAGTTATTCTCTCTTAATGGTGTCCATTATCAACCAGTTCCCTTAATGATGATGGGTCTCTTTACTTCTATTGCTATATTAAGTTTGTATAGTCTTGAATAATTGATCAATAAGTACTTGCTTGAGGGCTTATAGCTGTCCTATGCCCATATTAAAATTTTAGATTGTCCATTTTTCTTTTCTTTTTCTCATTCTGGGAATCTGGATTTATTCTCTCTTAATGGTGTCCATTATCAACCAGTTCCCTTAATGATGATGGGTCTCTTTACTTCTATTGCTATATTAAGTTTGTATAGTCTTGAACAATTGATCAATAAGGACTTGCTTGAGGGGCTTATAGCTGTCCTAGCCCATATTAAAATTTTAGATTGCCATTTTTTCTTCTTTTTCTCATTCTGGGAATCTGGATCTGTAGCTGATTCCCTTGTTCTTTACCCCCTTCACCATAAAAAATATTGAACTCAATAAAGGTTGATATTGAGTTCTACTACAGTCTTGTACAATTTTTTCAGTGGTACAGTTTGATATGGCTTAGTTGACTTGTTATTTAGTGTCCACAGGAATATCAACTCAATAAAGGTTGCAAAGGTTATAGAAATGATGCAGTATCCCAATTTAATCAAATTCCTTTATCTATTCATCTGGTTCCCTATTTTTTGGAGGAATCCTTTTCCACATAAGCTTAAAAACTCTACTGTATTAGAGACGTTACAAATAGTGACATGATATCCCCGTTACAACTAAATATTTACTCGTGTTTTGACGCCCTTCCTTAGTCCAAAAAAATCTATCAAGAAAAACCAACATTCATCTCATTTTATATTTGAAGTGTCAGAGGAGGAAACATATAAATTCCATTGAAATGCAATTTAAAAATAAAAAATAAAATGCCTAATAGTATTTTCAAGTGCTAGACTTTGGGGTAATTATTTTTACCCAAGTTTGTGGGTTGCACTAACCTCGGATAAACACACATTCTACTACGTAGTGGTAGTCAATGGGTAAGTCGGCCCATTTTGATCTTGTATCAGTATTACCCATGCCTTACATCGGCCTGCAGACCCCAGCCCACCCATTCACACTACATTCAAATCCAAACCTTGCATTCATGATAGGATTTTCCAGGTAGAACTCACTTTAAAAATCAACTTGCAAGGCGAGGGTGTCCAAAACCTAATGTCTATCTGGCTAATTCCGTACTTATCCAATGTGGAACACTTGACAATTGTAACATTTAGCGTTGAAGTATTTATGACTGACTCATGAACATAAAATTTTCTCTTATTCTAACTTCTGTCATAGTAAGTATGGGTGATCACCACAGCCTCATCAATTTCTCAGACTTTTTCTCATTACTTTTACAAGGCCAATAGACTGTAGTAAGCAGATTGAGTTGATGTTTCATCATTGCTTGTCCCAAATGTTTAATTGAAATTGAATAGACTCTAAAATACTACTAACAATTAACCATTGGATCGTCTTCTGTTCTTTTGGCATGACCAAGATTAATATTGAACATGCATTGATATAGTACAGTATCATGATACCTTGTTCTTTACCCCCTTCACCATAAAAAAAAAAAAAATAAAAAAAATAAAAAACAAAAAAAGAAAAAGAAAAAATAAAATGAAACAATAATTTATGACTTGAAAAGTTGTGAGCAACATCAACATGTGCTTTTCCAAACTTTGAACTCTTCAAAACTTCTTATAGATATAAACCAAAAATTGATAGGCAAGGATAAAATATACAGCCATTAAGGCTTGTTGGCCAAGTGAAAGAGTCTTTCCCTTATCTATTTTGAAGCTTTTGGTGATGTTTGGAGGAGAATAAAGGAAAGCCATGGATATACAGTCCTCATCTTCACCTTTAAAGATTGGTCTTCCTATCACATGCTTGTACTGCCCACCACTCCATGCCTGTGAGGGGGGGAAAAATTAAAACAGAAAAATGTATGGGTTGTAAAGATGGAATATTAATCAATGTTTAAACAAAGTGAGATATTATGGTACATGATTGTCATCATTTTCTCCATTATCTCAATTAGATTAATTCTTTTGAAATGAGTAGAGCCCCTCCACAGAGATTCATACAGAAGGAAAAGAAAATTAGAAAGACAAAATAAAAGAAAAAGGATTCAGAAGTGTACTAGATCGAATAATTTTTTATTCCAAGGTTATTGTTGCTTGACAATCACTTTCTTGGTTTGAGCGGCAAGACTCTGTTTACTGAGGAAAAGACTTTAAATTATTATTTTTTTTTTTTGCTAATTGCACCTTTTTTTAGCATATTAATTGAGAAAAGTCCGAGGGACGGAAATCTAATTGGCAATTGACGCGGGAAGAGCCAAAAATGAGTGGCTTAATACTCCTTAGTGTTTTCCCATATATTATAGAACAAATTAGAAACTAATTTTTCTTTGAACATAGTAAAAGATCAACAAAAATAAGAGTGTTAAATACATTTTGCCCCTCCTATGGTTAGACCTGTTTTTACCTTAACTACTTGTGCTTTAAAGGTGGACACTTGAACTCTGTGGTTTATGATTAAAGTATAATTTGTTAAGATTTTCCTCAAAACTGATGAAAATTCTAAAATTGGCCAAGAGTACTAACACTTAACCCCATTTGTGAGGTTTATTTTGGAGTTAATCCCCTATGTGAGAATAATGCTTCCAATTTAACCGACCTATTAGGGGCTAATTTTTAACACTGATCACGTTTGGGTCTAATTTTGAGATTAATTGTCTATGTTGGGATAATTTTAACACTTAACTCCCCTATGTGGGGCTAATTTTAACACCTAATCCCCATGTGATCCTATTTTGAGAGAAATCTTGATAGTTTCACTTTAATTCAAAACCACAAGGGGGTTAAGTGTCCACTTTTGAACCACATGAAAAAAGTGAAAATGGATCTAACCACAGTGGATAAAATGTAATTAACCCAAATAAAAAGAAAGAAAGGTAATTGAAATGTAAAAAAGAATCTCTTTTATTTTGTCCTATACTGCACTATTTTCTTCGGTAACTTACTAACTAAACAACAAAAAATACTTTCTTTCATGTTTTTTTTTTTTTTTTTTTGCTTGCCCTTTTCCACCCACTGTCCCACAAATCCCTGAAGCAAACATTTATTAAGGAAAACCCTGAAGAAAAAAACAAAATAGAAAATGAAGTAGTATTTGTAAATTTCTTTTCTCTATTTGCTAGTATTAATAATATATGAAAAGATCAACTTCTCGTTTCTCTATTTGTTACTACGGAGTATTAAATTTGAAAAGATTTAACTCCTAGTAATTTGGTTTTAGAGGACCAGTTTTCCTTGTGGCTTTCTTTCACATCTCTAGGCATTTACCTGTATTTGATCTCCAATGGTGATCACAAGGGCATCTTTGTCAGGACAGAAAGACACCCAACCTTTCTTGGAGTAAACATGAAACTCTGAAGATCCATTGCATACATGCAAACACAAAGCATGAGAGTAATCTGAACCCTTTATCAGCGTTCTAATCACATCATATCTGAATGAGCTGACCCACCCATCCTCAGAAGTACTTGGGAAATGCCTATAGATATAACAGATTGACCCATCAGACTCTCTAATTCCTTTTCCCATACCTTTCTCGGATGTTGATCTAATTATATGACTATTTTCCTGAACCACTTGAAGAACTTTTCCAGTTACATTCTCTATGTCTGACAACAGCATTTCCATTTTCTCTCTGCCAAAAAAACAAACAAAAAAAAAGCATGCATGGAATTAAAAAATTTTGTGTCACACAATTATTGAATCTTTTTACTAGTAATAATGTATCATCATACACATTGGGCATTGTGATTCGCGGCCACAAATCGATAAACACAACAAAATGTGGGTGTTTTAAAAAAAAAAAAAAAATCACTTTTGAATCTTTTTAAGTACATAAGTAACTGTACCTAAATCTTTTTTGTATAGAAATACTAGAATAGGGCCACACACTCCGTGTGTGTGTGCCAGTTTGTTTTTTAGACATTTTTTTTAGTCAATTGCTTTAGGCAATTTTTCCCATTTGTTGAAGCAGTTTTTTTTTTTTTTTTTTCCAATTGGTTGGACATTTTAATACTCTTCTAATACTTTTAAAAAAGATATAGTATAATGATTTAACTAAACTTAGAAAATAATATTAGTATCCCTCCATTTTCCTTTATATTAGTATAGATATCAGTAATGTCAAATTAATTGTTTCTTTGAAGCAAATGAAGTAAAAGCAAATAACAAACTGTAGGAACAAATATAGCACAAAATTTTGGGATTGTATTATGTTCCACATTACAAGTAGGAAATATCGTTAATAGTACAAAATAGTGGGAGACTATGGTTAGAGAAGAATACATGGAAAATCGGTTGCACGTGGAAAAATCATAAGATGTTAGGCGGATATATGTAGCACCAAGCGGGATTGCTAATAACAACTTGGGATTAAGCATATTAAAGGCCAATGCGGCAGGTCCATTAGGTTGTTAGACCAGTGGATGGGATCTTACAAGTAATTCAAGACGAGTCTAGCAATACTATTAAGGCCTCGTTTGTTTCGAAGGATTAAGAGCCGTATAGAGGAGGATATGACTATTAGTCCATTTTATTTCAATAGTCCGGTGTTTAGTTCGGCCACCTTGCACCAGACTATTAATTCTTTTTAACTAAATAGTCCCCCAAATGGGCGACTATTTTAGCCCATAGAGGGGCTGGTATTAATAGTCTCTCGAATAGTGAAGGAGAGAAGTAATCCCCTAATCCTGTCCAGCGAAACAAACGTGGCCTAAGAGTGATGCATGTTGGGACAAAATCTTATACATTGTCCCCCATTCAATCACTACTGAGAATTATTTCAAATATACGGAAAACTTTCTAACATTTATGAAATACTACACAATATGGATTTAGAAGTTGTTCTAAATTGAGCAGTTCCATTACCATTGAAATCAAATTTCTTGATGAACGGGGGGGGGGGGGCGCTGATACTAGGTGTTAAATGGCCAAAAATCTTGGCAACATATACTCACAATTTCGAGTATTTAATCCAGAACTCGAATTAATTTATTTTATTTTTTATTTTTAACTCTCATAAAACCATAGTTAATTAACGTAAATTATAATGATGGTAAAAAGAGCAATTACCAAAAAAAAAAAGAAGAGTGAGGAGTAATTTTTATTTTACCGGAAATTTGAATATCCGAGGGGCCAAATTCCCTCCATTTCCAACTTGAAATTAGCGTCTCTGCACCAAACAAACTCTTCAGTCATTTCACTTTCCTCTTCCCCATCATGACTATGAGCCACCTCCTCAAACCCATAAGCCCTCTCCGGCGACCTCGACACCATTGCCTTCTTCTCCGGCGCTATACTGAAAATCTCCGCACCAACTGTTCTAATCAGGTCGCTCGGAATTCCATGGTTAACGAGCTGAAAGCAACCAATTCCACCAATCGAATCAAGAATTTTGGCAATCAAAATCGAATCGTCGTTTTTGGATAACATTAACGATTGGTAGTCGATTTTCGGAGGGTTTTGGATCGATTTTTGGCGAGGGAAGGCTCGATCGGGAAGGATGAGTTCGGGGACCCGGAGTGAGTGGTCGAGGAATTCTGTCAGGACTTCGTCGTTTGCGAAGGAGGAACGGCGGCCGGAGGCTACCGGAGACGGAGGCGGCGCACGGAAATCGACGGGGTTTCCCGGCAATGATTCGGGAGAATTCGCCATTGTGATGATCTTACTTGGCGGTGCTCTCGGTGCTTTTTTGCTCTCCACACTAAACTTGTAGTAATAACAGGTACGCACTCTCTCTCTAACTTTCTCTCTCTCTCTCTCTCAAAAAAAGAAAGAAAAGAAAAAGGGGGCAGCAATGATGGCATGTCTCGGTGGTGTCCTACATTGCCGGAATCATAACGTCGGTCCACCCTTTTCCATCTCTCTGCTTTACAGCTTCTCTGTTATTCTTCCACCAGCAAACTAATGAATGGGCTGGGCTCTCTTGGTCTGCCTCAATTTTAGAGAAAAAAAAACAAAACAAAAAGGGTGCAATTTTGAGTGTGTTTTTTATCAATAAAAATAGTACCCTTAATTTCTATTACTTTTAAACACCACTTGATTGCCTTACGGCCCTTACCCCCCCTTTTTTTTGGTCAGAGCCTTACTTTTGTTCAAATGACCACAAATGTCATATATATTATGCCACCATCGCTGATATGTACGTTGTACTACACTGTTTATGTTTAGGTATACTATTTTTTATGGTAGTGCCTAAGCCGAACCGTGGGCATCGGGCAATTATTAGTTTTAACATAAATCTAATGCACTAAGGCAATTATAGTTACATAAAGTTTAATTTTTTTTTCATTGTCAATATCAAGTTTGAAAATCAAAATAATGTTCTTTTATTGTAGAACTAGCTAAACAAGTGTGCTATACACATGATAGAAATTGTATTTATAAAAACTAACACTTATTTATAATAAGATAACATAGAATGAACACATATTAGATATTAAAAGAACTAAATGAAATGATACACACACCTATTAGAGATTAAAAGAAACTGACTTCGAGTAGATGATGTATGGTAACAAAGGTTTCGACATGGCCTAGAAATATGTGTCTGAAGTTTATATGTTTAGAAGAAAGAAACTGACTTTGAGGAGCCGATTGTGACAAAGCTTCGGATAGAGTTTGAGAAATATAGACTAAACGGGGTGAGAGATCACAAGACGATTAGGATTTTGAACGTCGATGTGTAATATAGAGTTTGGAATTCGAAGAGATACATACTGACAAGAGTTGGAGATGAGGCATTACGTGATAGGGGGGATAGAGGCTTAGAGCCTCCTTTTATGAGACGTGTGAAAAGTTGGAAATGGGAGGGAAAAAATGAAAAAAAAAATGAGAAAATGAGAAAAAATGTTAGAAAAAAAATTGATAGCTTGCATCTAAAGCTTCAAAATTTCCCATCTAGTAACCGTAACCTATCTTAGATGTAGGTTCAAATTTCCCTCCCTTGTCGTAATTTAAAAAATACCATATACTCCGTATATATATACACTAGCATTTGCCCGTGCTATGCACGGGTATCATTCAAATATATGTGTGTATATTTTTTTAAATTTATATATATCACACATGAAATTTGTTAAAAAAAAAAATATGAAAAAAAATAGAATATATGATGGGAGAGAGGCAGTTACAATGAATGTGAGAGAAGTTACTGCAAAATTGTTGGAGGTTAGGAGGGTTTTTTTTTTAATAACTTTTTAAATTTCAAATATATATATATACAGTCTTATATATATACACATATATACATGGTGTAGCAATGCCATGTGGCATTCCATGTACATAGGGTTGCCATGTGGCACCTACATTTGTATATATATATACTAGCATTTGCCCGTGCTATGCACGGGTATCATTCAATTTTTTTTTTAATCTATATATATTACCCACAAAATTTGTTAAAAAAAAAAACCAAAAATAAAAAAAGTAAAAAAAAAAGAAAAAAAATATATATATGGTGGAAGAGAGGCAAATACAGTAAGTGATGTTTTATTTATTTATTTAAAATTTTTAACTTTTTGAATAATATTATATTTTATATATATATATATATATATAAACAGTCCTATATCTATATAGACATGTGTAGGGATGCAATGTGGCATCCCAATTACATAAGGGTGCCACATGACACTTACATTACTATATAATATATATAGATATAGATATAGATGCATAATTTTATTATTATTATTATTTTTTTGGTGTTTTGGTCAGAAAATACCATATCATTGGGTCATAAGATAAATGTAATTCAATTTCATTTAGATGGGCTAATTAAAACATTTTGAATGGGCTCCCTCAAAAGGTTTTGGGTAAGGAGGCCCATATGAGTATAGCCAGTTATTCAGTTATTCCGCTCCGCATCCCATCCGGCATCCATTTGTACTGGGCCACTTGACGGGTTGGGCTAAAATTTAGTACTAGTAATAGGGAAGCTTGAATGATCCAACATTAATAGCTACCTATCTGTCTAAAAGCCCGATTTATTGTGGTATTGTAATTTCTTTGCCCCATTCAAAAACAATCAAATGATTCTTTTTAAAGAATTCAATTTTGAAGGTGAAAACATTATCCCCTCTGAAGGTCACACTCACACCAGTGTGGCACCCACTTTTATTTGAACAATCTTACCATCACTTGATTGAGAAATCATAGTGATCATCGGATCGTGTTTGGTCACAGGGGTCTCACACGTAGGGGTGGATCTTAATCACATGGTCTTTTGGTATCTGACTATAAAAAGAGAGAAATTTACATTTTTGTTCCTAATTGTTTTTCATGTTTAATAATAAAAAACACTAATTATAAACATAAAGGCAAATGTTGATTGATACCACAGAAAACATGGGCTGGAAAATGACAATCAGGGAAAAATGACTGGGAAGAAAAAAAATTACACTAGGAAGAAAAATTGAAAAAGCCCCCCAAAAAAAAAAAAAAATGTCAAAAAAATAGAGAAATGAGAAGAAGAAGAAGAAGAAACGGATAACATCATATAGGAAAAAAAGACAGAAAAAAAAGGTATTACCAGAACAGGAGAAAAGGGTCGCTGAGTTGCCATCGTACATATCAATGACGAGAATCAATAGAGGTGGTGGACCATGAGACAAGAGTTACGATTAAGGGGAAGAGCCAATAAGTTGTGATATAGTTAAAAGTAGATTATTAGTGAGATTAGACTAGTGCAAAATGAGTAAATAGAGTGATTAAACTCTTTTCTCCAAGCTGCCTAGAGAAGTAATTATTGCCAAATTAAATCATTCATAAATTTAATTTTTGTAGTCTCATCTATAAAAAAAAAATAACATAAAAAATAAAAGAAAAAAGAGAACGTTTTAGAGCAATGTATGACAATAGGGTTAAATAAAGCCACAATGAACTAGAGAAAAATAGATGAATGTTTGCTAGGAATGAGCACTTATCACATCTCCCTTCTAGCACATATTATAGATATCCAAACACTTTGCTGACTTGACAAACCACACCAATACAATTATTGGTTGGAGAGATCAGAAACAAAAAAGAAATAATAGAATGAGGGACCAAATGATATATAATATGACTAGGTGTGCGCCCGCCTGTGGTTGGTGGGTTCTAATCTATATCTATAGGAAATGTACATACACTTGTTTATGTACAGATAGTACCAATCAATTTATATATACTATACGTTTATACAAATATTTTTTAGTTGTTCTATAGCATGTGGTCTTTTATATACTGAGCCGCCAGTTGGCTGGAACAGAGTGGCAAAGACATTTTGACCATGCCGAGCCGACAGACTTAATTTGTGGCTGGAACTTTCCCAAGACATGGAAAGCGACGTCGCTGTCCAGATTTATTGCAACTGGGAAAATTCGAAATACTAATGTTGTTATTGGGTCAAAAAACCAACTACCTTATTAGAAAAGAAAAAAAAAAAAAAAAACCACATTATTGGTTTTTCCTAAATGTTTTTTTGTCATGTGCTTTTTATCAATAAACAGCCACTAACTAATTTCCTCACTTGAATAAGTCCACTTGTGGGGCTTTTGTACTTTGGTTTTATAGTATCATAATTTGTCAAGAGCATTATTCCACTTGTGGGGCTTATTCTGTTGAAATTAGGGGGATTAATTGATTAAAAAAAGAAGTAAATATCACCTACCATTTTTGGAGTTTGATCTTAATATATATTTCTCCCTTTACATTTTAAAAATATCACTTATCTCCATTATTTTGAATTTTAATATCAGATTCCCCCTTCCTTTAATAAATCGTTAGAAAATTTAATGGAATTTGATATTAAAATTAAAAAAAATAAGGGAGGTAAATAGGATTCCTGAAACGTGGAGAGAGGTAAGTGTATTAAGGTCAAACCTTAGGGGAGGTAGGTGATATTAAGGCCAAACCTCACACGTATATATATGTAGGAAGATGTCAACTTACAGCACTGTCACACCCGTTTCAGAATTTACATGCTTTTAATATAACGTTGTAATAACATGTGAAATTATTAATGTTTATTAATAATTGAGATAAGTGGTTGACTATGGTCAACGGAAGGTATCGAGTAAGGACACGGTGATTCGGTAATCATTGAGACATTCGTGTGATGAAATGATATTTATGTGAATTAAATGTTATTTGGCTATCTGATAAATTATTAATAGTAAATTTACCTGTGTAGTATATTTTCTGCATGTATTGATATTGTTTAAGGTCATTTGGATTGTTTTTAACGATAATCGATGGGATGTGTTGCATGAAAAGAGTAGGTTATCTAGAGATTCTACAGAAATTCGTTTCGGACATTTTAAGGTAAAAAACGGAACTTAATCGAAAACTTGTGTACTTGATAGTTTTCACTCATGAAGTAATGAAAAAGGCGTGTGCGACGTTTCAAGAGTTAATTAGGAGTTTTGAGAACTCATGGGGAGGTAAACACAATTTTCGAGAGTGTTGCCTCTATATAGAAGTTCTAAGATATTTTCTTCATTACAACTTTTCTAATTTCAAAATCAAAAGGGGGATTTGGGGTTTTGGGAGTTTAGAGCTTGCCGACGCAAATCGACGGACTACTGTTCGTTTGTGTTCACCCAAATTTCATATTCAGACTCCCCAAGGTAATAGCTACGTTTTGATATCTCTAAGGATTTGTTTGGTTAAGTTTTTATAAAAATCCTAATGTTGGAATTTTGGAAAAATGCGTGTAAACTTGTAGGAATGGCTTGAAATTCAAGATTTGACGTTTAATTAGTCTCTTAGTTCATACTTCAAAGTTATAGGAAAATCGCACGAGATGTGAATTTTAAGCCTATGAATTATAGGAAATTTCATGTTTTAATTATTGGACTTGATATTTTGGATCCGGCCGAAATTCATGTATTCAGTAGGTCCGTTAATTATGCATATGAAAATACCATGAAAGCACGTATATGTGATTATATGAGCATGCTATGTGTCTATGTGGGTTAAAGGGGAGTTTGATACAAGTTCATGCCGGGGTACGCCTCTCGATGTTTGAGAGTTACAGTAGCGACGGCTACTTGCTTGGTTTCGGAACCGGCCTTGCCAGAGCAGTTGGGTGCAATGGTTGATAGACTCTGGGCTTGCCATTGGCATCGCGGTTGTTATCGACTTTGGGCTTGCCGATATACCGGATGAATGCGTGTCTCTCTCCCTAGAGACTATTTTGATGTGATTTAGATGTTTAATGCATGATTTGTCATATAAGCATATGTTTAGAATTGTGCACTCAACATATAGCCGAGCAGTTGAGCTTTACTCCATTGCAGGTGAAAGGAAGAAAGGGAAAAGGAAGCGTGAGGAGTGAGATCGCGGGAGCGACGGGAATCCTTATTTTGTATATGTTTTGTTTTCAATTCCAAATGATGTAAAATGAAATTTTGAGAAGTTAGAACTATTAACTTCAGTTTGGAAGGTTTGGAATGACTTAGAACGTTGTAATAAGTTGTAAAACTACTTTTGATTATGTTGTAATGAATCTGAACTCATGGATTCGTGTTTTGAATGTTTAACTTGTCAAACTCGTATTTTGGAGACAAGTAATATAACTTTTATGTTTTAAAGCCAAACAAGCCTTAACTTGTTCTGTTATTGTTTCTTTTCGTGGATTACTGTGTATTAGTGATGTTCTTGAAAGGCTAGTATAGATTGTGAAGTTTAAAGTGCAAACATGTTTGGTAGAATGAAAGGAAGGAAGGTTGTTTGATGCCTTAGGCAAAATTCTGCAACTTTGTGTAGGATTTCGCTAAAAGGTCATTCGATTAGTAGAACTTCGACCAGTCGAATGAGGTTGTTCTACCGGTCGAAATGCCTCCTGCCAGAAATCTTTTTCTATACCTTTCGAGAATATTTTAAATGTTTTGATCGGTCCTTAGGGTACCTTTGGGGACCCCTTTTAACATATATTCATCTATGTCACACCCGTTCCCAAATTTCATAGTTTTATCATACATAAATGGAAAGTTGTTAGTATATGGCGTTTATATGATTTAAATGTTATTTGACTTTATCTTGTATTTTATGAATAGTGAAATTATACCTGTGTAGTGTAATTTTTGATAATTTCGATATCGTTGAATATTATTTTGAGAACTGTGGTGAGAACATGAGTGTCACGTTAAATAAAAGGTAGGTTGTGTAGAGATTCCATATAATTTAGTTTTCGGACGTGATTTTGGACCCAAACGGGACTTAGTCGGAAACTTTTGTAATTTATAATTTTCACTCGTAAAGGCATAAAATGGACGTGTGCGAAGTTTC
This sequence comes from Hydrangea macrophylla, assembly GCA_033977485.1. NCBI lineage: Eukaryota > Viridiplantae > Streptophyta > Magnoliopsida > Cornales > Hydrangeaceae > Hydrangea > Hydrangea macrophylla. Next base: position 148,626,871 of record CM066991.1, on the reverse strand, counting down.
AGGAGTTAATTAGATGTTTGAGAAACTCGCGGGGAGGTAAACGTAATACCTGAAGAGTTTGCCTATAAATAGATGAGGATGAGAATTCATTTGTCAAAAACTTTACAAAATATCTTGAGAGAGGAGAGAGAAAAGAAGATTTGTTGCCACGGGCTTGGCGACGACATACCGTACCTTCGTCCGTCAGATTTTCACCAAATTCAAGATTTGAACTCGTGAAGGTAAAACCTACGTTTTGATACTACTTAGGCCACGTTTGGCAAATTTTTATAAAAATCTAATTTCTAGACTTTTGGGGAAAGCATGTATAAACTTGTAGGAATCATTTCAAATTTGAAATCCGACGTTTAATTGGCCCCCTAGTCGATCCTTCAAAGTTTGAAGAGAATCGCACGAGGTATGAAGTTCTAATTTGTAAAATATAGGCAAATAAATGTTTTAAATTTCGACGACGAAATTGAGATCTGGGCAAAATCCATGTGTTAATCTTAGGCCCGTTAATTATGCACACGCTTAAATGTGAAAATCATGTCTACTTCGCGAGCACGTTGAGTTGTCTATGTGGGTCAAAGGGGAGTCTCATACAAATTCATGCCGGAGTAAGCTTCTCGATGTTTGAGAATTTTAGTAGTGACAGCTACTGTGCATGGTTGATAGACTTGGACTTGCCATGGCACTTAGGGATGTAATGGTTGATAGACTTGGACTTGCCATTGGCATCGCGGTTTAAGACTTGGACTTACCGCTACCGGATGAATGCGTATTTTCTCCCTAGAGACTATTTGTATGAATTGTGAGATTAAAGCATGTTTTATCATATATTGCATATATTAGAACTTGTGCACTCAGCATATAGCTGAGCAGTGGAGATTTACTCCATTGCAGGTAAGAAGAAAGATAAGAAGAAGCGTGAGGAGTGAGGTCGAAGAACACCGGGGGAATCACACGTGTTCATACTTTTGTCTCTTTCCAAAACTTGAAATAAGGATTTGGTTATTGTAATATGTGTAGACACCCCGATTTTGACCGATCGTCGAATTTAGGAGAGCATCACCCCCACGTCCAATGATGATAAGGACCGAAAGATTCGAAGTATTCCAAACTCTTCAGAAAGTTCTCCAAACGCAATAAAATTTCACAGAAAGAAGAAAATACCAGGTATTTAGGAGAATTCAGGTAAAAAACACCATTTTTGGAAAAGATCTTTGAAAATAAGTTTCTTTAAGAAAAAGGAAGAAAGAAAAGACCTAAAAAGGGAAGTTCAACAAAAAACGACACACTGCAGTATTCCGCGGCACTCAGTGAGTGCCGAACGGTATTCAGTGAGTGCCGGCCCGGCATTTACTGAGTGCCGCCGACATTTTCTGACTGCCGTTTGCTTTTAAAGTCCGTATTTTGTGGTACAATACGTATATGTATGCGGATAAAAACAAAAAAACTGATAAAGTAAGGTTGACAAAAATGCAGCAAACAATAATTTGGCGCGGCACTTGCTGAGAGCCGCACGGCAGTCATGGAATGCCGTCGCGGCGTTCACGGAGTGCCGCAACGGCATTCACTGACTGCCGCAAAACGTTTTGACTGCCGCCTTGTGCAGCAGTCTGTCTATTTTCAGGAAGTACGTATTGTACCATCAAATGAAACATTTACACTTGTCTTTTACTCCGAATTCACTGAAAATACTTGGTAATTTTGCCTATAAAAGAGGAAGGATCTTCCTTGGGAAGATAGACAATATACATACATACAAGAAAACACCAAGAGATCACTACCACTACACCAACATTCTTTGAGAGAGAAAATAGAGAGGTTTTTTTGGAAAACTAGAGAGAAGAGCTTGGAAGATCTTCAAAGGAGAGAAGCTTTGAGGATAGTTTGGAGGTGATCCTCTAACCATAAGTTGTTTCTTTTCATCATTTCTTTTAAGCCTTTAAACTACTTAGTTTTCTTTGTTTTGTTTCTTCTTGTTGTTTATATTTCCCTCTTGAGATTCTTGGAGATCTTCAATAGCTCTCTTGGAAGCTCTTGAGTTTGATGTTTTGAATCTCATGTAAGCTCATGCTTCACATGGGAGTCAAAGTTTAATCATCACTTCATTTTATAAGCAAATAGATGGATCCGAGTCCATGCTTATGACTTGGGTCCTCTAGCTTGATGTTTCATGGAATCCTTTCTATATTCCTTTGAGACTCATAAGCATTAGTCATGTGTTGATCTCCAATGACCATCAAATGGTAGGAGAAAATAGTTTTGAATCTAAGCCCATTTCCATGGTTTAGATTCCCATGTCTTGAGATTTCTTGAAGTCTATTCATACTTCGCTTGAAATCTACAAATATAAAGGTTTTTAGCCTCCAATGTCCATCAAATGGTAGGAGAAAATGGTTTAGTTTAAGTCCTACTTCATTGTTTAATAGTTGGGGTTAACAAATGGAAGTTGGACTTGACAATGAAACAATGGGTTTATAAACCGGTTTCGATCAAAGATTTTTAATTCGAAATCTAACCGTTGGAATCAAGTGAAACCAACGGGAAAATGTCAATAACTCAAAGTTCTACCACTGTATTTTTTGTTTTAAGGAGATTTCATGTCTAAAGTGGTTTGGTTATGAGTTTTGCAAAGTCACTACAATCTGTCCAGAGTTTTAGCACAGTAACATTCTTTTGAAATAAGTAAATCAGAGTTCTAATAAAGTGTTTGTGACCCAAAATAATTTTTTCTAAGTAGATTAATGTGTTAGGAAGTCACACTAAAAAGAACAAAGCATTTCTGATCTTTTTGCTATTTTTATAAAATCGTGCAAGAACTCTGGGCAGAAGGTTGTAGAATGCTGAGTGATGTCTGGTTTCTGTCCAATTCCCGGAGATCCGACCGTTGAAACTTTGATTTCTTTTTTGGGTTAAGAACTAGACACACAGAGGCATCTTATGTCCAAAATTCATCTAGATCAAACCACGGGAACCATGCTTTTTTATTTTTTAAAGTTATGATCTGCTCTCAGCAATTTCTAGAATTCTGCAATAGTTTTCATCAATCTTATGAATAATGGCTTAGATGATATTTTCATGAATTAAGGTTCAAACCATGTTTCAATAACGATTAGTTAAGCTTGAATTCAAAGTTTAAGTGATCCAAACCATTGAGTATTTCATAATTCATTCTTGTTCATGACATATTCATCCGTAAGGATCGATACTTGTAATTAGGATTTATTTGCTTTAGATTTAATTATATTTTATAGATTGAAGCTAGAAGTCTAGGATCGTTATTTAAGATCCAAATTTATACTTTGTATATCATGTGGACTAACCCTTTGTTTTGTAGCGCCATTAAGGTATGATTTCTTGAACTCCTCTTTAGTTTATTTTAATTTCTTGATTTTATCGATTTTTCGACTTAATGCGCGATACCTTAGAACTAGGACTTGTTTTACTTGTATATATGGATTAGAGACTCTATTACTAGGTTTTATCTATTTGCATGCATTTGCACGTTTAATATTCGTGGCCGGATCCCGAGTAAGTTCCCTAGTTCCCTATTTGCACATCATATTGCTTGCTACTTGAATTATGTGATTTTTTGAATGATATTTTATCACTTGCAATCTTACACCCTTTAGACATGCTTTTGTAATGTTTATTTATACATATGTATTAGTTGAGGGCACATTCAAATTAATAAATCGATTAAAAGGATGTTGAGTAAAGGCCTATCGCGAGATAGGATGAGAAGGGGTGTTTTAGTCCGACGGGCTCCTTCCCTTCTCATTCCATAATCCCCGGACCTAGTTTAATCTTTGGTTTCGCAAAAGATCAGTTGCTTTAAAATGGTTTCTTAATTTTTCCTTTTAAAAATTAAGTGGCGACTCATTTGTTTTTGAAATTGAAATTTAGAAAGATTTTAAGAAAAGTTGTGGATGAAAAAAAGAAAAAGAAAATTGCGATATCCACAATATGTTGTAATGGAATCATGGGTAAGTTGTAGTACTTGTAATTCTGTAGTAAATGTTATATATATATATGTTGAATCGTGAATTATAATCGTGTTATTGTTGGAACTTGGTTCGGAGACCCTTAGTTTTGAAGGCTGTAGAATTGGGCTTTTCTGAGAGAAAACAGTCGACTGGTTCATGTTTCAGTCGACTGGAGGGGTTTTTGGTCGACTGGTTTCTGCATGAAAACACCATGTTCTGCATGCATAGTGTCCAGTCGACTAGAAAAGGCACCAGTCGACTGATAAATTAAGGATCCAGCCGACTGTATCAGGGGACACAGTCGGCTGGAATGAATCTTGGACTCTTTATACTTACTTCTTAGGGCCTTCAGTCGACTGGACTCTCGATTCAGTCGACTGGACCTCTGCTTCTCAAAATGAATTCTTTTGGAACTATTCCAATTGGGCAAAACTTTTTATAACTCTGATTTTAATGGTTTTTCACTTATAATTTTCGCTGCTATTTTACTTTAATGGAACTGGATAAGCCTTGATGGTGTGCCACGTGTACTATTTCCATGCGTAGTGTGATGGGTCGTGACATTTATTGGTATCTGAGCAATAGGTAACAAACCTTTGGGAGCGTTCGATGACGAGTGGAGTGTTGAGTGAATTGTCACATATTCTAGAGTGCATCTATACATGGTAGAGATGTTTGATAGTCAAACATGCATAGTATTTATGCATTGAGAACCTCAGGATTGTAATCATGAGTGACGAAGAGCGAGATCTATCGCCACATACTCGACGTATGAATGAAATGGCAGAAATGATGGGGAATATGGGAGAAATGATTCGAAATATAGCTAAGTGATTACCTCTAACGCCTCCATTCAAGCCAGCATCGATAGCTGTAATTCATGTACTTGAGAATAGGAGTATGAGATCGATATCTGAACAGTTTTTAAGGAAGAAGCCGACGGAGTTTCATGGGACATCTGACACAACGCTAGCAAAGCATTGGGTCATGGACATAGAGAGAATTTTCTGATCGATTCCGATGACCGATAAGGAGAAAATTGAGAATGCCAGTGATATACTCAAAGATGAGGCCCAAAACTGGTGGGTGAACATCCTAGACCAAGGAGCACCGATAACTTGGGAAGGATTCAAATCAGAGTTCAATCGTCGATTCTTTCCAAGGGCTGCTCTCAATGCAAAGAAGGAGAATTTGACAATCTCCGACAGGGAGACATGAAGGTGACTGAGTATCCTTCCAAGTTCAATGCGTTGTTAAGGTTTGGAAAGGGTTCAGTGCTAGAGGAGGAAGATAGGGCGAGAAAATTCGAAGAGGGTTTACGAGAAAATATTCGTTTGAGGGTGGAAACCTACGATCACTCAACTGTGGCAGCAGTGCAACAAACGACACTTGTGGCCGAGAGTGGAATGGAAAGGTCAAGGTAGAATCAACACGGAAAATGGGGTAATGAGGGTGGTTAGGAATCAAGGTGGATCTTTCAAGAGGCCTTTTCAACGGGGCTCTGGTTATAGTTTTAGTGATTTCAGGAGGACACCAACTAATATACCGTTGTGTTCACTTTGCAATAGATCACATACTGGTCGATGTTTTATGACGAACTTCCAGAACAAATCTCAAGGAATAAACAATGCTAGCTTGGCACCAGATACGAGGGGCAAATGTTATGACTATGGAATGGTTGGACATCAATCTAGAAATTTCCTAAGGAAGCATTCTCAGCAAGGAGCTAGTTCTATGGCTTTTAGAGGGTCGAAGCCTAGACAGTCTAACGATGGGGGACAAAGAACAAAACAACGTCAAAGAAGAGCATATCAGATGAACCCAGGAGATATGATTGCTTCAGAGACAGTGGTCTCAGGTATGGTGCTTGTCTATTCGCACTTAGCACGCATGCTTGTTGACTCAGGATCTACGCATTCATTTGTATCGTATGCCTTTGTTGAACATTTGAATGTTAAATCGGCACCGTTAGGATATGAATTGTCTATTGCCGTACCTCTTAGTAAATCGATAATGACAACTACTATATATAAGAACTGTGAGATCAAACTAGGCGAGAAGTTGATGACCGTTGACCTTATACCGATAGTGGTAAATCATTTCGATGTCATACTGGGAATGGATTAGTTAGATCTTAACCAAGCCACGATTGACTGTGAACGGAAAGAGGTTAATTTTTGATCACCGGTACATAGGAACTTTTGTTTCCAAGGGAGTGGAGTTATACTGCCACTGTACTTGATTTCATCTATCCGAGCGGGAAGGTTATTGAAAAAGGGATGTCAAGGATTCCTATGTTCAGTGACTGATGTCTCAGCGACCGAATCAAGAGTAGAAGACATTCCAATAGTGCAAAAATACCCAGATGTATTTCTTGATGATCTACCAGATGCATTGATTGAGAGGGAAATTGAGTTCACCATTGAGGTTATGCCAGACTCAAGACCTGTATCAAAGGCACCGTATAGAATGGCACCTGTAGAATTGAAAGAGCTGAAAATCCAACTACAAGAACTACTTGACAAGGGTTTCATTCGACCAAGTATTTCACTATGGGGAGCTCCTGTGTTGTTTGTAAAGAAGAAAGATGGTTCGATGCGTATGTGCGTTGACTACCGAGAGTTGAATAAGTTGACAATTAAGAACAGTATCCACTGCCGAGAATTGATGACCTATTTGATCAACTTTGTGGGGCACAAGTATTTTCGAAGATAGATTTAAGATTGGGTTACCATCAGTTAAAAGTGAATGCCGAAGACGTTGAGAAAACTGCTTTCAGAACGCGCTATGGACATTATGAGTTCTTAGTCATGCCCTTTGGAGTTACAAATGCACCAGTCGCGTTCATGGATCTTATGAATCGAGTATTCAAGGATTATTTGGATGACTTTGTGATTGTATTCATTGACGATATCCTTATCTATTCACCGAGCAAAATAGAACACAAGAACCACTTGAGATTGATACTTCAGAGGTTGCGAGAAAAGCAATTATTTGGTAAATTCAAGAAGTGTGAATTTTGGTTGTCTAGTATTACTTTTCTTAGTCACGTGATTGACAAGAATAGGGTTTCAGTTGATCCTCACAAGGTAGAAGCCGTATCTAATTGACAGAAGTCGACGTCCGTATCCGAAATCCGAAGTTTCTTAGGATTAGCAGGATACTACCGTCGTTTTATTGAGCACTTCTCGAAGATTTCCTTACCTATGACAAGGTTGATGAGGAAAGGGGTTACCTTTGAATGGAGTCAAGAATGTGAAGACAGTTTCCAAGAGTTGAAGGCACGACTAACGAGAGCATCTATCTTGATATTACCATCCAGAACTGAGGGATTTGTAATTTATAGCGACGCTTTGCATCAAGGATTGGGATGTGTGCTTATGCAAGGCGGTAAGGTGATTGCCTATGCGTCTAGATAATTAAAGACACATGAGGTTAATTATCTGACTCACAATTTAGAATTGGCCGTTGTAATTCACTCCCTAAAGATTTGGAGACATTACTTGTACGGGGAGAAATGTGGAAATTTCACGGACCACAAGAGTTTGAAATACTTATTCACCCAATGGGATTTGAATTTGAGACAGAGAAGATGGTTAGAGTTGATAAAGGATTATGATCTTTTGATATAGTATCACCCGACACGTTAGCGGGATGGGTATGACATTTATTGGTATCAGAGCTATAGGTAACAAAACTTTGGGAACGTTCGACGACGAGTGGAGTGATGAGTGATTTTGTCACATGTTTTAGATTGCATCCATACATTGTAGAGATATTTGATGCATATGTTTGTTGTTATACATACATGGTTATTTATTGTTGTACATGCATAATATTTATGCATCGAGATTAACAAAACTGTAACCATGTGTGACAGTCGAGAATTATCGCCGCATACCCAACGTATGAATGAAATGGCATAAATGGTGGGGAACATAGGAGATATGATATGGAATATAGTAGAGCGATTGCCTCCCACACCTCCATTTGAGCCAGCACCGATAACTGTGATACCAGCGCCTGAGAATAGAGGTATGAGATCAATATCTGAATAATTTGCCAAGAAAAAATCGACAGAGTTTCATGGGACTTCTAACACGACACTAGCAGAGCATTGGGTTGTGGAAATGGAAATGATTTTTTGATCTATCCCGATGACCGATAGGGAGAAGATTGAGAACGCTAGTGATATACTTAGAGGTGAAGCTCAAAACTGATGGGTGAATGTTCTGGAACAGGGAGCACCGATAACTTGGGAGGGTTTCAAAGCGGAGTTCAATCGCTGATTCTTTCCAAGGGTTGTTCTCAATGCGAAGAAGAGAGAATTTGATAATCTTCGACAGGGAGATATGACTGTCACTGAGTACACTTCAAGGTACAACGACTTATTGAAATTTGGAAAGGGGTCTGTATTGACAGAAGACGATAGAGCGATGAAGTACGAGGATGGGTTGAGAGAGAATATCCATTTGATGGTCGAAACCTATGAACATTCAACGGTTGTCGCAGTATAACAACTGACACTTGTAGCTGAAAGTGGGATGGAGAGATCGAGGCAATATCAGCCAGGTCAACAAGGGAAGATAAATTATGAGGGTAGTGATCGGAATCAAGGTGGATCTTTCAAGAGGCCTTTCGCGAGGGGTCCTGGTTCTAGTTCCAGTTTCGACAGACAAGGAAGGACAAAGAACAACGTACCAATTTGTCCGCTTTGTAATCGACCACACACCGGTCGCTATTTCAAAACTAACTTCTAGAATAAGAACCAGGGAATGGGTAGTACCAATTCTACACCTGGTATGAGGGGTAAGTGCTTTGATTGTGGGATGCTTGGACATCGAGCTAGGGATCGCTCGAGTAAACGTCTTCCACAAGGAACCAGCTCTATGGCTTCTAGTAGTTCGAAGCCTAGACAGACTAACGATGGGAGACCAAAGACTGAGCAGCGTGAGGGAAGGTCATTTCAAATGAACCCAGGAGATATGGCTGCTTCGGAGACATTGGTCTTAGGTATGGTGCCTATATGCTCATATCTAGCACACATACTTGTTGAATAAGGATATGCGCATTCATTTGTATCGCATTATTTTGTTGAACATTTGAATGTTAGATCGACACCGTAGTATATGAATTATATGTGGCTGTACCCCTTAGTAAGTCAAAAGTGACGTCTACGATGTACAAGGATTGCGAGAAACTAGGTGAAAAGTTTATGACTGTAGATCTTATACAAATTGTGATGAACCACTTTGACGTGATACTAGGGATGGATTGGTTAGCCATTAACCAAGCCACGATAGATTGTAAACGGAAGGAAGTTAATTTTCAATCGCCGGTACATGGAAACTTTTGTTTTCAAGGAAGTGGGATTATACCGCCGCTATATTTGATTTCAGCTATCCAAGCGGGTAAGTTATTGAGAAAAGGATGTCAGGGATTTCTGTGTTCAGTGATTGATACGACATCCACTGAATTTAAAGTAAAGGATATTCTCGTGGTACGAGAGTATCCGGATGTATTTCTAGATGACTTACCAGATATTCTTATTGAGAGGGAGATTGAGTTTACTATTAAAATAATGCCAGACTCAAGACCCGTATCGAAAGCACCATATCGAATGACACCTGTGGAGTTGAGAGAATTGAAAATCCAACCACGAGAATTACTTGACAAAGGCTTTATTCGACCTAGTATATCGCCGTGGGGAGCTCCAGTATTGTTTGTGAAGAAGAAAGATGGTTCAATGCGCATGTGTATTGACTACCGAGAGTTAAACAAGTTAACCATCTAGAATAAGTATCCGTTACCTAGAATTGATGACTTATTTGATCAAGTTCGTGGGGCACAAATGTTTTCAAAGATCGACTTGAGATCGGGCTATCATCAGTTGAAGGTAAATGCCGAGGATGTAGAGAAGACTACTTTTAGAACGTGCTACGGACATTATGAGTTCCTAGTCATGCCATTTGGGGTTACAAATGCACCAACCATGTTCATGGATCTTATGAATTAATTCTTTAAGGATTACTTGGACGATTTTGTGATAGTGTTTATCGACGACATTCTTATCTATTCACCGAGTGAGATAGAACACGAGAACCACTTGAGGTTAATACTTTACAGATTGCGAGAGAAGCAACTATTTGGGAAATTTAAGAAATGTGAATTCTGGTTGCCTAGCATTACTTTTCTTGGGCATGTGATTGACAAAAATGGAGTTGCAGTTGATCTTCATAAGGTAGAAGCAGTATCGGATTGGCAAAGGCCGACATCTGTATCCAAAATTCGAAGTTTCTTAGGATTAGCGGGATACTACCGCCGTTTCATTGAGAACTTCTCGAGAATTTTGCTACTATGACAAAGTTAATGAGAAAGGGAATTACGTTTGAATGGAGCCAAGAGTGTAAATTAAGATAGTTTCCAAGAGTTGAAGTCGCGGTTGACGAGAGCACCTATTCTAACAATACCATCCGGAACCGAAGGATTTGTGATTTATAGTGATGCTTCGCATCAAGATTTGGGATGTGTACTTATGCAAGGTGGCAAGGTGATTGCCTATGCTTCTAGATAGTTGAAGACACATGAGATTAATTATCTGACTCACGATTTGGAATTGGCCGCAGCAATTTATGCCTTAAAAATTTGGAGACATTACTGATATGGAGAAAATGTGAAATCTTCACAAACCACAGGAGCTTGAAGTACTTATTCACACATAGGGACTTGAACATGAGACAGAGAAGATGGTTAAAATTAATGAAGGATTACGATCTTTCGATAGAGTGTCATCAGGGAAAGGCTAATGTGGCAGCCGATGCGTGAAGCCGGAAAACGACAAGGAATTTAGCCGATGAGCTAACCCAGCAAAAAGAGTTGGTAAAAGAGATGGAATGTTTGGAGTTAGATGTGATTCTAGAGACCAATGGTGGCTTAATGATGGAGATCATAGCTCACCCAGACATTACTGATGAAATCAAGGCGGAACAGTTTAACGACCTCTACTTGTGCAAAATGAGAGACGAGATATCTTTGGAGAAACGACTGGGTTTTACCTTGGAACAAGGAGTATTAATGCTTAGGAACAAATTATGGGTACCGAATGTGAAAGACCTAAAGGAACGATTTTTTAGAGGAAGCTCATAGTACGAAATATTCAGTTCATTAATTAGAGTAGTAACTTAAAATAGTTTTTTTTCAAGAGTAGCCATTCTCAATTAGCATAGTCATATGGTCCAGCCTGATTATAACCTTAAAAGCCTAGACACGAATGTCCAGGACGCATCAATGCCGCCAGCTTCATGAAGCTGGTGAGTATTAAAAACATATGCTTGGAATATAAAACATACTCCTTTACTATTTTCCATTTTTCAGTTTCATTAATCAGTAGGTTAACACTATAGTAATGAATTCAACTTATAACACAGTAAGGATTAACATTAAAATCTTCAATCCATAAAACATGTGACTGTGCATGGGAACAATGCGACCATTCTCATCTTGCTGACTATTTTCTCTCGACAACACATCAACCAACACTCTCGCTCCGGTATCTTGAAATACTAAGGTGACCATACTTTAGTACAGGGGTACGAGGGAGTGTCTAGTTTGCCTCTCACTTTAGTACGGGGTACCAGGGAGTGTCCAATGCCTCACACTTTAGCCATACCACGTATGTCAGGGAGTGTCTAGTAAGCCACACTTTAGCACTACCATGGGTGCCAGGGAATGTCCAAGTCGGCGTCATACACTTTAGCGCTACCATGAGCACCATGGAATGTCCAGTTTTGTCACTGTCACATTTCAAGGATATACTCTAAACTACAATCTCGTAACATCACACTTTGGTACACAATTACCAGGGAGTGTCCAATCACAATCCCAACCATTTACTCTATTCACACTGACCAACGCTCACCTTGCATGTAAAACTAATGCCCCATGTATGTTATGTAACTTTATATAGAAATATAAAGTACTGGAAACGATAACCATAGATCTACGAGAAGAAATCATCTCCTTAAAACATTTCTTAATAACAAAACATAGCGAATCAGATTCTGTTTTAACATAACCTCCAAATAGAACTTTAAAAACCTTAAAGACTTAATCCAAACAGTCCCTTATAAGAAAGTAGACAAAAACCATAAATGGCCTGGCCAGGTCGCGCGCGCGGGCCACTTGCGCGATGGGTTGCTCGCGCGATATGCCCATTTTTTTATTTTCTTTAAAAACTTTTCTTATTGTCAGAAAATACACAGGTCATACGCGCGGGCCGCTCGCACGAGGGGTCACTCGCGCGGGTAGTTCGCGCGATCGCGCGCGCGAGGTGAAGCTGAGACTTCATCTTCTTCGCAAATTTTCCCTATTTCAGATTTTAAGGTCCCTTTTTACCCATTTTCAATACTAAAAGAATATATGACATACAATATATGGATTTCTTCATTTTTCCGCGAGGATTACGAATCTACAATCAATTTAACACGAATCGATCCGTAGCTCTCGGATTTTACGAAAAAAAAAATGAGAGACGTCAAAATTTCGTTTTTAATATACGTCGCGATACAACTGATTTAGGCCCTATAACTTTAAACATAGCACCTATGGTATGTAATTTTTTATAATCATCTAAGAAAATGGATTTTGGATAAGTTTGGAAAATCATGATTTTTTTTAAGCTATGAACATCAACGTAAAATCATCAAGAGTGATTTCAAAATTAAACAAACACAACAGTAATTGAAACATGAATTACATTCTGAGTGAGTTCTAAATACTCATTGGGATGACAAGATAGAATTTGGTTGAGAAAGAAACCCAAATAGAAATCCAATTGCAAATTTTGGCTATGGTGGTTAAGAGTTTTCTCTCTCTACAAAATAACTTCTGTCTTTTTCTTCTCCCTCTCTGAAACTCTCTCTATTTCTCTCTGAATCAGTTTGTAAACAAAAGTATAGATTTTGAAGAGAGTGTGTATGTATATATATAGGAAAATTACAACTTGGAGCCCAAGTTGGTTTTCTCTCATTCAACAATCTATTTTCTTTTCCTATTTTCCTAAATTACAGCACTTTTAAGAGTTATACACAACTACACATACGTATGTAAGATACATTTGCTGATAGTAGAGGTTGCATAGCTTGGTAGGGGTCAATTTAGGATGTTTTGGCAAATTTAGTTTAAGGCCCAACATTAATACACACTAAGTAAGCATAGCCAAACATGGTATAAGCAACTAGTCTAGGAATCTCTTAGTGTGTTTGGAAAACTCAACTTATGGCACTAGAAGTTAAACACACAAAAAAGTACACCCAAATAAGCCTATCCAATCATTAGCTGCATTAATGAGATTAAAGCAAGTGTTAAGTCTAGATTGGTGGAGATTCCCAAACCGTGGGAGATCAAAGCGGCGAGGACAGTTATCGACATGAACTGGTATTTTCACGGCGCGGTGATTACCACAAAAAAAAATAAAAGAAAATTATAATAATGTAAGAAATAGTTTTCAATTATATAAAAATACGGCTTGAGTCAAAAATAAATATTTTCACTGTTTTGAAATACAGTTTTGAAATTCAACACAAGTACTCTTGAATTTAAAAAAATTACAGTTTGACCCCAATTTATAGAAATTCAAAATCGCATTTAGTAAATAAATAAAAAATACAGGTTGTTACAGGCATGTAAGCAATTCAAAGAAGAAAGACAAGCACCTGCAGGACTGCTATAGCCATTACCACTGTCAGAGTGGAAGTAGGATGAGATTATAATGGATTTTGTATCAGGATTTGCTCGATCGCCTAATAAGAACGACAAGATTTGGGTTATAATGGACCAATTAACAAAGTCAGATCACTTCTTACCGAACAAGATGACTAAACCTTCGAAGTTAGGAGAGTTGTACGTGAAAGAGGTTATAAGACTACACAGGGTTTCAGCACTGTTTATATCAGATCGCGACAGTAGTTTTACATCGAGATTTTGGGAAAGTTTGCAAAAAGGTATGGATACGAAGTTGAGTTTCAGTACCGCATTTCATCCTCACACCGACGGGCAGTCAGAGCGCATGATTCAGACGTTGGAGGATATGCTTTGATTATGTGTACTAGACTTTGGGAGTGATTGGGAGAAACATCTACCTTTAATTGAATTTGCGTACAATAACGAGTTTTGGTCGAGTATTGGGATGGCATCGTATGAAGCTATGTATGGGCGTAAGTGTCATTCGACGATTTGTTGGACCGAAGTTGGGGAAAGAAGGTTGGTAGGACTTGAGATAATATAGTTGACTACGGAGAAAGTGAAGCTGATTCAAGGGCGACTTAAGGTAGCTCAGAGTTGTTATAAGAGTTATACGGACTCGAAGCGACGACCGATGACGTTCGAAGTAGGTGACTTTGTATATTTGCGAGTATCGTCTTTGAAGGATTGTTCGATTCAAAAAGAAGGGGAAACTCAATCCGAGATTCGTAGGACCTAGAGAGGGTAGGTCTAGTGGCTTACCGACTGGCTTTGTCATCAGAGTTGGATCATGTGCACAATGTATTTCATGTGTCAATGTTGAGACGATGTATGTCAGATATGAGCAAGATCATGGTACTAGAGCCGTTACAAATTCAAGAGGATTAGAGTTACATAGAGCATCTAATAGAGATACTAGACCGGAAGGAGCAAGTCTTGTGAACTAAGACAATTGCAATGGTGAAAGTACTATGGCATAGTCACACGATTGAAGAGGCTACATGGGAAAGTGAGGAAGAAATGAGGAATGAATATCTGCATCTATTTGATTTATGAGGTATAAGTTTGGGGACAAACTTCCTTTTTGGAGGGGAGAGTTGTCACACCCGTTCTTGAATTTATATGCTTTTAATACAACGTTGTGATAACATGTGTGATAACATGTGAAATTATTAATGTTTATTAATAATTGAGATAAGTGGTTGACTGTGGTCAACGAAAGGTGTCGAGTAAGGACACGGTGATTCTGTAATCATTGAGACATTCGTGTGATGAAATGACATTTATGTGGATTAAATGTTATTTGGCTATCTGGTAAATTATGAATAGTAAATTTACCGGTGTAGTATATTTTCTGCAGGTATTGATATTGTTTAAGGTCATTTGGATTGTTTTTAACGATAACCGATGGGATGTGTTGCATAAAAAGAGTAGGTTATCTAGAGATTCCATAGAAATTAGTTTCAGACGTTTTTACGGCAACAAACAGAACTTAGTCAAAAACTTGTGTACTTGATAGTTTTCACTGGTGAAGTAATAAAATGGACGTGTGCGACGTTTCAGGAGTTAATTAGGAGTTTTGAGAACTCGTGAGGAGGTAAACACAATTTCCGAGAGTGTTGCCTATATATAGAATTTCCAAGATATTTTCTTCATTACAACTTTTCTAATTTCAAAATCAAAAGGGAGATTTGGACTTCTGCTCGTTTGTGTTCAACCAAATTTCATATTTGGACTCCCCAAGGTAATAGCTACGTTTTGATATCTCTTAGGACTTGTGTGGTTAAGTTTTTATAAAAATCCTAATGTTGGAATTTTGGGAAAATGCGTGTAAACTTGTAGGAATGGCTTGAAATTCAAGAATCGATGTTTAATTAGTCTCTTAGTTCATCCTTCAAAGTTATAGGAAAATCGCACGAGATATAAATCCTATGAATTATAGGAAATTTCATGTTTTAATTATCAGACTTGATATTTTGGATCCGGCCGAAATTCATGTATTAAGTAGGTCCGTTAATTATGCATATGAAAATACAATGAAAGCACGTATATGTGATTATATGAGCATGCTATGTGTCTATGTGGGTCAAAGAGGAGTTTGATATAAGTTCATGACGGGGTACGCCTCTCGATGTTTGAGAGTTACTTTAGCGACGACTACTTGCTTGACAGAGCAGTTGGGTGTAATGATTGATAGACTCTGGGCTTGCCATTGGCATCGCGGTTGTTATCGACTTTAGGCTTGTCGATATGTCAGATGAATGCGTGTCTCTCTCCCTAGAGATTATTTTGATGTGATTTAGATGTTTAATGCATGATTTTTCATATAAGCATTTGTTTAGAATTGTGCACTCAACATATAGCTGAGCAGTGGAGTTTTTCTCCATTGCAGATAAAAGGAAGAAAGGGAAAAGGAAACGTGAGGAGTGAGACCGCGGGAGCGACGAGAATCCTTATTTTGTATACGTTTTGTTTTCAATTCCAAATGATGTAAAATGAAATTTTGAGAAATTAGAAAACTTTAGTTTGGAAGGTTTGGAATGACTTAGAACGTTAAATAAGTTGTAAAACTACTTTTGGTTATGTTGTAATGAATCCAAACTCATGGATTCGTGTTTTGAATGTTTAACTTGTTAACTCGTATTTTGGAGGCAAGTAATAGAACTTTTATGTTTTAAAGCCAAGCAAGCATTAACTTGTTCTGTTATTGTTTCTTTTCGTGGATTACTGTGTATTAGTGATGTTCTTGAAAGGCTAGTATAGATTGTGAAGTTTAAAGTGCAAACATGTTTGGTAGAATGAAAGGAAGGAAGGTTGTTTGATGCCTTAGGCAAAATTCTGTAGCTTTGTGCAGATATTGCTAAAGGGTCATTCGACCGGTCGAATGGGGTCGTTCGACTGGTTGAAATGCACCCTGCCAGAAATCTTTTTCTATACCTTTCGGGAATATTTTAAATGTTTTGATCGGTCCTTAGGGTACCTTTGGGACCCTTTTAACATGTATTCATCCGATTCGAAATATAATTACGTTTTCAATTCTATACATAATTTACAACTCGGAGGGTAATGTTTCCTAAAGTTTTATATACTCAAGGTTATTTTAAAGTTCTTTTCCGCTGCGTATAATAGTTTAATGATTGGATGAGCCTTGGTGGCGTGTCACGTGTCCTATTTCTGCACGCTAGCGGGATGGGTCGTAACAAGCACGTTGCCTTTTCAGCGACGAAAAAACGCTTTTAGCAACGTCGCAAAATCAGGGTTTTAGCGTCGAAAAATTTCGTATTTTTCATTGCAAAAAAGATATATATATATATATATATATTTTTTGGTTGCTAGAAGCTAGTGTACGTACTGCTAACCTATAGCCACCGTGCTGTAGGTTAGCAGCCCCCACATATATATATATATACACAAAATCCTTCTAATGAAGGATCTCTCATTTTAATAAAGTGAGGACTTCTGTAGTGACAGTTGGATCATCATTTAATCCAGGTCACGCCAATGAAATGACAGAAGTACCCTTAATGAAAACACAATTCAACAGCTGAGAACAGGAATCCTCACTTTAATAAAATGAGGGATCCCTCATTAGAAGGGTTCTGTGTGTGTATATATATATATATAGATATATGTTGTTATGAATAGATGCAAGGGTAGTTGAATGTTCTTATCACAACAAAATGCAAGTTGGAAAAACTTGCTCATATTCCCAATTCACGAGCATTTGTATTTGCATTCCTACCATGGTTCGTTCAAATTACACACAGAAAAGAGTGTGTTGTAATACGCTGATAGTTTAAGTGTTTGAGTTATACCATTTCCTCATGTAATAATACAACTTTCCTTCCTCAGTGGATATAGGCAAATTGCCGACCACTTGAAATATCTGTGTCCCTTATGTGATTGTATATTTGTGTGCTTGCTCTTACTATTAGTTTTATTACTAGTTTTATAACACGTTATTAACAAGAGCCTATACCATCTGAGTTACTACTCATGTCAAAGGTAAAGATATTAATTTGATATACTTATACTCTTGAAGAGTTAGTTTTCCGAAGAGACAAGAAATGAGCTTCTTAAAGAAGTAGTGAATAAATTTATCACAAATCAATTATAGACAACTTCTAAAGAAGTTAATGAAAAAAAAAAAGGGAAAGAAAAGGAAAAATAATCATGGATAGCCAAATTCGAACCGGAGATCGCAGGATTTAAAGATTTAAGGTCAAAATTTTATACATATATATATATATATATCTATATACACGGTTAAGCTCTAGAGTGAACATACCCAGTGAACATTTTTTTGTTTGCCTAAAAAAAAACGCGGGTCAGTGGGGCGCGCGCGCGTGGGTTAGCGGGTAAGTGGGGCAGCCCGCAGATTTTTTCAGGAAAAAAAAATGTTCACTGAGTATGTTCACTCTACCATGTTCACTTTTGAGCCTGACCGTATATATATATACAAAACAATCATGGATAGATAGGTTTGAATCTGGGACCTTAAAATTTAAAGTCCTCAGTCCCTACCACTTTGCTACCACACGATTGGGTAACCTTTATTAACGCTTATATATATATTTGCACGCGCATATACAGCCTAAGTTTTATGCTTATAACTATAGACATGTACGAGCTTCTCAAAAGGTAGCTCAAAGGTAAAATATATACTAATAAATTTGGATATCCATATATGCGAAATATCACTCTCCTTATATCTTATAGTAATGCATAAATATTTGCTTATTTTATTAATCTAACCCTAAATGATAATTTATTTTTCTTATATGTAGAATTCTGAAATATGACAAACCTCCAAATTCTTAAATTTATTGCCCTTGATATTTCTGGCAATAATTATTTGTTTTGGGCCAAAGGTATGAAGACTTATCTAATTTATGAAAATCTTAGAAAAATAATTGATGATGTAAATGATGCATCCTTACGGGAACACACTCAAGCCATGGTCATAATTCCACACCATTTATACAAAGATTCGAAATATGAGTATCTCATAGTAGACAATCCTACAGTGCTTTGGAAAAATTTGAAAGAAAAGTATTAACACTAGAACGATGTTATTCTTCCAAAGGTAATATATGATTGGATAAATTTGAGGATTCAAGATTTCAAAATAGTTTCTATATATAACTCCGCATTATTTAAAATTATTTTTGTACTTGAATTATGTGGAGATAAGATTACCCATGAAGAACAGTTAGAAAATAAAAGAAAAGTTAGATAAAACTTATTCTACATTTCACGCATCGAATGTGCTCCTGCAATAGTAGTATTGAGAGCGCATGTTAAAAAAATATTTAGAGCTGATATCTTGTCTCCTAATAGCTAAACAAAATAATGATTTGTTGATGAAAAATAATCAATTACGTCCAAGTGGGTCTAATCCATTGCCTGAGCCTGGCCTGATTTTACATCAAGCCCGGTCCAAAACTCGATCGGACCCGCTTTGACCAAGCCTGGACTGGCCCGTTTGACACCTCTATACTTGACCCAAAAATGATGATGGAATGATCATGTAATTATCCTTCTGATTTTATTACAATTAAAAACTTTTCAAGGACAAAAAATTAAATTAAAAAGTGGGTATAGAACATTTCTCCTCCTATCCTAATTTTTTCAAATTCGTTTGTCAAAATACTAATTTTCCACTCAAAAATTCAGACCACATGAGTTGTATTTAAGTTAACATTCACAAACTCCAGGAAATATCCATATTATCGGTAAAAGTACCATAATTGTTCAACTTTGGCCAACCGGACCAAAATGATTTAAATTTTTACCGACCCAAAAAATAGGAAGAGAAGGCTGTGATATATGACCCAATTAGCTGACTGGAAAGTCAAACAATTGATTTTTACAAATGTAGAATTACCATTTCAACGCTTAAAAAAAAAAAAAAAAAGAATTATCATTTCAACAATTTACGGCCATGGCCCATGATAATCATAACACTGTGTTATTATGCTGATATAGTATAAGAGTAATATTTGGGACACAATCTTCATATAATCTTCTCAAAAGATGTGTCTATCTCTCTCCTGTGATGTCATTGGACCCCACAGTGACACAGAAAAGAGATAAACACATATTTTAGAGAGGTTGTATGAAAATTGTGTCCCAAGTATTATCCATAGTATAACGTACTCGAACAATGTGTTATCAAAAGTAACCCTGACTCGAAAGTGAGCGTACTAACTGGTTCCTATTTTTAAACACATGACAAACTGGAGAAATGTACGACACGTGACTCCATACGATTGGTGCATGAAACTTTGTTGGTAGGATGACATGGTAGGACGGTTACATTAGATAATTTCTTCTTGAATTAGGTGTTCGTGTGAGAGTACATTCTAGCAGTCTTCTCACGTTCACACTTCAAAATTGTACTACACTGCTGTTTTGAATAGAATAATATTTGGGGGCAATAACAAATTTTACTAATACTAATACACACACTCATACTCTATCTCTCTCCTAGTGATATTGTGGGGTCCGCAGTGGACCCAAAGTGCCACTAGAAGAGAGATAGAGTGTATATATGAGTGTTAGTGAAATTTGTTAGTGTCTCTAACATTATTGTTTTGAAAATGACTAACTTGATGAATTTTTTTTGCATCAAAATTTCATTTAACACAACAATGACAAGTTCCAAAAGGAACACATACAAATTAAAGAAAGAAAATAAAAATACATGATTAAGCACAATAATCTTTTAGTTTGTACTATAATCTTTAAAACTATGATATCTCGGATTGTGGCATAGCTCAATATTGAGCCGTCTAAAGGGGAAAGCTTGCCAACAACCACAACAAATATTAGAACTTCAAAACTACCGTGACTACGAAAGAATTCCATCAAATACTAGATTTGATGAAAAAATGTTAGATCTGATGAAAAAATGCTAGATTTGAGAATGACAAGGCTGTAACCAACCATAGGAAAATGAAATGAAGAGATCTAACTGCTGAATCCAGACCCAAGCCCAAAAAAAAAAAAAAAAAACCCTCCCAAAAAGGGGACAGAATCCTCTCGAAGAGGGACAAACACCTCCAAAGGAAGAACAAACCCCCCACAAAGGAGAAGTTTTTTCATCACTTTTCTTTTTGATAAGACAAAATTTAAACTAGAGTTAAAGAAATTTTGACACATTTTGAAATAACTGTTGTGAAACCAACACAATGACAAATATTCCTTCAATGCATAAGTTGAAATGGTAAATGCAATTAATCGATTAGTTCACCAACCTCTACAAAATATAAATAAAAAGAAAATGAAAATGAAAAATATAACTAATTTAAGTCACTTTATAAGAACTTTCATTTTAAGAACTACCATGGGTAAAATATATAGACTAATACTTTATACATAATTTTCACACAATTTTTTGTTTATAACTCATAAAAGTGTGTCTATCTCTCTTCTGTGTCAGCCTATGATGTCAGTGGATCAGACAGTGGATCCCACAATTTTTTGAGAGTTGTGAATAAAACGTTGTGCGTGAAGTTCATTGATAAATAAGACCATTGGCGCCCCTGTATAGACACCACCACTTGATTTGGACCCCCATAGAAGACGACCACTGTAGAGAGAAAACACATTCACTCTCTCTCAAGAATACATAAAAGATTACCCTCAAAAAAAAAAAAAGAATACATAAAAGATTCATTGATAAATAAATATTATAATATATATATATAATATTGAAAAAGGGAAAAGTTGATGATTTGCAGAACATATAAATCAAAACCAACAAACTGGTAGCAGCAACCATTTACGAAAAAAAAAAATCAACTGGAGAATGAAAAAAATAAAGTAAAATCTGCCAAAGAGGATATATTGCATAAATCGCACCAATCCCAATCATAATAACTGATGAAATGTTGCTCTGTCTCACACCCATCTCGATTTTGCAGTTGAACCCTTCTTGAGAGAGAATGAGAGAGATAGATCGTGACAGAGAGAAAGTGAGATCGTGAGAGATAGAAACTGGGATGTAATCTGCAGTTATTTGGGGTCAATTTAAAACCCCTAAATTCATGCCTTGATGGGGTGATGATACACATATATCATTATATATATATGTATATATTTAATGATAAGGGTAATTTTGTCCATAAAAAGACACAGATTTAGGGAAAGGGACTAATCTTTAGTTTATAATTATAATTAGGGATTAATTATTATACATAGATTTGGGGATGAATCAGTTTTTAAAAGAGTAGGATTTCAGGGATTAAACCTTATATATCTAATATATATATGTATTTTCCCTTTAAATACATGACAAAATGCTGATTCATTATTTATATTGAATATTTTAAAACCTAATGTAATGCTTACTTAGGTGATGATGTAATTGAATCCATCATTGACAATGGCATTTTATCGGTAAGAAAGCAACAATGGGGTGACCCTAAACGTCGTTCTCATCTTTTAATTACAATTCTTCTCAACTTTAATTCTTGGCAATAGAGGGATCAAAACTACATGATTATGACACAAATTAAATAAGATATATCATGGAATAGATCAAAATCACTTGATTTTATTTCAAGTACGTAATTAATTATGTGTTCATACCTCTTGCAGATTACAAAATTATAGGATGGTGGACCTAGCCAACTACCCATTTTTGCTATATTTCAACCAAGAAGACCAAAGTGGTCTAACCCAAAGACCTTAATAAGGTTTGGGTGTCCAGTAACCAATTATTCACCTACCTTTAAGAAGACTTTGGAAGGAAGTTGAAATGGAAAATTAATTTCTTTTTCTCCTTCCCAATTTTTTACACCGGTGGTGGGGTGTTTGGGGCTAGGGTGGGTGAACTAGGGGGGACCTTAATTTAATTCACTATTTTATGGTCGTCATTGATGTTGCATTCTCATGGATATATGATATCAGGATCATAGGTAACCACTTGGCAGCATTCTATAGTCATTGTATACATGTGTGTGAGTAAGTGTAGGTGCCTTTCCTACCCCTTCAAAAATATCGATTGTATACATACCAATAAGTAGATATGCAAGTCAAAATGCTTTTTGTTGGGAATGAGCCCTTAATCACAATAAGAAAAATCACATCCATAAAGATGGAGATAAATAGAATAATAGCGACACAAGCACAAAAGAAAAATCAAGCAAACTAACACAATAAGATTTCAATAGATTCGGCTCAATAATGCCTACGTCCACGTGCCAAAGCGATCACTGCGATTAATATGAAGATTACAAGCACTCAAGACCTCACATGTATAACTCTCCAACTAAGTCATATGACATACACAATTGCTAGAAACTAATCTCTCTCTCACTAGTTTGCAGCACTCTCTTGTGTGTGTAGAAGATTTCCAACCAATCTTATCAATCCCTTGAGTAATTAAGTCCTATATTTATATAGATTGTAGAGTCCCAATCTTAGTTGTAGTAGGATTTATCCCTATGGTAAGTCTTGTACAATAAGGAATACTCTCACAAACATTCCTATATAAACTAGGTAACTTCCACCATCAAAGGAATCCTTATTGACAAGGAAACCACAAAATAAAGAATCAAATTATAGTTAGGAAATAATTCTACTAATGGAATTTTAGGCGCAATTCTAACAATCTTCACCTTACCTCAAATTCTTTCCCATCAGTTCTCTGAGTCTTTCTCTTGTAATTTTCAACTTCCACATTGATAGTGCATCGCCTTTGCCATCCCCCAAGCTTGTAATACCCTGAATTCTGGAGAGTATTAATAAATAAAACTTCGTTCTGTAAACTTATATAAACTTTTTCTTTCTTTTGGTGAAATTTGGTTTCCAATCGATTGCCTTGTTTCCCAATCGATTGCCACTTTTCAGATACCAATCGATTGCCACTATACCAATTGATTGCCATTATACCGAAAAAAATCATGACGTGGCAACATACCAATCAATTGTCATTCTTCCCAATCGATTGCCTTCAAATATCTGTTATCAATCGATTGGCATCATTACTAATCGATTGGCATAAGCTGAGACAAGTTTTCTTCTTTGCTTGAGATTTGAACGTGTGGCACTCTCAATTTCTATATATGTCTTTATTTATGGCCCTTGGGCTGTTTTCACAGCTTTGAGAGAGAGACACATATCTTGTGTGTACATATATATCTATATACATCCATATATCTATATCTATATAGATACACACCTTCACACACACTCATTGCCTTAGCAGAGAAAAGGAGAAGAAGAAGAAGAAGAGCAGAACAAGAAGAAAAAGAGGAAAGAAAGAGAAGGAGAGAGAGCTGGACAGAGCAAGAGAAGAGGAGAAAGAGAGAGGAACTTGAGGTTTTTCAAGCAAACACCAACCAAACGCACCCTTGGTGAGTCCTAACTCACTTGGTCCCTTTATATGAAGTTTAAACAAGTTGTTGTGAGGTTTAGATGTGTAATATGCATGAGTATGGCGTTTATATATGTTGTTTTTATAATCTGCTGGTGAAGACGAAGTGCCAATTGATTGGCATAATTACCAATCGATTGCCATCAGTCTGGACCCAATCGATTGGATAGAATCCCAATCGATTGTCATTGTTAGCAATCGATTGACATTATTTTAGACCCAATCGATTGCCAGTTATCCCAATCGATTGGAATTGGAAGAACATGGATTACTTTACCTATTTATTATATTAAGGGTTCGATTGTTCGTTTCCCGATCCGGACTTCCGTTATGCGATTTGGGACTGATCAGGGATAATGTGACAACAAAGTTAAAGTATGACTAAGAACAATGGGTTAATAAAATGACGTGAGATACTATGTGGTTCATGCATGAGTTCGATATCCGTTTTCTTTTAATCAGAATAGTCCGGCCACATTGGGAATTGTCATGTGTCAATATTAAAACATAACTCAGGTAGGTTTGATAACTTCTGGGAGTGGTATGTAAACGGATGTTTGATTATGATATGCTTTTAAAAGCCGATGAACTGATAAATGTTCTTAAAAGGCGATGAGTTGGGATGTATGGTAGATGACGCTGAGTCGTAGCAATAGATGATATGCCTTGTTCGAAATGTTATGTCCCTGAAATGCAGTGAACTGGATATATTGTTCTTAAAAGCTGGGGACAGACTGACGTGGAGTCTATAATATGCGGTGAGCAGGATATTTTGCTCTTAAAGGCGATGGATGGAATAAGGGTGTATCCCTAGAGTTAAACGATTGAGTCTGTTCCATTAAGTCAGAATATGTTGAATGTCGGTCTTCGGATAACAAGACGATAAGGGTTGGTTAACGATGTTGAATAAGAAGCAAGATATTATTATAGTAAAAGTTATCTCGTGTCTTCATGAAATTGTTTTACTTAAGATAACTGGTACTTTGTTAGTTTATGCTCACTCAGCTCTCAGTAAGTTGACGGCCTTTATTGCCTGGACCTATCCCGTCCAGACTATCTTGTACCTCATTCTGCAGGTGACAGATCCTACAACGACGGTTACTATCCGGGAGAGGAATACATAGAGGGTGGTCACATTAATGACATATATGCCGAGGAGGACTACTATGCTGATGTTTACGCCAGCTGAGGACTTGGAGATCGTTAATAGTTTATATTTCTGTTTAGACTGTTTTGTTATATTTGATATTTGGGCATATGTTGCTTCCAACCTTATATACTTCCATTGTAGCTTTACTGTTGTAATAACTCTGATGTTTATAATAGAAGCAACGGTTTTTATATATCCAGTTTGTTTTTATTACTATTCTTGTTGTAGACTAGCACTGTGTGGTATGGATCTTTAGTGACTTTCACCCGTCATTCCCAATGGACCCAAAAAGGAAATTTATTTTTCTCTATTTTTGCTGCTCCGGGGCGTGACAAAGTTATTCAGCTACACCATTACTCAAGTTCACATCCCCCATGAACTTGAGATCACCAATGTTATGAAACACGAAATGCACAAGCTCCACTTTGCTATTGTGGTCGTATTCACCTTGAGTAGAAGTTGTCATCACCGAAGTTATTGGAGCCTCATCATCTATTCCCTCAATAGATTTCCCCATTGGCTTCTACACCCTCTTATTCTTCGTGATATCTCCAAAATCTGTACTTCCCAACAAAACGTACAAATTTCCAACCTTCTTTCCCAAGAACATTATACGAGAATCCTGCTTCACCTTCATGAGGCCTCTCTTCGCGACAAACGAGCATCCTTTAGAATCCAATATTTCCAAGGAAATTATGTTTTTCTTCAAACCCGGAACATAAAACACATCTGTCAAAAGTCTTGTTAACCCGTGTGAAGTATTGATTCAAACGGTTCTGACACCCTTGATTTCTCCAACTGTGTTGTTCTCCATATAGATTTTTCCCTCCATCGGTTTGTAGGATGAGAACCAATTTACATGTGAACACAAGTGAGCAAACACAAGCTGAATCAAGAACCCAATCCGCAGTTTTCTTCTCCTCCTCTGTAATTATCATGACTTCTACGACATCTTCATCCGAATATTCCAACACATTTGCAGCGGCACCACTATTATCCTTTTTCGCTGGACAATCTCGCATAAAGTGACCCTTCTCTCCACAATACTAACACTCCTTATCCTTCATAGGAGTTCTATGTTGTGCTCTTCCACTACCGCCTCCACTAGAGTTCTTCTTCCTTTGCCTTGGCCTCTCTTGTGTAACAAGTGCTTGCGCATCTTCCGACTTTTCCTCTTTGTTATCCATCTTCTCGCTATAGAATAGAGCTTTCTTCACCTGTTCCACCGTTATGGTATCTCTCCCATACAATAATGTATTGAATAATTGATTATGCTTAGATTTTACCGACGTAAGGAGAATGATAGCTTTGTCCTCGTCGTCTAGTTTGAAGCCAATATTGGATAACTCGCACAATAACTTGTTAAACTCACCTATATGGGCTTGAAGATCAACTCCTCCTTTCCGCCTAAATGAGTACAACTCTTGCTTCAACATAAGACGGTTGGTGAAGTTCTTCCCCAAATAGAGATCCTCAAGCTTTTCCCACAAAGCTTTTACGGAGGTCTCTCCCATGACATCGTCCACCACATCGTCCACCAAACTAAGCCGCATGGTGCTAATGACTTTAGAGTTAATCCTCTTCCACATCTTGTTAGTCATCCCTTCCGGCTTGTTATCTTCACCGCACAATGCATCCTCTATACCTTGTTGCACCAAGGCGTCCTTCATATGCAGTTGCCACATGCTGAAATTCTTCTTGCCATCGAACTTTTCTATTGCCATTCGTATATCCCCAAGCGAACTATCTCCAGCTGCCATGGATTCTCAACCGAGCTCTGATACCACTTGTTGGGAATGGGCCCACAATCACAACAAGAAAAACTACACCCACAAAGATGGAGATAAATAAAAAATCAAGCAAACCAACACAACAAGATTTCAATGTGGTTCGGCCCAGTAATATCTACGTCCACGTGCAAAAAGTGATCACTAGATTAATATAAAGATTACGAGTACTCAAGACCTCACGTGTATAACTCTCCAACCAAGTTATATAGCACATACAATTGCTAGAAATTAATCTCTCCCTCACTAGTTTGCAGCCCTCTCTTGTGTACGTAGAAGATTTCCAACCAATCTTATCAATTATAGATTGTATAGTCCCAATCCTAGTTGTAGTAGGATTTACCCCTATGGTAAGTCTTGTACAATAAGGAATACTCTCACAAACAATCCTATATAAACTAGGTAACTTCCACCATCAATGCAATCCTTATTTGACAAGGAAACCACCAAATAAGGAATCAAATCATCATTAGGAAATAATTCTACTAATGGAATTTTAGTCACAATTCTAACACTTTTCTCGTTTGTTAAAACATTCTCATGTATTTTTTTTCCTTCAATTTTCCAGTGTTTGGATACAATGCAAAAAAGAAATTTGCAAAAATTATTTTTGGTATTTGCATGATTAAAAAAATTGTGAAAATGTGTAAAATGATACATTGACACCCAATTCAAATCTCA
The DNA here is from genome assembly GCA_033977485.1 of Hydrangea macrophylla. NCBI lineage: Eukaryota > Viridiplantae > Streptophyta > Magnoliopsida > Cornales > Hydrangeaceae > Hydrangea > Hydrangea macrophylla. The sequence continues at coordinate 148,599,154 of CM066991.1, read as the reverse complement.
AATTTGACTCTCAAATGCTTTGTTAGTTTTACCATATGTACGGGCATATTGTACCACCAATCACTATCATAGCAGGTGGTACAACTCTTTAGTGATTTCAAAAACACATCTGGGAAGTATAATATTCCATTTGGTTCATTTAATTATATACTGGTTATTTCGATAAACTTTTGGATACCCCTAAGGTATCACGTGGCATGCCATTTGGTATCCCATATTCAATAGTAGCACGCCACACACATAATGGAACCCATCACAAAAAATTTAAATGGCCTAACAATTTTGTGTGGCGCTATCTCATTGGGTGTACATGGCATACCATATAGGCGCTACCTTAAGAGTACACAAAAACTTCAAGATTATTCTACTTAAATTAATACGTGGTTCAGTTGGCAACCATCTAATCACAGTCTTCCAATTAAAAATAGAATAATTACCATTTAAGTTATCCAGCCTTTCGTTGTGCTTTGTCAAACTGAAAACTAGAAAAGTCGCAAAATCTGAAGGGCTTTGTCATGGGTTCATACACAGCAAGAATCAAGCTTGGAAAATGTTGTACGGGTTATGAAGTTGTAAGTTATTTTTCATTGGAGTGGGGGGAAAATATTTTACCTAATTATTAATGCAACCAAACACCAAAAAGTGTGAAGTTTATTTTACGTCAAAACAAACAGAGCGTTAATTGCATAATATTTTTTCCCTCCACAAATTGGGGGTTTGGTTTTTTGAAACGTCAAGGAGTTAAGCTGGTTTGGGTTTAGCTTAGGAATAATTATATATCAGTTTACTTTTTGTGTGAATTTAGAAGTCAGTTTTTTTATATTTTTGAAATTATTATTGATGACTTTTTTTTTAAATCATTGTTGATATTTTTTTTTTAATTTTGAAAAAAAAAACAGTAGACCGACTCCTAAATTTGCTACATAAAGTTGACTGCAACCGAGTTATCCCTTTAGCATAAATGGTTTTAGATCATAAACGAGTAAACCTGTCGAGTTTTAGGTAATGTTAACTTGTTTAACACGACTTTACACATTTAATTAAAAAAAAATAGTTTGCAAGTCAAAAAATTCATCAAAACATTTGAAAGACAATCAAAATTTAGGAAACATTTTAACTTAAGAAAGAGGTCTCCAGTCACAGTCCTGTCCTATAATAGCAGAACCGAAGCCCGTGGTACGCCGCCGAAGCTAAATCCATTCATTAACGTTCCCAAAAAACTTAATTTAAGAATACGCAACGGCATAAACAATAGTAGAAATCTACAATTTCAGACTATAAAAGTTTTGCCCATTGAAAGCACTTAAAGAAACACATTTTGAAAACAGGGATCCAGTCGACTGATAAAAAATCCGGTCGATTGGAAATGCAAGATACAGAGAGCTCAAGATCTCAGCAGTCTATCCAGTCGACTGTGCCCCATGTTCAGTCGACTGGGGTGGAAAATTATCAGTTGACTGGTACCGTCCAGTTGACTGAAGTCCAGTCCAACCAAAATATCTTAATCTAAAACACAACCCAGTCAACTGTGTCGGAGATCCAGTCGACTGTGTTTTCATCAAATGATGCAATGAGTTGTTCAATAAAAGGCTTTAGTCGACTGTTTTCATCAACCAGTCGACTGGTTTTATGCAGCAGCACATTCTGCAGAATTTTCTAAGTTAAAAGTTTTCTGAATTCAACCAGGGATTAAACACGCACTCCAAACTTACTCCAAAATCATTCCAAAGTGATCCTAACTAGATTACAACATTACCAAAACATAATTACAAGAGATTACTGCCTATTACAACATCGCGAATCCGTTCTAACATACTAAGTTAAAATATTTTAAAAGTTATAAAATCTCTATTACAACAACTCCATTTTAAAACTACGGGGTGAACATATTCCTTCGCCTTCTAATTGAACCCAACACCTCGTGATCATTTTTCCGATTCCTCGCCGGCATTAACACCTGAAATGGTTATTTGAATAACAACACATATTCGATTTGTTTAAAATAATGCTTAGTGAATAAAATAACAATGCACATGAATGATAAACAGGCTCGCATTCACATCTCTACAATTCATACTAGTCTCCGGAGTCTCAAGTACACGTTCCACACTCCTAGTTCGTGATTCCTCGCCAATAAGTCCACGTAACTAGGTAAGATCCACATTTCTTTTCTTCAAACGTGCGACCTTCTACCTATATCGACTCCACTAAATGGCTTAGTACCATGTGCTCCTTTGACCCAAATAGCAACTAAATAAGCTCTTTCACCGTGTTTTCGACATAATCCAAACATTTCACCGTGCCATTGGGCCTACTTATCAATATAGTTGTCCAATATGAACTACACAATATATATCTATGAACTAACACATGCCTTTCATACAAAACATGAATACATATCAAGAAATCATTCGAAAAACACATAGTTGAATCACTCATCTCCGATTAACGTTCTAAAAATTCGTTCCAAAGAAAATCCGAGCACAAAGATCGTGCAGAAGTTCGTCTAGTATAATTCCATGGATCAAAAATCCGATTATCCACTTTTTATGAAAATTCTAGAAAACAAGTATTCGGAAAATTTATCCAAACATGGCCTAATGGATATCAAAACGAAGCTCTTACCTCTAGGAGTTCAAATATGAAATTTGGAGAAAATTAAACGGACAGAAGTTCGTCGATTTGTGTCTTGAAGTTCTATGCCAAGAAATCCCCAATCTCCTCTCTCTTGAATTTTTAATTTTAGGTTAAACTTATAAAAATATCTCACCTCTTTTTATGTATAGGTGCAATTCTCGAAAATTATGTTTACCTCCCCGTAAGTTCTCAAAACTCCTAATTATTCTCTGAAACTTCTTACACGCCTGATTCATTGCTTCACGAGTGAAAACTAAAAATTATAAAAGTTTTCATCTAAGTTCCGTTTGGTTGTTAAACATGATTTCACATGATTTTACGAAATTATTAATTAGCTTACCAATTATGCGGTGTGTTAATTCATCCTCATCAAGATACAAAAATTAACAACAGAAATATATTCTAAACTAGATAATAATACAGATAGTGAAATATGCATGTAAACATTTATTTTCAGATAAACATTTAGGGTATTCCACAGTGACCGTCTTAATCTCAGAGAAACATCACAACATCCAATTTATACATACTCAAAGGATTCTATTACACAAACACCCAAATTAACTGGTGAGTCATAACTCATTCACACATGTGCCACAAATGTACATTATATTTTATTATTATCATGCATGACAATGTAATAAAATGTAACAACATGCATACAGGTATTATATCTCCACTTTATTCACTCTTACTAGTCATGGAAAAAACGGCATTTTAGTCCTAGTCCAAATCCGCTTAAATAGCTCCAGCCGGTCCGCCCACCACTAAACTTGTACCCCAGGTAAAAAATTGTAAAAAAAAATTCCACCTATAACTTACAGTTTGAAATATGTGGGTAAACCGTGTTGGCATGCGTAACAACCTTAATTAACAAGTAGTGTGTGGGTAATTAACAAGTAGTGTGTGGGTTGAGAATTTGGACAAAATCAATTAATTGTGCAGCGTTCGGGTTGCGATATATTTCCAAATATATAAGTATTGATACGACACGAATTGGACACATCTAACACCAATTGTATATTGCAAATTGCAATCCATATATATATATATATATACATGTATAATGTTTTTAACATAAATTTGACATAGACTAGAATTTATTTATTTATAACAAGGCCATGAACTGATGAGAGCTATAGGTGACTGTGTGTGTGTGTGTTCTGTCTTCTTCACGTGTTCTCTTTCTCTTCCTAAATTATTGACTTAACTTTACATATGGCGACAAAGTGTTGATTGAACTCCTAAAAGCAAAAAAACAAAAAAAAAAAAAAAAAACAAAAAACAAAATGTCATCCTTTTTGTTCCAGGAACCTACGAATAGTCCATTTTTGCTATTGACGGTCCTTTAGAATTCTGAGTTTTTCCCTTTCCGGTGGGCTACTAAATCGAAGACCCAACCTTATGGATTCAACTTTGAAACATCACAATTATGAACGTTGTTTATTATGTGTACGTATTTCCTAACTTTTAGTAGGAAGCTTGAATTATACTGTGGTCATAGAAGATACGGCAGCCATCGAAGAAGAGTGGAGTACTTTTATTTTTATATAAGCTTCTAACAAAAAATTGGGAGCCCTGTGTCGTCAACAAGCAAGTCTCACTGTTGTTTAGGACAAGTGCTGTTCCAATTAAATTTTTGAAAAAGACAAACTGAGTTTTCTTCATTTTGACAAAACAATTACTTGGCATTTGATATATGATACACCAAGACCTTTTTAGGCTCTATTTATTTTGTTCCAATGTTGTTCTCAGATGGAAATAGAGACTTAAGTACAATTCCGAAAAGATTCGATTTTAAATAGGGGTGTAAAGTGTACTAAATTGGCCTAGCACAGCATGCCCTGCACCGCCACATAGCAGCCCATAACTCGCCTCGCCGCGCAAACGAGCTCAATTCGTGTGTCTCAGCTCACTGGGTGTGGGCTTGGGTCGGCTTCCTCTTTTGTGACCCACAACGGGTCACAACTCGCCCTGTGATCTAGTTCGTCTAACCTGGTCAGTTCCCCACCAACCTGCCCCGCATCGCCAACCCTCGAAAAAACTCTTTTTTAAAAACAGTTTTCAAATACTATTTTAATAAACTGCTTTTATTTAATAGTTTTTACACAAAAGTTTTGTTAAACTATTTTATTAGAAATAAAGACTGTTTTTTGACAAATTTTATATCAAGAATGCTTAGGGGACCGAAAATGTGTACAAAATTTGTGTACCGAAAAATCGTAGCCATTTATTTTGGTGGCCTCCATGCAAAAGTGTATGGGGTCCATTGAAATGAATGACCCTGATTTTTCGGTGCACAAATTCTGTGCACATTTTCAGTGCATGTAGCATTATTGATTTTATATCAACTGTTTTGTAGTACACTATTTTTAGTTATATTTTTTAATAAATAGTTTTTAGATGCAGTTTTTAAAAAACTGTTTTTCTAATGAATTTTTGAATAAATGATTTTTGTTAAAATTAAAATTTGGTTTTTAGAATCCGCGAGCCAACTCATGCGCTAATTCGCCAACTAACCGGCAAGTTAACCGTCCTGTCTCGCCTCACTCCATTGACACATGAATTACTGGACTGGGTCGAGTTATCTTATATCCCTTACTGAGTCAACTCGCTCCGCCCTATCTATCTTGCTGCCTCGTCCCGTGACTTGCCAAAATTAGCCCAACTCATCACGTTGGCGGGGCGGGCCAATCCGTTTGACACATCTAGTTCTAAATAGTCAGTGTTTTTATCATTATTTTATATTTATATATCTATATATATATAATGTTGCATTAGAGTGCCTGTCTCACATAAAAATACTCTTGTTCCTTTTTTACCAAACTAATATTAAATTGATTTTTATGAAAGCCAACTAAAAATAAAGTGGATCTGAATCTGATCATGTTTTAAGTATTTCCATACATGCACTAAATCTTGGAATTAGCAACATGACTGTAGATCGTCAATAGCACTAATTGGTGTGTTTGACAACACATCAATTTTTTCCTTTTCTTTTAAAGTAAAAAATAAAAATGCCCAAGTTTTATGCGCTGTTAAACGCCCATTGATCTTGCCCTGGCCCTAGAAATAGTGGTCCGAGTGGGAAATTAGGGCATATGATCTAAAAATTCGGAAATTCCAAAAGAGTGGCAATATGAGAAAGTCTTGGTTGATGACTATCAATATCAGCAGAGCTTTCTAACACATTCCTTGTAGAGATTTTTTCATGCATTGTTCAAGAAAAACTGTGCTTTTGAGTGTCATCAAGAAAAACATGGAAGTCATGTTTGTAACGCAAGTAATTAGAAAATCCAAGAGGGTACGTAGTCCTGCTAGTAGGCGACTGTAGTCTACAGGTTGGAGCCACAAGGATAGGGGCCACACATAACTTTTTTTTTTTTTTTTCTTCTTCTCCTCTCATTGAGATTGAAATCTTCTAGGCGCTTGTAAACATATATATATATATATATATATATTGTTTTTCTATTATTTTTAATTTTAAATGGACAAAAAATTTCCTTGTCGCCTTATTAAAAAAAAAAGGGTAATGTTGCATAGAAGTATTAGAATACTTTCATTGGGTGTTTTTATGTACCTTGAGATATCGAAAGTTAGTATTTTCTAAGGGGACCTTTTAATTGAATATATGTAAAAAAAAAAAAAAAAAAAGTTTTATGTGTGTTCAATTGAACCTTTAAATTTCAAAATTTTATTCAATCACACCTAAAATTCAAAACCTGATGCCGCTAGCTTTAACTAATAGAAATTGTCACGTAAGTTGCGTGTAATGCTTACCTATCACAGATTAGATTAAGATAAACTAAAGAGATTGTGAATGACGCGAAAATGATGTGATTTAGGGTTTGAGCGAATGCAAATTGAATGCGATTTTGAATTTGATTGCAAGCGCTTTCGGGTCTAATCGAATGCGATTTTTTGCGCCATTCACACTCTTCTTCGTTAGTCTTAATCAATTTAGTGACATGTAAGTATCACGCGCAACTTACGTGATAATTTCCGTGAGTTTAAGCCAATGACGTCAGGTTTTGGGTTTGATTGAATAAAACTTTAAAGTTCAAGGGTTCAATTAAACAAAAATAAAGTACATGTATGATGTATCAATTGAAAACACGAATATACTATAATGGTGTGAAGTGTAATTAGGCCTTCCTAAATGTACGTCGTCTATCTTGTATCCTGTAATACCCTTCCATACTAATGCAAGAGTAATACTTAGGACACAACCATTCACACTACTTTTTCTACACAATCCTATAAGAGTAAAGATTGGGCCCAAAAACACAACAAAAGATGTGTATATATCTCTCATGTAATGTCATTGGACCTCATATTACAGGAGAGATATAGACACATCTTTTAGGTTGTGTACCAAAAATTGTGTCTTTAAACGTATCCCAAATATGAGTAATACTTGGGGCACAACCAAAGCCACAACCTTATTTGCACAACCTTCATTTTGTGTCTATCTCTCTCTTGATGGGTCCCACAGAGCCAGTGACCCCACAGTGCCCACTAGGAGAGAGATAGACACAAAATGGAGGTTGTGCAACAAAGGTTGTAACTTTGGTTGTGCCCCAAGTATTACCCCCCAAATATTACCCACCCAATAAATGTGTCAACCTCTCTCTTTTGCCATCTCCCAAAGAAAAGATATATTTTCTGATCTCTCTAACTATATATATATATATATATATGCGCAGGTGAAAATTGACTTTCTTGGACAAGAGACCCAAATAACTAAAGAAAAAAAAAAAGAAGAAGGGAAATTTAGGGGCTAAAATAGTAGAATGGGCTTATATGTATGAGCTTTTTTAGAACATCTGACCAATTCTCAGAAACATTTGTGATTGTTTGAACAACGACGATATGTTATGTAACTTTGAAGGCCATCATAATTAAGTTGACAAATGGAGATCTGGTTGCAAAAGTTCTAGGAAATTGCCCATATGGGTATGTCAGATTGCAGTGGTATTGCTTTTTGGTTTTTTTAAACTATGTGTGGGAATTTGGGACTGTTTGACTCGAGAATTTGCAAATTATTGACCAGTGACCAGTGTGACAAGAATAACTACACCATGTGCCAATTAGATGACTAATTTACACAACTATTTATTTTCTTGGGTACATTACACATTTACACTGACCTACCTTCCTTCTTGAGGTATGCTATAATTACAAAGATATTCCTTATAATTTCAAAAATTATGGTAATCCTTTTAACTAATTTGTTATTGTGTAATATTCATGACCTCTCTTTCATTAGTCAATAGTCAGATGACCGTTAATTTTGCCCTTTTAAAGTAGAAAAAAATTTTAAATTAAAATTTTGAAAAGAGAATATTTTTGTTCTCCTATTTATTTTAAGGGCATGTCTTACGAACAATTTATCATTTTATAACGTGTTTATTTTTGGTATTAGTTAAGTACAATTTAGTTCATTGGCATATTGGTACTTTACATGAAACTTTAACACTGTTAGGACTCTATTTCTGATAAAGGAGGTCAATATAATTTTTAAAACTCTGAGAATGGTACATGTAATTACGACATTCCTTAGGGGAGGTAAGTGTATACAGGGCCGGCCCTGAGGCAAAGCGGCGAAGCTGCTGCATGAGGCCTCATTTTTAGGTCTCGTTTTTAGGCCTATTTTCTTCTAATTTCTTCCTAATTTTTATAAAACTTATCATTTTTAGGCCTAATTTCTTATAATTTCTTCCTAATTTTTATGAAACTTATTATTTTTAGGCTAATTTTCTTCTAATTTCTTCCTAATTTTTATGAAACTTATTATTTTTAGGCTAATTTTCTTCTAATTTCTTCATAATTTTTATAAAACTTAGAATAAAGTCCTCATTTTTAGGCCTATTTGAAAATTCACTTGAGACCTCGATCAAATTTTGGCATCTCAGGGCCGGCCCTAAGTGTATATACTCTACTTTTATTTCTTTGATTGTTTTGTCAAGGGCATTTATCAATTTAGGCAAGTACAAACCTCAAAATTAAATATTGAGAGTACTTTGAAAGAAAATAAAAAAGGGAAATGACTTGGAACAAATGGATTAATATGAATGAGGATCGGATTCTAGAAGAAATCACTCAAGTCCTGATTAAAAAGCAGTGATGTCATCATATTGGTTGATTTTGATAAAAGGAGGAAATGGAAACATTGGAAAGGAAGATTTGGAAGAAACACAATTAAAAGATCAAATGTTTGTGGATTTTAAAGAGAAATCTCAAAATATATTAATCACTTTAGCAAGTTCATGTCTGAAGAGTACGTGTCTGAAGAGTACGTGTATATATATATATAGAGAGAGAGACTTTTTCTATATATGTAACAGCTGAATATTATACTGTATATACTTAGAACATATTTGTCTATACGTACATGAACACACACACAAACATATATATATATATATATATATATACATACATGAGTCATTATCCAGAGCTGGGAAGATGAACCAAAAAAAAAATCACACTTTGCATTATCTAATATAATTAATTAGAGGACAAAGCACAAGTTGTTCGCTTAACAAATCCTCTTCCAACCAATTTTTTATATATATATATATATATATATATTTATTTAATTGAGTGACTAGTAATGGTGACCACAAAGGCCAAATCCTCATGCATAGTGTGACTAGTGTCAGCTTGTCCTCTTCCCCTATGCTGTAAGGAAATCTACATGAGTTCCACATTTCATTCAGTACTTTTAATTTAAAAGGTAATTAATAAAACAATTATAAACATTTGAGTGGGATGAGCATTGAACCTGGCCATGGACTTTCCCCACCCTTAAACTATATATGTAATTTAATTAACAGCTTAAATTTTCTGGAACAATTAAGCGTTAACATGTTAAGCTGATGCTTGAATATTTGAACAATTAACACTCGAATTACTATGATTCGAAAGAAAGCTATTTAGCTCCATAGAAGACGTATACCTAATATATATTTCCTCAGTCTTAAATTAAGTATACACATTTTTTTTTTTTTGGATATCCTAAAATAAGTGCCACATTTAAAAGTCAACCACAAAATTAATAAATTAACTGGGGATAATACCCTTATAATAAAACAAAGTAGTATTTACGTGTGGTCCCAAAATAAGTAGAAAATCAAACACACATCACATCCAAAGGTAAAATTGAAAAATGAATATGTAATAGACCAAAAAAATTACAACTTTTTAAAATAATGTGCAAACTTAAAGTGGACACTTTGGAACGAAGAGAGCAATTCTTTTATAGGCAGCTTAATATATAGTCCTAATATATACATCTAAATAGAAATAGATCCATTTTCAAATGAATCTAGAAATATGTCCCTCTAGTATTTTAAGAACAAAATTACCCCCGCATATATATACACACACACATATCCACATAAAATCAGGGTTTCAAATTCAAACCCATATCCATCCGTATTGAAGGAATATTGTTATGAGAAATAGAATTTGCAGCGGAAAAAAGTTTCAAAAAATCTTTTGTGTCTCAGAATCTGCTACTCATGTGAATCTAGTAGCATGTAGAGAAGAAGAGTAACTTAAGGTCTTGAACCCAATTCAGAATACGATTCAAACTTCGATTAGTTCTTCTTCTCAATCAATCCAGCAGCTTTCTCTAGATGATCTTCACTCTTATGTCTCCGTTGTATGCGCTCGCGAAGACTAGAACTTGTGGGAGTTCAACTATGTCTCCGTTGTATGCGCTCGCGAAGACTAGAACTTGTGGGAGTTCAACTAGAGAGAGAAAAGGCTATGAAAATACTATAAAATAGTTTCTGGAGACCTACGAGTAAAATAATTCTAGACGTAGGTCTCCTATTTATAAGTATTTCCACCGACCTAAGGTCCAATCGATTGTCAATCGATTGCCTTCTTTCCCTCTTGTCTTCTTTGTATCCTTTGAAGGCAAGAGTGGGACCTCCTAGGTTCTTTATGATTGGCTTGGATTAGTTATCAACTCCCATTCCAAACTCTTTGATCAGCAAATCAATCAACTAATTAGTTAACGTTTACTCCACTATAAAACGATAATTGCACTCCAACGCAAAAGAACATATCCTAAGCGATAACTAGACTTGTATAGTTGTACTAATGTCCCTCTACTGTCAGCATTCGTAATTATATTCAGGTAGTTCGATAAATTGTTACTGTTAACGTGAATGATGATTACCTCTTCCATACCTTGAATTTCATTCACCTTCTCATGATTACCAAACATGTTGATAACTACTTATCAACAAGACTGCAGTTCTCAGTAATCAACTCGGTGGCATTCTCAAAAGAATGCTTACTCTTTATCAGAGGGTAGATTCTATCTTAACAATATATGTGTATATATATATATATGTTCACAATCCTATGAACATGACATACCCAAGATACCCAGGTGTTGATCTTTAAGACGTCACTAATTGGTAAGTCAAAGTAGTTATACCCATAATCTGTGTCCATAATCGTCTCAAGATTAAGAACATGTACCTTGTATAAGTTATGAGTTCCTATCAGCTGATGACATTTTAAGTGTCGATAGGAAAGCTAATGGTCCGTCAATGCATTATAAGCATTAGCATATCAACTAAGAGTCTCATACTCTAGCGATTGAACTTTATTACTCCATACAATGGTAGTTAATCAAGCTACAATGTATACCTGATGAGATATCCAATCTCATCATCCACTGTGATAAGTTCTAAGTATCAAAGAATAGTAATTCGTATCTCTCGTGTATGTATCTCATACATACACGAATTACTTACTATGATACTTAAGGATTAAAACAATCATCTCATGACACATACATAATGAAATGTATAACTAATATCTATATATTAAATGTCAAATGTCAAATACATAAAGACCGGGTTTGAGGGAACAATCCCAAAAAACTCCCACTTGCACTCACAACCCACTACATCTAAGACCTAAAGAATCTAGATGACGATCAAAGACCTTTTGTGGTAAAGCCTTTGTAAACGGATCCATAAGATTGTCGACTGTGGCTATCTTGGTAACAATCACATCTCTATGCTGAACTATACCTTAAATGAGATGATACTTCCTTTCTACGTGTTTTCCTTTTTCGTAGTTCTTTGGCTCCTTTGACTAAGCCACTGCCCCACTATTATCGTAGTATAGCGTAATAGGTGATAGCGACACTGGTATCACTTCTCTGGGTAAAGAGATGTCCGGAAGTCGACTTTTTCGAATCTTTATCTGACATAACATCCGAGTCAGTGTATCCCATTGGAATCAACTCATCGCCATTATGCATAAGCATGTAATCTTTAGTCCTTCTCAAGTACTTAAGAATGTACTAAATGGCCGTCCAATGCTCTGGACCAGGATTCGACTGATATCTGCTAACCATGCCAATGACAATGCAGATATCTGATCTAGTGCATAGCATCGCATACATGAGATTTCCTACTGTCAAGGCACAGGGAATTCCTGCCATGCGATTCAGCTCTTCTTGTGTCTTAGGACATTGGTCCTTGGAAAAGGTAACAAACATTTCTTCGAATTATCCATGGAAAACCTAGTCAGTACCTTATCGATATAACCAGCTTGAGATAATCTGATTATCTTTCGCCTACGATCTCGAAAGAACTTTATCCCAAGGATATAGCTCGCCTCTCCTAGATCCTTCATATCGAAAGTACTAGGTAGTCAAACCTTGATTGATGACAATGCCCCTACATTATTCCCAATGAGTAAAATGTCATTAACATAAAGCACAAGAAAAGCCACCGCCATACCTTCACATTTCTTATATACACAAGGTTCGTCCAGATTCTATATGAAAATAAATGATTTGACCGCTTGGTCAAAACGAATGTTCCAAATCCTGAATGCCTACTTAAGCCTATAAATGGACTTTTGTAACTTACATACCAAGTTACCTTTTTTGCCAGCTATGAACCCTTCTGGTTAATGCATATAGATGTCTTCCTCAAGATTGGTATTCAAGAATACAGTCTTGATGTCCATCTGCCAGATCTCATAATCTAGGCATGCCGCAAGGGATAAGAGTATCCTGATAGATTTGAGCATGGCTATTGGCGAGAAGGTTTCCTCATAGTTAATGCCCTCTCTTTAATTATAACCTTTTACTAGAAGCCTGGCCTTATAGGTCTCAACCTTCCATCAAATCTTCTTTTCCTCTTGTAGACCCACTTACAACCAATGGGTTTAATATTGGCAGGAAGTTCTACAAGATCTCAAACCTGATTGGAATCCATAGACTCCAATTCAGCCTTCCTAGCTTTAACCCAATGAGTTAAATTAACATTAGCCATTGCGTCATCGTACGTGGTAGGATCATATTCAGATTCTATGGAGACAACTTCAAAAACTTCTCCTAAGAACATGTATCTATCAGGCTGGCTGATAACCCTCCAACTACAATGAGATACTAGGGCGGAAATGGGTGAAGATGTGGCATTTTCTTGTCTTACATCATTTTTGACTGTTGGAGGATTAAAGGGTGTTCTCCATCTATCTCTCTCAGATCTATCCTTCCTTTAGGTTTATGGTTCATGATATAATCATCTACCAAGAAAATAACATTTGTACTAACAAACACTTTCGTTTCTCTTAGATCATAAAAATTCCATCCATAAGTTCCCTTTGGATACCCTATGAAGTAACATACTTCAGATCGTGATTCCAATTTTCTCATCTTTCCTTTCAGCACATGTATTGGACACTTCCATATCCGGAGATGTTGCAAAGAGGGCTTGCGTCCAATCCACATCTCCTGTGGTGTCTTAGGAATAGATTTGCTTGGAACTAGATTTAGTATATACATAGTGGTTTCCAAAGCATAACCCCAAAGAAATAATGGCAACTCGGAATAACTCATCATCGACGTAGTCATGTTTGAAAGAATCTGGTTCCTTCTTTGCTACACCGTTTTACTAAGGCGTACCAGGTGCAGTCAACTGTGACAGAATCTCATTCTGTACGAGGTGATCAATAAACGCATTAGAGAGGTACTCGTTACGTCGATCATATCGAATGACCTTTATATGTGTATCTAATTGCTTCTCCACCTCAGTCCTAAATTCTTTGAACTTTAAAGGCCTCAAACTTGTGCTGCATCAGGTACTCATATCCATATCTAGAGTGGTCATCAATAAATGTAATGAAATACCATAACCACCCCGAGCTCTAATATTTATTGGTCCATACACAACAATATGAACTAATTTCAACAGTACATTGGTTCTATTGCCCTTTGCAGGAAAGGGCATTTTGGTCATTTTACAGTTTTACCCTCTAAACATGATTCACAGATTTCCATTGGTTTGAGAACCAAATTGCCTAAGATCCCTTCTTTGACTAGTATGTTTATCCTATTTAGATTGATATGACCTTAAGCCTCACATGCCAAAGCCTTATTGGATTAATGGAAGGTTTCTTTCTTTTAGATGGTACAATTACCACTGAGTTATTAAGTTTCATATTATAGTCTTTAGAAATAATTGGAGTGATCTCATTCAACCATACAACTTAATACCAGAACATACAAAAGAACCATTTCTTTTGATCACAACTTCAGTTCCAAAAAGGAAAGAATAATTTTTATTAGAAAGTTCTGAAACTGAAAATAATTTACGACTCATTAAAGGGACGTAAAATACATCTGATAAAACTAAATTCTTCTTGTCTGGAAATTCTAAACTACTACTCTTATAGCAATCGCAAATACGGTTATGCTAGAACCTAGAGTCAGTACGATCTCCTCATCACTGCACCTCCTGGTTGATCTGAACCCCTGTAATGAATTACAAGTATGGTTACCCGTACCAGAATCAATGCACCAAGTGTTTGAAGTATCTGTTATAAAACTTACTTCAATCACATATGATTCGATCATACCTTGGACTCTTGTAGCTAAGAATTTCGGACAGTTCCTCTTCTAGTGGCCTAGCCCTTGTCCCTGCATTGGAAACACTTTTCTTTGCCCTGACCACTTCCCTTCCCTTTGCCCTTTGTTTTTCCTTTAGATTTTGCAATCTTTGGGACTAGTTCAACACTTGGACCACCAGTGCCAGCTTTCTTCTTCCCTTTTTTGCCTTTTGGGGCAGATCGAGAAGAAGCGCATTTTTCAACGTTCAAAACGTTGCCCCTAGGTTTGATCATCCCCTCCGTTGCCTGAAGAGAGCTCATCAGTTCACTCATAGAGAAATTCATTTAATTCATATTGGAATTAAGTTTGAATTAAGCGAACGATGGTGACAACGAATTAAGGATCATGTCAACTTGGGTTTGTGCGTCAATGTTGGCACCTAGAGTCTCCAGTTCATTTAAATAATTGATCATTTTTAAAACGTGCTCTCTAACTAGAGTTTCTTCCAACATTTTTGTACTCTTGATTTTCTACATGGCGATCTGCATAGCAAGTCTGCCATGCTTCCTAAACATTTCTTTTAGGGAAGTCATGATGGTAGTTGTGAAATCATTCGATTGGAACTGGTGTTGTAGTACACCAGCCATAAAGGCCAATAGTAGCAATGGGCCATCCCGTTCAACTTCTTCCATTTGCTGTACTCGCGTCTGGTAGCTGCCGTAGCATTTGCCACGAGTTTAGTAGGACAAGGGGTCGTGAGGAGATATATATGATCCTATGCAGTTAAAACAATGTTCAAGTTTTGTTTCCATTCAACAAAGTAATTTCCAGGTAATTTGTTTTGAGTGAGTATGGTAGCAAGTGGACTGAATACAGAAGACATGATAAATACTGAAAACAAAACAGACACAATAAATATGGATGATTTGTGTTCAATATTGCATTCTTAATTTCGTGATTTTACTCTTATTGGACACGAATTATCACTTAAACCGGGAGATTTAATGGATTAATTGTGCTTTTGTTAATCTTGTTCATTTGTTGCTAATAAAAATCTCTTTCCTATAGGATTTGGAAACTTGTTCAAAGTGAGAACCAATCCTGTTTGGTTTTTATCTTATAAAAAGGGGAAAAAGACATATTCAGCACAGGCGGATCGATCTGCGATTTTGAAGGAAGCTACTACCCAGAGTTTCAAAATTAGATCGATCCAGCATCAAAGAGTGGATCGATCCACGATCCTGAATGAAGATTATGCTACTATATAAGAATAGCGGATCAATCTGCCCGTTGCATTGGGAACGATCCGCCCGTACTGTGTTTTTCCCTCTTTTATTTACAAGTTTGCCGTTCTTGTGTTTTTGTATAAATTGGAAGATACAGTTTTTTTTAGGGATCTTATATTTTATTTTTATCTATCAATTCTCTTCTTCTTCTTCTCTCATTTTGGAACCCTCTTGGGTTCTCTTCCATTTTATTCTCTATTGTTGTAAACTTGAAGCAATCAATTGAAGATTTAATGGCTTGATATATTTTCTATCTCTTCTCCTTTGATGATATTGTTATGCTTTCCATTATTAGTTAGATTAACTTAGGTTGTGGATCATGAACTCTTGGATTTAATGTTGTAGCATTTCTAGGGCTCATGTGTATAGGATTCAAAACTAGGGGTTTCATCTTATTTGTCTTGCATCTTTGATTGTCAAAACTTAGACTTTGAATCCTACCTCATGTATTTTATATGGAATATTATGTAATCTTATGTTTTGCACTCCATGTGTTTAATAAATATTGTGTGTGAGATTTAAAAGTTGGATTCTTCATCTTTGATATCAAGCATCTTTGATTGTTCAAACTCTTAGGTTTTAAATACTACATTTTGAAGGCTTCATAGGTGCTTTGTTCACCAAGTAGATTAGTTAGTGTAGGGTGGACAAATCATTCAGATTAGAAGCCATGGAGGCTTCATCTTGTATGTCATGCATCTTTGATAGTCAAACGTTAGCTTCAAATTCGTTTCTATGGAAATCTCAAAGCTGCTTTCATTTAACACATAGATGCACTCCTTGTGTTTGATAATATGACACATTGACATGTTACCTTAGAGTGTGCTTAAAGCATTAGTCTATTTCATCTTATTGTGACCCAAGATGGGGGGGAATGATCCCAACCTATTGCCTTTTAGAATGGCTTTCCCTTTTATCCTCCAAAAACCAAACAAAAACCCCAAAAGATGCAAAGTCATTTTTTTCCTTTTCTTTATCATCTTTTCTTATCTCTTTCTTTTAAGCATTATAATTAGTTTCTAAACTTCCCAAACGTTGTTATTGTATCAATCCCTGTGGACTCGACACCCTACTTCCAACATACTACGTTTTTAATAGGGTTAATAAAAGAACTTGATTTTGACAATATCAAAACGCTTACGTTTTTCATCAATGGCATGTGCTTTGATTGTTCATTAGAGGAATCCTTTTGTGGAATGCAAAACTCTTGGTTGCTTGTTATTGTAGTGGAGAACAAAGAATCACATTGTGTGATGAAATGATTTTAGGTCATTTTTTCCACCATTTCTAGCCTTAACCACACATACCATTCCTTCACTTAACCGTATACCTTCCATATCCGCGTTTGAATTACATTTTGTGGGATGTCTTTGCATGAGATTGTGTTTGTAAAGTTGTAAAAGAGATTGAGTCATGTTGTTGTGAGAGTACAAAGAAAAAGAAAAGAAAAGAAGTTCTAAAGAAATAAACAAAAAAAATGAATAAAAAAAAAATTTTAAAAAAAGAAAAAGAAAAAGAGCTTCATAATTAATTGTACTTCTCTTTTTGAGCTTCAAAGAAATATTTTTGGATGATTCATCTCTTGTGGTCATTTGGATCCATGCATTCCAATAAATCCCAAGTTTGTACCCAAACACTTCACTTACTTTCCCCTTGTCCTTCACCTCATAACCCTTTCCCACTTTAGAACCCCCTCAAGGTCCTAAGTGATCCTCAAATTTTGTGATTCGGAGTTTTAGACGATCATGACAAGTAGTTAGATTTACACCACATCCTCTAATGAATGGTATCTTTCATGAGATTAATTTTTACTCGTTTTTCATGCTTACGTTTTTCATCAATGGCATGTGCATGGCTTTGGTATCCATTTCCATTACTCTTTTTGCCCGCATATCCCAATTGCATTACCCTATTTGGAGTGCTCAGTATAATACCAGTGAGAATTGAGTTGAAGTGCATTTTGAACAAAATTTGGATTATTAAAGTATTGCCATCTTCTTGATAGTTTGTAGTTATGCACTTTACACCACACATGCATCTAAGATTGAGCTTAATGAAATTTATCTAATAACCTTGATAGTTTGAGAACTTTTTAGATTTGCATGTCATGTGCTAAAATCTTTTGAAAGTCACCGTTAAATAGTGGGCAACTATCATGAGGAAACAACATGTTTGTCGGTATCATTCTGAGAACCCTCCGAAGACAACACTCCGCCTCTACGGGTAACCTAGAGGTTTAACAGCTTGTTGCATATGCTCAATGCAATCCTGTTCTCCACGAAAATGGGTTATCTTTCATTTTAAATAAATTTGGTGCGCAAGGTTATTCTTAAATCTCTTGGTCTTTCGCTTTATTGCTAAGAGACTAGCAACATGCTAGTTGGGGGTGTGATTCGTGTTCAATATTGCATTCTTGATTTCGTGATTTTACTCTTATTGGACACGAATTATCACTTAAACCAGAAGATTTAATGGATAAATTGTGATTTTGTTAATCTTGTTCATTATTAACTTGTTGCTAATAAAAATCTCTTTCTTGTAGGATTTGGAAACTTGTTCAAAGTGAGAACCAATCCTGTTTGGTTTTTATCTCATAAAAAGGGGAAGGAGACATATTCAGCATAGGCGGATTGATCTGGCCTTATACCGTGGATCGATCCGCGGCTTTGAAGGAAGCCACTGCCCAAAATTTCAAAATTGGATCGATCCAGCATCAAAGAGTGGATCGATCTGCGATCCTAAACAAAGATTCTAATGCTATATAGAATAGTGGATCGATCCGCCCGTTGCACTGGGATCGATCCGCCCTTGCTGTGTTTTCCTCTCTTTATTTACAAGTTTGCCATTCTTGTGTTTTTGTATAAATTGGAAGATATAGTTTTATTTAGGGATCTTGCATTTTATTTTCATCTATCATTTCTCTTTTTCTTTTTCTTCTCCCTCTTGGATTCCTTTCCATTTTATTCTCCATTGTTGTAAACTTGAAGCAATCAATTGAAGATTTAATGGCTTGGTATATTTTCTATCTCTTCTCATTTGATGATGTTGCTATGTTTTCCATTATTAGTTAGATTTACTTAGGTTGTAGATCATGAACTCTTGGATTTAATGTTGTAGCATTTCTAGGGTTCATGTATGTAGGATTCAAAACTAGGGGTTTCATCTTATTTTTCTTGTATCTTTGATTGTCAAACTTAGACTTTGAATCCTACCTCATGTATTTCATATAGAATATTATGTAATCTTATGTTTTGCACTCCATGTGTTTGATAAATGTTGAGTGTGGGATTTAAAATTTGTAGTCTTCATCTATGACATCAAGCATCTTTGATTGTTCAAACTCTTAGGTTTTAAATACTACATTTTCAAGACTTCATAGGTGATTTGTCCACTAAATAGACTAGTTAGTGTAGTGTGGACAAATCATTCAGATTAGAAGTCATGGAGGCTTTATCTTGTATGTCATGCATCCTTAATAGTCAAACATTAGCTTCAAATCTGTTTCTATGGAAATCTTAAAGCTCCTTTCATCTAACACATAGATACACTCCTTGTGTTTGATAAAATGCCACATTGAGATTTGCCTTTGAGTGTGCTTAAAACATTAGTCCATTTCATCTTGTTGTGACCCAAGATGGGGGAGAATGATCCCAACCTATTGCCTTTTAGAATGATTATCCCTTTTATCCTCCAAAAACCAAACAAAAATCCTAAATGACGTAAAGTCATTTTTTCCCTTTTCTTTATCATCTTTTCTTATCTACTCCATTCGTCCCATTTTATGTGTCCATCTTGGGGAATCCAACTATTTAAGGGGGCAAAAAGAATCTACACCAACTTAATTTCCACAATTACCCATAATCATTGAACTTTTTTTTTTTTTTTTTTTGTGTTTGTTTTGGTGTTGATTGCAAGGAAGGGTAGTTTGGAAAACTAAGTAAAATTTGCATACTAATTTACGAAAGTGGACAACAATTTTGGGACATCCCAAAAAGGAAAGATGGACACATAAAATGGGACGGATGGAGTATTTCTTTTAAGCATTATAATTAGTTTCTAAACTTCCCAAACGTTGTTCTTGTATCAATCCATGTAGACTCAACACTATACTTCCAACATACTACGTTTATAATAGGGTTAATAAAAGAACTTAATTTTGACAACATCAATGGATATAAAAAAATAGACAGTATAAAGTAAAAGAATCCTCAAAACGCTTATTAAATAACAAAGTCGCTAGAGTATCAAGATGAAAGAATAAAGCCTCCGTGAGGTGGTCAATTTTCGATCTCTTGATTAATCATGACATGTCTGCTATACAACTCTTGCAAATTAGGTCATGAATCTCGAACCATTTTGATCTCTAAGTTTTTTAAGAATGCCCCATGTGGGATCCCTTATTCATAACTTAGCTAATATATACCATTAACTAGGATCCATACACAACCGCCTCAAGTAGTGCCTCCATGTGGTGGTTATCCTCTAACACATCTGATTGATCCTATCCGTAGGAAGTTTACATCTAGTAACCAATGAGCAGTGTACCCTCCGTATGGAATGATCACCTTTGGCGAGGTGACACAGAATGCAATACTCATCTTACAATGAATTGTTAATAGAAGATTGTGGGAGTTATAATAATAAGTCCCTCTCCCACTAGATTTATTAGTTAAAGATTTAGTTTTTAGAAAAATTGTCTCTGCACATTACCCATAAACATCCAATGTTTACTAATGTGTCGAAGATGGTTTTTGAATTTTATTTTCGAAAACTTGTTTTGTATGCATGCAACAACAATATAATGAAATTCCAATCACAAACAAGTATATAAAACAAAAAACTAAAATGAAATAAAGACATGTGAAATGCCTCTATCTCCCATAGCTCTATCTTCACAGATCCATCTCTTGGTTTGATCGCCCCTGGCACCATCTTCATGGAAAACGACTTCTCGCTCCATCTTCATGGACTATGCTAGAGATCACATTTTTCCTATACCTTTTTTGAGGTTTACAATTGATCTAGGAAAGAAAAAATAATAAACAAAAGGCTAGGAAAACCGGTGATACTCTCCTTTTCGTAGGAATGAAGTCGCAACGCCCTTTATATATGCCTTAAAACCAAACCATAAATAAAACACTAATCACAAATATTAAATACAAAAATTTAAAACTGATCTTGGTGCCATGGAAGATAGCGATCTAAAGCTTGTTGCAAAAGGTTATATATACATACATCCATGCATATATGTACTACTAGCTGGAAGTCCTAGATGACATGCATAATTCACAAACCATATCAATGAATGTTTTAGTCCCATAAAGCAGTAAACCAGGTTCTCTGTTTGACCCTGGCCGGCATTAATGCCAATCGATTGTTTATCCGAATCGATTGGTTCTTATTCCCAATCGATTGGATTAAGACATTAAAGAAAAACTTTTAAATTATTTAGAAATTGTTTATGAAACTTTATTTGACTTATAAAATTTTTAAAGAACATATTCTGGATAAAACAGTGGCAATCGATTAGATCATTACACCAATCAATTGCGTCCCCCAGGTCAATGCCAATCGATTGCATATTATAGCAATCGATTGTCATATCTAGATCTTTGGCAATCGATTGGATAAAGAACCAATCGATTGGCTTGTATCACAATGGATTGGCAACAGAAGCCAATCGATTGGCACCTTTTTAATCCAGAATCTCACAGATCTATTTTTATAAC
This sequence comes from Hydrangea macrophylla, assembly GCA_033977485.1. Taxonomy (NCBI): domain Eukaryota; kingdom Viridiplantae; phylum Streptophyta; class Magnoliopsida; order Cornales; family Hydrangeaceae; genus Hydrangea; species Hydrangea macrophylla. Next base: position 148,577,627 of record CM066991.1, on the reverse strand, counting down.
CAAAACGGTTATAAAAACACATTCCTGTGATTACAGATTTATTAAACAACTAAAACTACATATGCAATCACATCTAGACTTCCTAAACATGTTACTAGATTCGTTTGAGCGAAGCTCTGATACCAATTGAAGGAGTATTGTTATGAAAAATAGAATTTGCTGCAAAAAATAGGTTTTAAAAAAACTTGTGTCTCAGAATCTACTATTCATGTGAATCTAGTAGCATGTAGAAAAGAAGAGTACCTTAGTCTTGAACCCAATTTAGAATACGATCAAACTTCGATTGGTTCTTCTTCTCAATCAATCCATCAGCTTCCTCTAGATGATCTTAACTCTTATGTCTCTGTTGGATGCGCTCACGAAGACTAGAACTTGTGGGAGTTCAACTAGAGAGAGACAAGGCCATAGAAATACTATAAAACAGCTTCTGGAGACCTAGGGCTTCAAAACTGACGAGTAAATAATTATGGACGCAGGTCTCCTATTTATAAGTGTTTCCACCGACCTTAGGTCCAATCGATTGCCAAAAGTAGCAATCGATTGTCTATCCAATCGATTGGTTGGGAACCAATCGATTGCCTTCTTTCTCTCCTGTCTTCTTCGCATCCTTTGGAGCTAAGAGTAGGACCTCCTAAGTTCTTTAATGTTGGCTCGGATTAATTATCAACTCCCATAACCAAACCTTTGATCAGCAAATCAATCAACTAATCAGTTGACGTTTACTCCACTATAAAATGATAACTGAACTCCAACGCAAAAGAACGTATCTGAAGCGATAACTAGACATGTATAGTTATACTAATGACCCTCTACCGTCAGCATTCATAATCATATTCAGGTAGTTGGATAAACTGTTACTGTCAACCTGAATGATGATTACCACTTCCATACCTTGAGTTTCATTCACCTTCTCATGATTACCAAACATGTTGATAACTACTTATCAACATGATTGTAGTTCTCAATAATTAACTCGGTGACATTCTCAAGGGAATGCTTACTCTTTATCAGAAGGTAGATTCTATCTTGACAATACATGCTTCCAACCCTATGAACATGACATACCCAAGATACCCAGGTGTTGATTTTTAAGACCTTACTGATTGGTAAGTCAAAACAGTCATACCCACAGTCTGTGTTCATAATCATCTCAAGATTAAGAATGCGTATCTTGTATAAGTTATGAGTTTCTATCGACTGATGGCAGTTTTAAGTGTAGATAGAAAAGCTCATGGTCTGTCAATGCACTATAAGCATTAGCATATTAACTAAGCGTCTCGTACTCTAGCAATTGAGATTAATCACTCCATCCAATGGTAATTAATCATGCTGATGAGATATCCAGTCTCATCATCCAATGTGACATGTTCTAAGTATCAAAGAATAATAATTTGTATCTCCCGTGTATGTATCTCAGATATGCATGAATTACTTACAATGATACTTAAGGATTAAAACAATCATCTCATGACACATACATAATGAAATGTAAAACTGATATCCATATATTACATGTCAAATGTCAAATACAAAAAGTCCGGATTTGAGGGCACAATCCCTTAAACCGAAAATCCTTTAATTTTAGGGATCTTAATTCCCTTATCCATGATATCCTAAAAAAACGTTTCCCAAAATTGTGTTATATACAATTTTAGAAGTTTTTGAATATACAAAGCAGTATATATATACACACACACACACCAAAAAAAAAAAAAGGTGAGAAATTCTTACATTACTCTCTTAAAACCGAAATCCCTTGATTTTAGGGACATTAATTTAGTGAGAAATTGCTCAAAAGCATATTGAAAATCAATAAAAACTAGTGAGAAGTTTCTTACACTTTGATTTATGCTTCTTATATTTTGTCATAGGAAATTTGATTTACTATCATTTTGTTTTTTTCCATATTTAATGTTGATTAAATTAGTGAGAAATTTCTCACTTGTACAACTTAATCAATAGATTATTTGTTATGTAAATGTTAGTGAGGAATTTTGCACAAAAAAAGTGATAAATTTTCACATTACTCTGTTAAACCGAAAATCCCTTGATTTTAGGGATACTAATTCCCTTATACATGATCTCCCAAAATGCGTTTCCCAAAACTGCATATAACACAATTTTGTTAGTGTTTTTTTAATATACAAAGTAGTATACACACACACACACAAAAAGAGGTGAGAAATTCTCACATTATAATGTTAAAATCGAAATCACTTGATTTTAGGGATATTAATTCTCTTATCCATTATTTCCTAAAAACATGCTTCCTATAACTATATCTATATTAATATTGGGCAATGGTGTTGGACCCAAGAAAGAGTGATCCAATGGCTTAAATTTGCCCATTAAATCAACTTAAGATCTGCACCTTTATTTCTCTAGATCTATTTTCCACCTTTGGATCAACTTAATCCAAGGGTCACAACACTAATATATTTGCACACATCATACACCATATGAACACTCACCAGTCACCCCAATTCTCTTCCTCTACTCCCACGTCTCTCCTTCTGTCTCTCACAGGCATGCAGCAACACACAAACTAGCCAACTCTCTCTCTCTCTCCAATCCCAAAAACTGCTACTGATTTCAAACAACTTCAGCCTTTCTCGCTCTCTCTCTCTCTCTCTCTCTCTCTCTCTCTCTCTCTCTCTCTCTCTCGCCCCAAACACTCTCCCTCTTTGTCCATCTCTTTTTTTTTGGAAAACAGGGTTAATAAATCTCTTTGTCCATCTCACTCTCTTTTTCCACAGCACTGCATCATCAATTTCAAGGTGTAGTCTCTCTCTTTCAAGTTTGTGTGTATATTGAAAGTAAAAGTTACGTGTGTCAGTGTGTACCCTTTTCCTTTTTCCTTTTTCCTGTTGAGTGAATCTGTATTTTATTTCTTTTTCCATTTTACTTTGTTTTAAGTATGTCCGACCATCTAATTTACATATGTTTTTTATATGTATTTTTTTATTCTTTTGATTTGGGTGCAAGACACATTAAAATAAAAGGCCAAGGTAACTTTGGTACCCAATAGTTAATTTTTTTTACAGAGAAAGAGAGAGAGTGTGTGTTTGTTCAAAAAAAAGTGCTTTATTTGCAATTAATAGTGAATCTGTATATTTTTTTTTATAAAATTTACTTTGTTTTAAGTATGTTCGGCCATCTATGTTTTTTATGTGTATTTTATATTCTTTTGATTTGGGTGCAAGTCTGTAAGACACATTAAAATTGTCACGACCCATCCCACTACGCGTGGAAATAGGACATGTGGCACGCCACCAAGGCTCATCCAATCATCAATATTTTTATACGCAGCGGAAAGATTCTTAAAAACAACCTGGGGTATTTAAAACTTAGGGAACATTGCTCTTTGAATTGACAAATCCATTGAAATCGGAGTTATAAAAGTTTTGGCCAAGTGAAACACATTCAAAAGAATCAATTCAGAAAACAGAGGTTCAGTCGACTGCCCAGTCGACTGCACTAGGGTCCAGTCGACTGCTTTTCCATTAATAGAAGCAGTAGCCAAAATCTACAGTGGTTCAGTCGACTGATCAGGGGTCCAGTCGACTGCTTCTCCTACTATTCACTTTCAGTGTCTCAATCCTACGAGATCCAGTTGACTGACCCTGGGTCCAGTCGACTGCTCCCCTGCTGGCAGCCCTGTATTGAATTATTGACAGCTTATGTTCTTCAATATTCACAATCAACCACAACCAATACCAACAACAACATACATAACATAACTACAGACGTTAAATTACAATATTACAATACTGTAAAACTGATCTATGATTCCATTACAACATATTATTACAATTACCCAATCCTTATACAAGTTTAGGATTTAAAACAAAACATATACAAGTGTGATCCCCCGGCGTTCATCGACCTCACTCATCGCGATTCTTCTTGTCTTTCTTCTTACCTGTAATGGAGTACATCTCCACTGCTCAGCTATATGCTGAGTGTACAAGTCTAACATATGCAATATATGATAAAACATGCTTTCATCTCATAAATCATATCAATAGTCTCTAGGGAGAAAAATACGCACGCATTCATCCGGTAGCGGCAAGTCCAAGCCTTAAACCGCGATACCAATGGCAAGTCCAAGTCTATCAACCATTGTATCCACAACTGCCATGGCAAGTCCAAGTCTATCAACCATGCACAGTAGCCGTCGCTACTCAAATTCTCAAACATCGAGAAGCTTACTCCGGCATGAATTTGTATAAGACTCCCCTTTGACCCACATAGACAACTCAACGTGCTCGCGTAAATTTAAACATGCTTTTCACAATTTAGCGCGTGCATAATTAACGGGCCTAAAATTAACACATGGATTTTGCCCGGATCTCAATTTCGTCGTCGAAATATAAAACATGTATTTCTCTATATTTCACAGGTTAGGACTTCATACCTCGTGCGATTTCCCCCAAACTTTGAAGGATCGACAAGGAGGCTAAATAATCGTCGGATTTCGAATTTGAGAAAATTCCTACAAGTTTATACCTGTTTTTCCCAAAAGTCTAGAAATTAGATTTTTTACAAAAATTTGCCAAACACGGCCTAAGTAGTATCAAAACGTAGATCTCACCTTCACGAGTTCAAATCTTGAATTTGGTGAAAATCTGACAGACGAACGGTCGCCGTTTGTCGTCGCAAAGCCCGTGGCAACCAAATCTCCCTTCTCTCTCCTCTCTCTAGATATTTTGGAAAATTTGGATGAGAATGAATTCTAATCCTCATCTATATATAGACAAACGTTCTAGAAATTACGTTTACCTCCCCGCAAGTTTCTCAAAACTTCTAATTAGTCCATGAAACTTCGCACACGTCCATTTTATGCCTTTACGAGTGAAAACTATAAAGTTCAAAAGTTTTCGACTAGGTTTCGTTTGGGTCCAAAATAACGTCCGAAATTTATATTCTGTGGAATCTCTACCCAACCTACCTTTTTAATTAACATATCACTCACGTTCTCATCACAGTTCTCAAAAAGGTATACCAAAGTATTCAAATACCAGAATTATACTACACAGGTATAATTACTATTCACAGAATACCAGATGAAGTCAAATAACATTTAAATCATTTAAATGTCATTTAGTCATGCTCATGCAATATGAACTGCCATGTTCCCGTGTCCTCACTGACACCTTACCGTTGACTCACAGTCAACCTCAACTCAATTTATTAATAACATTAATAAATTTCAAAATCTCAAATGATGCATGATAAAACAATGATTTTCTGGAACGGGTGTGACAAAAATAAAAGGCCAAGGTAACTTTGGTACACAATAGTTAATTTTTTTTTACACAGAGAGAGAGAGAGAGAGAGAGAGAGAGAGAGAGTGTGTGTGTGTGTGTGTGTGTGTGTTTGTTCAAAAACAGTGCTTTATTTGCAACTAATAGTGAATCTGTATTTTTTTTAAAAAAAAATATTTCATTTTACTTTGTTTTAAGTATGTCCAGCCATCTATGTTTTTTATGTGTATTTTATGTTCTTTTGATTTGGGTGCAAGTAGGCAAGACACATTAAAATAAAAGGTCAAGGTAACTTTGGTACACAATAATTATTTTTTTTACTGAGAGAGAGAGATGGATTAGTGTTGTTCAAAAAACAATAGATGTGATTGACCCACACACACATTGCACGAGCACACACACATTGTGCGCGCACACACATTGCAAAAGTACAGTAAGGTGTCTTATGGCTTTGGATTGCATGCCACGTAACTTTGTCAAATGGATCCACCTTTTGCCGAGTTCACTACTTTATTGCCAACACCTTCCACATGTTGTAAGCTTTATGAAACAATTCGAAAATGGCCAAATTTTCTTGGTTAAATCTCTGTGTGTGTCCTTTTTTCTTTTTCATGATGAGTTAATCTGTGTTTTTATTTTTATAATTTTTTTTTTCCTTTTTTTAGTGGTCTCAAAAAAATATTTAATCTGAAAAAAAATAAAATTTTGTATCAATAACATGTTCTTTAATACATCCAGTTTGGCCATTTTCGTTAATAGGCCATAACCAAATTTTCTTGGTTATATCTGTGTGTGCGCCTTTTTTCCTTCTATTTATTATTTTTTTTTTTTAAAAAAAATTTACATATGTTTTCCTTCTAGGTTAATCCAATTACATATGGGTCTTTCCATCTAATTAATTACATATGTTTTAAGATCCAGTTATCTTAAGAGGCTTTACTAGGAGAACACATTAGATCAACAATTGCTATAATAATATTGGACCACTGAGTTCTACGCTTTTGCTTATAACAAATTCTCTGCACATCATTAACTTCCAGTTTGTTGGATTATTTTAATATATACGTATGTATATCTGGTGGTTCAAACATTATGTACAGGTTTTTTTTTAATGATTTACATTTGCATTAAACTATTATAGCATTTTTTTTTTTGTTAATTTTTAGATCTATGTGCACTCAGCGCATTGGGGATGATACATTGAGATTGATACTCAAATGTTTTACAAAGTGATGCTGAGAATGCACAACTTGCCCGTTAAAAGATAGATCTGTAGTTAATTTATTCTTATTAGTTAATTGAGATTTAAAGAACACTTAATATTTTTTTAAGGACCTTTACTTACTTCATGTTTGGTTATAACCAGTACTTGCTTCTCTTTTTTTGTTATTGTGATTTCATAATGATTGGAGTTTAAACAATTTTAATTTCAGAAATAAAATTTATATTTAATCCTATCGTCTTAATTCCAATCAACGTCAAAGTTATTTGGTTAAGCTTATCCCCCTTTACTCGATCATTGCATCTTTTCTTTATGAAATAGTTTTAGCATGCAAATGATCATGAATTCAGCTATCAAACTTTTGTATAAACCGTTTATTTATTTATGTATTTTTCACTTCCACCATTTTACGCCCATGCCCACGGGCACAAGTACGTACTAGTATATGTATAATATAAGGGTAATTTCGTCCAAAAACATATCACATATTTGGAGAAAAAGGACTAATTGTTGATTCTCTTCCCAATCAAGGACTAATTGCTATGCACAATATCTGGATTAGATCAATTCGTATTTATGACCGGATTTAACCTTCAGGCACCAATTCATACATTTCTATTCTTTTATTCAATACCTTTAGGGCCTGTTTGGTTGTCCTTGAATGAAATAATTCCATTCATATTTCCGTACACATTTTATATGAATAGATGAGGAGGTTAAATGGTTTCATTTAGAAAACGGATGCTCGTCTCAAAAATGAGACTTGCAATCATGAGTTTTGGCATTCTAGAAAAATGAACAAATTGCCTCATAAGAAGAAATATGGTGAAATCTCTCCCACATTGCAAATGGATTCATTCATGGAGATGAATTTTGCCTTTACCTTCTATACAAAATTTGAATGGAACCATTCAATTTAAAGAGACAACCAAACAGACCCTAATATAATTTACTAAAGTTTTACTGCTACCAATCAAAAGTTATTTCGTATCAAGTTAAACGAACTAATTTTCTTATACAAATAATATTTTTAAAAAAAATCGAAAAAGAATCTGTGTAGAGTGATCCTTTCAACATTAGAAGTTTTCCACATTTGAGACAAGTTTAATAGTCAAGTAATGCAAAAAAAAATAATAATAAAAATAAATTGTTGTTTTGACAAAAACAACTTACTTAACAAGAATAAATCAAACTCCTTTAAATGAAGAAAATTAGCCATTTCCGTTGTGGTATCATACCCGCCGTTCCAAAGCCTAGTGTTAGGTTTACTTAATTAGGGGTAGCCTATGGCGCTCGTCATGTTTGGAATCAACTGATAATTATGCTGTTTCAATAGACTCTTTGGTTGGATAGATCTTAATTTGGAAGTCTAAACTTGCCATTTTAATTAAGCACAAATGCTGCATTGGACTAAATCATACGAGATTGATCACATATTTTAAGTTGTTGGGGGAGCTTAGTAAATTTTGATAACTTCTTGGCTATTTCCGATATATCTTCCAAAAAAAAAAATCCCCATGAAAAATGGTTAATCAAATAAAAATAAGTCAAACGGCACGTACAAATGTACCAGGGACATATCCCACAATTTGCAATATAATGAAACACATAATGTACAACTTTTTTTTTTTTCGGAAAATGGGTAAATTAATAAAAGAAAAGCCAAACGGCATCTACAAAAACAAGGGGCATACCCCTGGATAAACAACGAGAATAAAGGACATCATAGACAACTATGAGACAGGGAATGAGAGCCTTTCAAGGGAAGGAAAGCAACCCATCCCAAACAAGGTAACCTGACCTAGAAAAGAAAGCACAAAACAAGGATCAAGATCTATGCCGCCCCTTAGGACGGCTTCCACTAAATTTTATCTTGGCTTCTTTTTTCTTCTGTCTGGAAGACATGGAGTTCAAAAGAGTATGGAATTGATCACCACAATTAACTACAAACTCCTCTTCGATATCATCATCTTCTACTCCCACAGTATCATCATCATCGTCTCTAGCTTGGGCAGAAGTAGTAGCTACGTCCCGAGGGGCAGGACTGTGAGAAGTTCCAGTAGTCGCCTGGGAGAGGACAGAAAATCTGTTGTCCACCTTCATGATTGCATCCTTAGTAGAGCTAACATTGGGCTTACCCCTCCCAAGCACTTCAGTCCACTGGCTTTCCATAATAGAATCAGTAATCATGGGCTTTAGGGATCTCCAGGGATCTCCTTTTCCTTCTGGGTATGTTGTACTTCTCTCCATTGTTGAACTGGGGCTCTCTTGGGAAAAGAGTAGGAGGTTTGTTGAACAGGGATTTTTTATTACAATCATGACCAAAACATTTGCAAATATTGCATTTAGATGGGGTCCATTGATACTCTACTTGGATAGTAATCGACTCGCACCCAGCAATGGGATTATCAGTAATGTACAACTTGAGATTTTTTAAAGCCAAAGCACAGAAAAAAAAAAAAAAAAAAAAAAAAAAAACCATCATAAACATGGCCCAAAGAGGGCACAACAAACAAAAGGCACAAGAAACGCCGGCTACACAAGATTTTTTGCCGGTATATCAGTCAATTGCCCTCAAATTTTTAAAACATCAGTGCTCTGTTGCAGTGGACTCTTCCATTAGCCACCATCAGTATTCTTAATATTTGATGCTAAATCAACAATGTTACTCTCAGTTTTATTAATTTTTACCAATAATACCCTCTTTATATCGAGGTTGATTGGACATGAACATTGTTGTTGCTAGTTCCTAAGCCAATTTTTTCCTCCATAAAAATTAAGAGTAATTTTCATTTCAGTTTAAATTGATAATTTATACAAAAGGGTAAAACAGCAATTTAACAGGCCCAAATAGCTTCATCAATGAATTAACTAACTATCTGAGAAAATATTCGTTCTACCGGATAGTATATATTTTGATGACGTGGAGTAATAAGCTGATAAAATCTCATTATATATTTAAAAATTTATGCCTTCTAAAATTAAAGAAAATTTTTTTACATATCAGCAATACACCAATATATTAGTAAGGATATACAGATAGTATGGTATTACCGTAACAATAAATATTTTCTCTATGACCAAATGTATGTCGTGATGAAGGAGGTCCTTCAGATGTATATAAATATACATATTGGAAGGTTAGTGACGTGATTTACGTGCCCTCTTTTATGTATCGACATCGATATCGATCTAGCACTTATTTTATGTACCTCAAGAAATAGTAAACGCAATAAAGTAATAGAAATTTGTATTAAATACTAAATTAGAAGAATTATTTGATTATAAGACACAAGAAAAAAATATTTGGAGACAAGTCCATGATTAGTGGGCATTAATAAACATAAGTACTTTGACCCAATAAGTGACACATTTTTATGACCAATGTACCCCTTTCTAGACTAATGCACACAAACCCAAAGTGTTCAGTTGAGAGAGAGAGAGGTGATCGCAGCTCCACCAGCTTCATCGCAGCTCCAACCACCTCCAATGCGTCTCTATCCAACACCATCGCACCTCCGGCCACCTCCATTGCGCCTCCATCCAGCACTATCGCACCTCCGACCAATTTTTTTTTTTTTTCAAACTCCACCATCTCTGGTTTGGATCTACCTCTTCTAGATTTACCACCACTACAACCTCCTCTGTATCTCTCATTTTCGTCGGACTTCACCATTACAATCACGAACCAGATCGTGCGGTCGGACAACCAGATCTAGTGAGATTTGTCTTTTCCAACCACTAGCAATTCCAGATCCACCACGAGCAAATCGACGACCACAAGCCAGTGCCGCAAGCATTTTCACGAGCAGACCCGGCCACCAACGCACCAATCCACCACAGACATGTCATAGATTGTTCGTTGAAATGGTGTGGAGAGTGTGGGTTTTTTTAACACATTTTTTTTGAGAAATTTATCAAAAAAAGTCAGTGAAGTTACTCAACATTTTTTTTTTTTTATAGATTTTGATATCAACTACAGTACTTGTTTGATAGATCTCGTTAAGTAGATTGTAAAAATATAGATTTTATGCAAAAAAAAAAAATAAGTTACAGATCAATGTGAATGCTCAAATTTGTAGCAAGTTTTTGCAATGTTTATTAGAACATTTTTTTTTTGTAACCTCTGTGAAATTTCACAACTTTTTTTTTAAAAAAAATCTCACAACTTTTTCGGTACTGTTATGAGAAATTAAATTTTAGAAACTTGTTATGTGTTCATTTCATGTTGATGTGGTGGTTTGGTTTGAAGAGATCAATCAGGTAAGGTAGTGGTAGTGATCGACAGAGGTTTGGTGAGGCGGTGGTGGTTTCGTGGAATTTTGAACTCTGTGAAATTTCACAACTTTTGTTGATAAATTTCACAATTTTTTTTTAAAATTTCACAAGTTTTTTCGGTGGTGTGAGAAATTAACTTTCAGGATCTTGTTTTATGATCATTTCAAGTTGATGTGGTAGTTTGATTGTATGAAGGGATTGACAGAGGTCTGGTGTGGCGTTGGTGGTGATAGCAGAGGTCTGGTGGTGGTGGTAGTAGTTACTAGGGGTCTGGTGTGGTGGTGTTCGCCAAAGGTCAAACGAGCTTAGGCGAAGTCACCGGAGCTCAGGCGATGTCATGGTGGTGGTCGCCGAAGCTTAGGCGTAGTCCCCGGAGGTGTAGGGGGTGAAACTCTTGGTGTATATTGGGGTAGATTTGTCAAATTACCAAGTAGTGGACCTACTCCCAAATGTTTTCGCTAATTATACCTAAACCTCTCTACTTTCCTTAATTTGGATTTATCACTAATTGTCCCGTAAAGTAACTTCTTTTTTCTTTTTCTTTTTTTGACATAATATTCTGTATCTGTAACAAATATTGGTACTCCGCATAATTAATGTGTTAATTAGAAATTAACCCGATTTAAATTAGTATGGTACTAACACACTTTTTAAACAAAAAATAGCCAACTTGTCATGGACCATGGTGGAAACAACCTACGAGCTTGCTCGGAATGCGGCATGCTTATTAATACCGTTTGGCCATCATGTATATATTTATATATAAAATAAACATATAATATTCCATTATCCTTTTCAATTATTTTTAACGGAAGAATACAAAATTCTCCAACAAATCTCACGTTAGAGGACCTAGCACCCCTTCTCTGACCCCCTCTCTATCTCTCTCTCTCACTCATTCATGCACACCCCAAATATAAATACCCCACAAACTTCTCTCCAAAATAGGCTCAACCCAATCTCTCTCTCTCTCTCTCTCTCTCTCTCTCTCTCTCTCATAACAACAAGCAAGTTAGAGAGAGAGACCTTCTCAAGAACTGCTGGAAAACATAACACTTACTCCAAGTTTCCATAAGCCAAACCCCTTACCTATCTAAATTCACAGAACTCTCTCCCATTCTTTCATTCCTTGTGATCTTTTTATTCATGAACTCCAACTAACTTCTCTCCCTCTTCTATACTCAAGAATCTAGTTTCCTTTGTATTCATTCTAGAGAGAGAAAGAAATTGAAAAAAAAAAAAACTATGGAGACAGAGAAAGTCCAAGGTTTAGGAAGGCGAACAGCCAGCCGAAACAGAAGTAGAAGCAGAAGCATAACCAGAAGCCTTAGCAGAGCCAGCTGGAGCATGGAGGAAGTGTTTGCGGGTCCCTCCGCGAGCCGACGTGGCAGCACGCGTGCTGAGGAGGACGAAGAGGCCCTCAAATGGGCAGCTTTAGAGAAGCTGCCCACCTATGACAGGCTGAGGACAAGTATTATGAAGTCGTTCGTAGAGAATGAAAACCAAGGGAACAAGTTAGCGATACACAAGGAGGTTGATGTGAGAAAGCTCGACGTGAACGATCGACAAGAGTTCATTGATAGGCTTTTCAAAGTTGCTGAGGAAGACAATGAGAAGTTCTTGAGAAAACTTCGAAATCGCATTGATAAGTAAGTTCTTTCTTCTTTCCCCCTACATATATCGTTTTTAACAACTTTTGAAATTCATAAGTTAAAATGAAATTGTCTGACAAAAGACCTTTGCTTTAGTATTAGTTTGTTTCTGTGTTATTTAATTCACCATAGCATGTGATTTGGTATTTTATATCCTATTGTTTATTTTACATATATGCATATGCATACGAGTAGATAAAAAGGAAGTGTGGGGTTGGTGAGATTGGTACAGAGAACCAAGCACATGGTACTCTGTACTATTGGTCAACTCTTTGTTTTATGTGTTCAGACGAATAATCGAATTTCAAAACTTTGTTTAATTGAGTTGTTTCATTTCTAAATTAATTTGCTAATTCAAGTTTCAACCTAGCTAATACAAAAATAAATCTTCCTTCTTTAGTATCATTTTTGAAATTATTTTTAAAAATTTTGTGATGTGCCTTGCTCTTATTGCAGAAAATTGAACGTACATGTGATGTAGTAGAACTTTAAAATAATAATTTAAAAAAAAAAAAAAACACGAAAAGAATAAGTCACTGTCTTTACAGTTTACAGGCAAGCTATGAAAAGAAAGAATTAATGATTAATTGACTTCAAGGGCGTATCCGTCGGAGTCGTCGGACTGGCCCCGGCTACAGTTCGGTGCAAATTTGAAGGGACAAAATTTTTTTATGCATGTTGTGTTTTTTTTATCCCAGTTTATAAATTCAATTCAATAAATCTAAAAAACTTTGTAGGCCACAGTTCACCCTTTTAGTTTAACCAACTCCTTAAATATGTGTAAATAGACTCAAAATTTTTATCTAACTTTATATGTACCACAATATTTTTATTAAGATTAAGTAAAAATTCAAAAAATATACATAAATCGAAACCATCGAAACCGACCACCACCACCCCTCAACACCCCCCCCCCCCAAAAAAAAAACCATTTTTTCTTAATTTTGAGGTTGATATATTTACTCGAACAACAATGTTAGGAGCACTAACACTCAAATATGTAACCTGAAATTGCTCGAAATTTGTTGGAAGGAAACAATCTGTTTTATTTTAATGTCACGTAGTCACTGTTTGTCATCACGACTATTCAAGTATAGTACTGCTACGTATGATTTTTCAAAAGAAATAAACAACAAAAACTACGAGAAAATTTCCATGTATAGCTGTTTTACTTAATTTCTTGGGAATCAAAGGTGACATGTTCGGTTTTTTTTTTTTTTTGTTTTTATCCTTATAGTAGTAACTAGTTGTTCTTATATGATTTTAAATTAACAATGAAGTCATTGTCAACTTAATCAAATTGTATATTCATGTTGATCAATTGATTTTTTCTAATTATTACATCTTCGTTGAAGCTGTTACATGACAGGTCGTACAGAAATTTTTTGTCTTTATTTAATCATTTAAGCTAAATAAATATAGAGCAGTTTGACCTGGGTTGGTGTTTAGCTCAAGTGAACTGAATTGACTCAGCAGATTTACCGGGTCAAAAACAAAGCAAATTTTGACTAATTGATAATTTTATTTTTTTCTTTGTGATTGCAGAGTTGGGATCAGCCTTCCAACTGTGGAAGTTAGATTTGATCATTTGACCATTGAAGCCGAGTGCCAAATTGGCAATAGAGCTGTCCCTTCTCTACCAAACGCGGCACGAAACCTTGCTGAGTCCGCTCTGAGTCTGTTTGGTATCAATTTGGCTAAGAGAACAAAGCTCACTATTCTAAAAGATGCCTCTGGTATCATAAAACCATCAAGGTATAAACTCATAGAGTTTAGTTATATATAATTGGGAAACATTTATATACAAAAATAATGTGAATTAATGTGCACATTTTTAAATGGACAAAAAAATCTATACTAAAGTAAATTATTTTAGTGTGTTATTACTGAAAATTTATTTTAAAGCCCTTACTTATAATTTGGAGGCAAACTTTTTCTAATCTATTTAAAATGGAGTGCAATATAGTATTTTGATTTTGTTGTTTAAACTTATGTGAGGTTAATTATTTGTGAAACAGGATGGCCCTTTTACTAGGCCCGCCATCTTCTGGGAAGACGACCCTTTTGTTGGCGATGGCTGGAAAGTTGGACCCAAGCCTAAAGGTCGGTTAGCGAGTTCGACAAGAACAAGACTTCAATTAATTTTGTGAAAATTGTTAGAAATTACAACCAATTATTCATGTATGTCGGTATAAATTTTTATTTTATTTTTCAAAATAACTCTAATTAATATAGTGATTGTATACATATATGTGGAACAGGTTAAAGGACAAGTGAGTTACAATGGACATGGGCTAAAGGAATTTGTACCACAAAAGACATCAGCATACATTAGCCAAAATGATGTTCATATTGGTGAAATGACTGTTAAAGAAACCCTAGATTTCTCCGCTAGGTGCCAAGGTGTTGGCTCTCGATATGGTACTTAATCGAACCAAAATCAATATCTATATCTGTATATATATATATGTATATATACATTAGTTTTTTTAAATATATTTTTTAATATTTTGTATTGGTTTGTTGATGGATGAATTATAGAACTCCTAAGTGAGCTTGCAAGGAGAGAGAGGGATGCTGGAATCTTCCCGGAGGCAGAGATTGATCTTTTTATGAAGGTAAATTCAAATTATATAATACGTTATGTTCATAATTTTCTCTAAAAATTTTTAGTTGATGATCATTTTAATATTGTTTCAATTGTTTTACAATGTTGATTTTTACATTTTCAGGCAACTGCAATGGAAGGAGTTGAAAGCAGTCTTTTTACTGACTACACTCTCAGGGTAATTTGGACACTTTCTATATTCCTAAACTCACATTTTAACACACACCTACCTACATCTAAAGTTGACATATCAGTTACTTTATGTTTACTAGCATATGCCATCATTTGGTTAATCTGTCCCAAAATATATATATATATTTATTTATTTATTTATTTATTTAGTTATCTGTGACTTTTTGGCAAATTAGGTGTGGACAAGTCACCACCAACTCTAACCACATCCACACACAAAAATAACCATTTCTTTGTTTTTTCGTCAAAAATATCGCCTTACCAACTCTGGGTCCAACCATATTGGTGGATAATGGGACCCTCAACTTTTTTTTTTGTTTTTGTTTGTACACTTGGTGAACAACGTTTTATCAAAAAAATTACCAATTTACCCTCAATTATTTTATTTTCCCAAATAGAGTTTTAGTTAGCAATCAATGCGCTAATTGATCAAACAGCCCCTAATCTGTGTAATGTTAATTCAAATGGAACAGATACTGGGACTCGATGTATGCCGGGACACCATTGTTGGTGATGAATTGCAACGAGGAATATCGGGTGGACAGAAAAAGCGTGTCACAACAGGTTATATATATATATATACATTTTTTTTTTTTTTTTTTTACTTTTTTGAGAATTCATTTTCTTATGATTATAAAATCAAAAGTAGGGTAATTTATAAATGACACCCATTTAGCCATATATAATAGTCAAACAAGCAAGGAAATCACTTTGTTGACCAAATCTTAAAGTTTGAACCCACCAAACTCTTCATTCTTTTGTGGAAGGTGATACACTAATTCCTGCAGAATAGGAAACGCTTTGTAGTCCATTCCCACAAAGGTAAGTAAGCAAAACAACCAAAGTAACTTTGACAACATCACATACCAACCACCCCATTCTCAATAAACCTGCCAACGTCACTCACCTTCATTCCTGACCCTAAAAAATTACCACACTACCCTTCATGGACGTGTTCCTCATTTCAAAAAAAAAAAATTTATTTGTTTTATTATTAGCAACGAGAATTGAGAGAACAATTCGGAGACACTCTGAGATCATAACATCAATTTCATTCATCTCTCTCCAATAATAAAAATAGAAAAAATATTTTTTTAAAAAATGATAAATAAAGAGGATTGTTTGAATATAAATAAAAAAAATTTCAGAGTAAAGAGTACATTACACATATATGAACTAGTTGTGCTAAACCAATTGAGTCTCTGCTGGTTCTGATGGTTGAAATGGACGGTGATTGATTAAATACAGGAGAGATGATTGTTGGGCCCACCAAGACCCTATTCATGGACGAGATATCAACGGGTCTAGACAGCTCCACAACATTTCAGATAGTGAAGTGCTTGCAGCAGATTGTGCACCTCTCCGAGTCCACCATCTTGGTGTCTCTCCTCCAGCCCGCTCCTGAGACGTTCGATCTCTTTGATGACATCATCCTCCTATCAGAAGGCCAGATTGTCTATCAGGGCCCACGTGAGCACGTTGTCGAGTTCTTCGAGACCTGTGGTTTCAAGTGTCCAGAAAGAAAAGGAGCCGCTGATTTCTTGCAAGAGGTAAATTAATCATATGTAAAACGGTACCAGTTTAATATGATCATAGCTCGTGCCACACCACATTTATAATGGGCCTTAGCCTAACCGAAAAGGTCCAAAAGAAGCCCAATATAGGCCCATATGCTAATTATTATTATTTTTGTGTGTGTAATTGTGATAACAGGTTACCTCAAAGAAGGATCAAGAGCAGTACTGGGCAGACAGAAGCAGACCATACAGATATGTGCCAGTCAGTGAATTTGCAAACCGATTCAAGCATTTTCACGTTGGGCTGCGGCTCGAGAACGAGCTATCGGTCCCGTTTGACAAGAGCCGGTCCCACAAGGCCGCGCTCGTCTACAATAAATACTCGGTCCCGACGAGGGAGCTCCTCAAGGCCTCATTCGACAAGGAATGGCTATTGATCAAGCGAAACTCATTCATATATGTATTCAAGACAGTGCAGATCGTAATTGTCGCGTTCATTGGGTGCACGGTGTTTATAAGGACTAAAATGCACACTAGGTCAGAAGAAGACGGTGCACTGTATATCGGTGCACTCTTGTTCGCCATGATCATCAACATGTTCAATGGTTTTGCTGAACTCTCAATGACCATACAAAGACTTCCAGTGCTTTACAAGCACAGAGACCTTCTATTCCACCCAGCTTGGACTTTCACCCTCCCGAATTTCCTACTCCGGATACCGATATCCGTGCTCGAGTCCACTGTTTGGATGGTCATGACCTATTACACCATGGGATTTGCTCCTGAAGCTAGCAGGTAAGTCCTAATTGGACATTATATATATATATATATATATATATATTATCTTTGCATGTAAACAGAGCCCTCGTGAGAATGAATGTTGTGCAAATAAGTAAAGGAAAATCGTACATTTAAACTGATTTTCAAAGAAGCCAGAAAAGAGACTACAAGTGGTATTGAAATCCCAAAATCTCTGGGCAGGCAAGAAAGCTGAAAAGATTAAGAACGTGTGTGATAACCAGAAAATAAGGGCAACTGTAACAAATGTGATCCAAGTGTTTTTGCACTGAACAAACATATTACCTTTTCTCGGCCTGCACGGTGGGATAGAGATTATAAGGTCTCTGAACTCTCTCTCTCTCTTGCATTTGCAGGTTCTTCAAGGCATTTCTTTTGATATTTCTGATCCAACAAATGGCTGCTGGGCTATTTAGGCTTATTGCTGGAGTATGTAGGACCATGAGCATTGCCAACACTGGTGGAGCTCTCACTCTGCTCCTAGTGTTCTTGCTTGGTGGTTTCATTCTTCCCAGAGGTTAGTCCATATCCAAAATCCCACATTCATCTATTAAAAGGAGTGTATAAGTTTAAAAAAAAAAAAGAGTAAGACTTTGGGGCAAAAAAAAAGTGACTGTAAGCGTATAATAGGGTAATTAAACCTTGTTTATTTCCTATGTTACAGGTCAAATCCCTGTTTGGTGGAGATGGTGTTACTGGGTTTCACCCTTGAGCTATGGTTTCAATGCCTTGGCTGTAAATGAGATGTTCGCTCCAAGATGGATCAACAGAAATGTATGCAATACAATCCTAATCTCAAGTACTTGCATGGAAGTTATCAATCAAAAATAGTAAACATGCAATCAATTTTCTCATAATATATATTTTTACTTTGTTACAGGCTTCAGACGGCGTGACCAGATTGGGCGTGAAAGTGTTAAATAACTTTGACGTCTTCGCAGACAGAAACTGGATTTGGATTGGTGCCGCGGGTCTTCTGGGCTTTTCAGTTCTCTTCAACATTCTCTTCACCCTAGCTCTAATGTACCTCGATAACCGTAAGTTCTATATAACACTTTGTTTGAGGTGACTGAATAAATTTTTTTTTTAAAAAAAAAAAAATGAAGCTTCATTTGTGACAACTAATCTTATAAATTCTCTTATCTCTGTCTAATAGCAAGTGGAAAGAAACAAGCTATAATATCTGAAGAAGAAGCTAGAGAGATGGAAACTGAAGAAGAAGGATCCAAGGAAGTACCAAGACTGAGAACAAGATCAAAGACTGATTCGATCCCTCGATCCTTATCTGCTGCTGATGGAAACAATTCAAGTAAGAAAGTGGCCTCGTAGATATATATATACATATATACGTATTTGTAGCAAGTTTGGAGTTTCTTACTAGGAATTTATTGCATTTCAGGAGAAATGGCGATTAGAAGAATGAGCAGTCAATCCAATCCCAATGGACTTAGTAGAAACGAAGACTCGAGTCTTGAGACTGCCAATGGTGTTGCTCCCAAGAGAGGAATGGTTCTTCCTTTCTCTCCTCTTGCCATGTCCTTTGACAGTGTAAACTACTTCGTGGATATGCCCGCTGTAAGGATCTCCTTCCTATTTCACTCTTTATTTTTCTTCCCAAATGGGTTTTGCATAATCATATATTTAATACATAATTTGTATTGCAAACAGGAGATGAAGGAACAAGGAGTGACAGAAGATAGACTTCAACTGCTTCGAGAAGTAACCGGTTCATTTAGACCAGGAGTCTTGACTGCACTAATGGGAGTCAGTGGGGCCGGAAAGACGACTTTGATGGATGTTTTAGCAGGAAGAAAGACCGGTGGTTATATTGAAGGCGATGTAAGGATTTCTGGGTTCCCCAAGAAACAAGAGACCTTCGCCCGAATTTCCGGTTACTGTGAACAAAACGATATTCACTCACCCCAAGTCACTGTTCGTGAATCTTTGATATTCTCGGCTTTCCTTCGGCTCCCTAAGGAGGTCAACAACGAGGAAAAGATGGTAAGAAATTATAAGTCTATAAGGTTCTTCACACCTTTTTCTAAACATAATACTCCATATTAATATCTCAAGTAATTAAGAACTAAACATCTTTTTCTTTGTTTGTGTTCTCAGACTTTTGTGGACCAAGTGATGGAGCTAGTTGAGTTAGACAATCTCAAGGATGCTATAGTGGGACTTCCCGGAATTACGGGTTTGTCAACAGAACAGAGAAAGAGATTGACAATAGCTGTGGAGCTTGTTGCTAACCCCTCGATCATTTTCATGGATGAACCGACATCTGGTCTTGACGCCAGAGCGGCAGCCATTGTTATGAGGTGTGTGAGAAACACAGTCGATACGGGAAGAACTGTTGTCTGCACAATTCATCAGCCTAGCATTGATATCTTCGAAGCCTTTGATGAGGTAACCCTCAACTCCAAACTCTCTCTATATATCTTTGTCCATATATATATATATATATATACATATGTGTGCATATCTAACACTGTCATATTGTGCTGATCAGCTACTACTGATGAAAAGAGGAGGACAAGTGATCTACGGAGGACCACTGGGGCGGAATTCTCATAAGATCACAGAATATTTTGAGGTACACCATACTCTAGAAAGTCTCTTTGCCTTCTCTGCAGCTTAAAAGAAGAACAACAAATAATCAGATTCGACCATATATACTAATTGCAGGCTATTGCTGGAGTCCCAAAAATTAAAGAGAAATACAATCCAGCAACATGGATGCTAGAAGTGAGCTCAGTTGCAGCAGAAGTCCGGCTCAGAATGGATTTTGCAGAATACTATAGATCATCAGCCTTGCACCAGTAAGTGAAATTACGCTTTTTTAACACTTAGAAAAATGATTTGGGGTTATATAATCTATATATTTCGAGCTAATATATGGGCTACGATCAGGCGCAACAAGGCTCTAGTGAAGGAGTTGAGCGTGCCTCCGGCTGGTGCAAAAGACCTCTACTTTGCTACACAGTATTCTCAATCCACGTGGGGACAATTCAAATCCTGCCTATGGAAGCAATGGTGGACTTATTGGAGAAGTCCCGATTATAACCTTGTTAGATACTTCTTCACATTGGTCGCTGCTCTACTGCTTGGGACAATTTTCTGGAAGGTTGGCGACAAGAGGTAAGTGTCATTCACTCTGACATAATTTCAAATTTTCTCTCTTTAAATCCTTTTTCTTTACAGGGTTCGTATGTAAGTTTGCTAATACCTCGTATCTACGTACTATATATGATATTTCAGGAGTTCAGCAAATGATCTCACCATGGTTGTTGGGGCCTTGTATGCTTGTGTCCTGTTCGTTGGTATTAATAATTGCTCAACAGTACAGCCATTAATTGCCGTTGAAAGAAATGTGTTTTATCGAGAAAGAGCTGCTGGGATGTACTCTGCACTACCATATGCCATGTCACAGGTAAGCGGAAGGACGTTTATTCTACACGCTTTTTCAAAAATATATTACAAAGCTCTCGAAATCAATCTTATAATTAAGTGTTTGATTATCTGATTTCTAGGTATTCACTGAAATACCATATGTGCTCGTTCAAACATCGTACTATACTGTGATAGTATACTCCATGGTGAGCTTTGAATGGACAGCGGCAAAGTTCTTATGGTTTTTCTTCGTCACCTTCTTCTCCTTTCTCTACTTCACGTACTATGGAATGATGACCGTTTCTATCACACCAAACCACCAAGTAGCAGCTATTTTCGCTGCCTCCTTTTACGCACTGTTCAACCTTTTCTCCGGTTTCTTCATCCCCAGACCGGTAAGCTTAATTTCCCGGGCTCAAGCCCTTAATTTTTCAAATATTTGCACTTGTAAAACAAATTACTGATTTTTTTTTTTTTTGGTGTTTTTTTCTGTCTAAATTTCAGAAAATTCCCAAGTGGTGGGTTTGGTATTACTGGATTTGCCCAGTGGCATGGACTGTTTACGGATTGATTGTGTCACAGTACGGAGATGTGATGACCACAATATCATTGCCCGGAGTGCCCCAAAACCAAGGCCCCACCATTCAACAGTATATCCAGGACCATTTCGGATATGATCACAATTTCATGGGGCCAGTTGCTGCAGTTTTGGTTGGTTTCTGTGTCTTCTTTGCCTTCCTGTATGCCTACTGTATTAGGACTTTGAACTTCCAACTGAGGTAGAAGTCTCATAGTCAAAGTGACTACTGTAAATGTATATATATATCTAAGCTATCCAACGTTTAGAAATGGTAGCAATCTGTATTATATTTGTGTTTATGTACTAGGATAAAGAACGTCGTTTTGCGTTTAACAATGTGGTGGGTATTATAATTTATAACCACCAAGTAAGTTTGAGATGTATTCATATGAATTTTGAGGATTATATATTTAAATGCAAAGGGTCATTAGATCTTTGATGATACAAAAGGAAGAGATCACCTTCTCTGTGGATCATGGATTTTTTTTTTGTTAAGAGTGGATCATGGATTACATGTTCTGTATTTTAGCTTTTACCCTTCTTTACTTTCTTCTCTGATGAGTAGCCATATCATATAGCAATAAGGTAATACCTATTTTCTTCTGGTATGCTTCTAACCTTTTGAAATAGTTAAAGCAAGTTGAGAATCAAGAAAGCAAACTATTTAACTACTTCAAAGCTCTAACAAATTGGAGATGCCGAAATACTAGTAAATAAGATATTGATAAAAGGATACTTAACACCATGTTGTATAACATGAAATTGAATAAATTCAACCAAGACTTTATATCAGCTACAAGAACCACTAAAGCTCTGTATGGTTCACGGATTTAGAGAATGTAACAGAAAAGGAAAGAGGAAATGAGACGATCAAACCATTTCTCCACTATTTTCGTTCGTACTAAAATTACTCAAGAAATTCAAAATTTTCCATAAAAATGAAGTAAAGCAGGTCCTAAAATTCATGATTCTAATTTTATTTTGTTTCTATTTTTATTTTTTACCATTTTTTCTTTGCATTAGCATTTTCCTCATTGTTTTCGTTACGAACTAGACAAAGGAAAGTTTCTTTCTTAGCATTTTCTTTTCTTTCCCCTCACTACAAAATCCATGAACCAAATAGAGCCTAAATTGCCAATTTATTGAATTGAGGAAACATATTTCCTTTAAATCATTTACCAATCATCGTTCTCCAACCTTCATCATTTCTAACAGTACATTCACAGAACTACATTGCCCTGAAGTCCTAATCACTTGAACTAACTATCTCAACCCAATTGGATTATCACATATCCAAAACTGAATCCATCAGAACATTAGCAATTTGGTAGCCCCAAACATAAGCGAATGTAAAATATAGAACACAAGGTAGGAGATATATACAATACACATACACACAGTGTATATGGCGGTTTTAATAATAAGAATTAGTGGATTTAGTATTTGTAACATTCCAAATTCTCCTTCAATCATGGCCCTAAATCACCAATAATGCTAATACAAACATGAAAAGATGACCAAAACACATGATTAAAAAAAACAAGGGTTTTAGAGTTTTGGGGCTTACCAAAACTTTCCAATGTGATACCCAATATTTTTTCCAGCAGAAGCCAGCTGATCTTTCTCTCGTCAGAATCCGAGGATTCGAAAAAGGAACCAAAAAAAAAAAACTGTTGTATAATTTGGAACAGTAATGCTACAAGCACAGAAAAATGCACAGAATTTGTGCACAGAATTGATCCAGACCACTCATTTCGGTGGCCCCCATACCAAAATGTGTGGGGGCCCTTGAAATGAGTGGTCCGGATCAATTCTGTGCACAAATTCTGTGCAAATATTCTGTGCACAAATCATTTCTGAATTTGGAATTAGAAGCGAAGGAGTTCACTTCTTCCATGAACTGCATGTCCTGTCAGTCCCGAGTAATGTTTGGATACAACTCATTGACAACCATCACTATTTTCTCTCGTAAGTTGTATATTGCCCTCCGGTTAAATTTTAATGGACCTCAGTGTCACTTAAAGACAAATAAAGATGGTTGTAAATAAATTGTACCCTTTGCATTATCCATCGGTCCCTTAAAACTTGGGGTCACCATAAAAGAAACACTGGTCGGTTTCCTCAATATGGGTCAATTAGCCTATTATAATTCTGATTAACTCTTTGGGCTCATAAGAATCTCACATAAATAAAATACATAGACTTTATGTGTTCATCTCTCTTTTCTTTGAATCCCACAAATACTGTGGACCCTACAATGTCAGTGAACCCCATTAGAAGAGAGATAGACACATTGTAGTTATCTTATTTATATGAAATTCTTAATTGCCCCAAGAGTTATTCTATAATTCCTAATAGTAAATGGTTAATAGGGTTATGATTGCTAAATGAAATTTTAGAGAAATGCAAGGTGTAAAATACATTCCACAAAAAGAGGGTTTTAAATGTGTTTCATATGTTTTTATGCACCACTTAAACAGCACAAAGTATATGTATTTAAAGTCTTATTGTAGAATGTGTTGTGTGCCCTAACATTTTTGTAAATTTTATAGGAGTAACTAATAGTAAAATTTTAGAATCTTTTTAAATAATTTTGAAATTCGGTAGAGATGATCCGTCTCACACAACACACATACATATATATATATATATATATGTATATATATATATGTGTGTGTGTGTGTGTCCACACACAGGTTAAATATCTCCTTTTAGCCCGTTTTAGGGTTCGAGTTTTCTTTATGCATACAAATCAAATTCAGCCATTTATGGCAGGGCAGCAATTGGGCTTTGATTTAGGTTTGTCCATAACTCAACTTATGTTTAGTTGAGCCCAAATCAACTTGAGCAAGATTAACTTAGCCCTAGCCCAGAGCCTAGCCTGAGTTCATAAGTGTCTTCCCATGCCCAAGTTCAAGCTCGAATTGCAGTGAGCATATAATCATTCATAGAAACAGCCTTCAAATCACAATGTCCTTTTTCAACAAAATCCAACGTTACGATCCTACAGTTAAAATTAGTACTAGAATATAAGAAAGGGAGGCTTGGCCTAAGGTCCTTAAGATTGGGCATACTTGAATTAAAAGGCAGCCCATTAACAAAAAACTCTATTAGGACAAAAGCCCAAGCCCACATTTACCTACAATCCACAACATTCAACTTTCACTTTTCAAGTTCATTTTACTTTTTTCATCTGACCAAAATACCCTTGTTTCATCAGTTCCAAACAAACAGACCTAACGAACACTCGTGTCTCTCAATCTTCAACAACGACCTGGATCTTCTTCTCCAGACTGATTAGCGATCTCAATCTTCTGCATCTCTCTTCGATTGATCATTCTCAATCATACAAGACGAGTTCATCACAGAAACATGGAGATCAATCATACAAGACGAGTTCATTGCAATATATACAAGTAACTGAATACAATCCAGTTCCAGTAGATAACTTGCTGAAAACTATTAATTCCCTGTCCTTTTTCGATGAAAATTTTGTTAATTTTCTCATCAATTGCATCATCATAACTGAAACTACACTTAGCTTCTACTTACATTGTTTATATGTTCAGAGAAAATGTCATTGAATGTGTGGTGGTCTTGAAATCCAAAATTATGTATGTTAAGTGAAATTTCACTTAACATTAAAGTGTGCTAACTGAAATTCATGTATCGCAATCCAAACACAACTTATATTGCTCGTATGTTGACTAAGAATATCATTTACAGTGTTTGGTAATCTATATATTGGATGTCATGCATGTTCATAAAAATTTGACTTAGGATATATGGGATAATAAGAGAAATTTTACTTAACATACCATCTGTCTGCTAATGTTGGTGTTTTATTTTTTGTAGCCTGCAATGAATATTACTGTCTTGCTTCTCTTTAAATATGGAGAGTTTACAGCAGTGTTGAAAGTTTCTGATGAAACTAACTACCTGGATTTACTTGACTTTGTCTATTCGAAGTGGAGAAATTTGCAAGATACACATATTCATCTTTCTTACGCTATTCCCGGAAACTCTAAATGCATTCTTGACAGTAATGATGACTTTGTAAACTTGCTGTCCCTAGCATATTGTTTAAAACTTGACCACATAGAAGTATGTGTCTTTGAAGATAGTGCAATCTCTTCGAATAGTATAGTAGTTGATGCATACCATATTGACAAGGTTGAGAGTCGTAATGATCAAAGGACTGAGACTGATCTACTAGCAAAGTATTGTCATCATAATGAGACGGTGTTGTTGGGTAATAGTTGGTCAAAAGGGATACGTAATGTTGGTGATGTATTTGAAGGAGGTGTTACAGAATTTCGGAATGTGCTTACAGAGTATTCTATTGAAGTTGGGTTCACATTCAACTACCTAAAGAATGACAAAAAAAGAGTGACAGCAGTTTGTTCTTTGAGGGAATCAAAGGGATGCTTGTGGAGAGTTCATGCTACGTTACAGACTGCAAATGGATACTTCTACATTAAAACATTGGAAAACAATCATACTTGTGGTGTTGTCCTTCGTACAGACAAGAATCCAAGAGTGACTTCCAACTTGGTTGGGAGTCTTATACTCGATGATGTACGTGATGATCCTCTGACACGACCAATTAATGTGAAGAAGCATATGAAGAAAAAGTATGGATTAGAAATTTCCTATAACGCCGCATGGTATAGTGTTGAAAAAGCAAAGCAAGAGATCTATGGCGATCAAACATTATCATTCGATCAATTGCGATGGTATGTCGATGAAGCGAATAAGACAAATCCTGGGAATCATATTCAGCTTGATTATGATCATGACAGTAAACACTTCAAAAGGTTGTTTGTTGCATTTCATGGATGCATAGAAGGTTTTAAATTTTGTCGTCCAATGTTATTTCTTGACGGCACATTCTTGAAAGCAAGGTACAAGGGGAACTTGCTATGTGCAACCGGAAAAGATGCCAATCAACGTAAGTGATCCTCTTTAAATAACCACATATTGCTTGTGTTATGTTTGTCAGGTTTTCTATTTCAGAATGTTACTCTATGAAAAATAAATAAGTCAAATCAATTTGACTTAACTTCTCAAAACAGACAGTTTTCTGATTCTTCAGCCTAATTCCAATGTCAAATTCATTCATTTTGACATACATTCTTAAATTTACAAATCTTTAAAGACATGTTGTATGTCTTATTTGTTGCAGAGTTGTTCCCCCTTGCATATGCAGTTGTTACTTCCGAAAACGAGGACAATTGGATGTGATTTTGCAACCAATTACGCAAAATTCTCGTCTTCGATCGTATATTCACATTCATATCAGATCGACACCCTGGTTTGGTACATGCTATTGGTAGCGTTTTTCCAGAATGTAAACATGTTTTTTTGTTTACGACATTTGACAATGAATTTGAAAGAGAAGCTCGGAGGAGTAAAGAAGGAATTCCGAGATAAGATGGTGCAACAACTATCAGAGGTTGCTTACGCTCCAACAGATACTACATTTCTGCATCACATCTCCAAACTAACAACTGAGGGTGGCGAAAGAGTACAAAGGTTTATCTCTGATTTGCCGATCGAAAAGTGGACCAATGCTCACTTAAAGGGGCAGCGATACGGAGAAATGTACTCCAATGCAGCTGAGTCATTCAATGCTCAAATTATGGAGGCTCGACACCTTCCAGTCACAGATATGGTAGACAAGATCAGGTTACAACTAATGCAGCAAATGACTCAAAGAAGAAATAAAAGCGCAAAATGGACTGACACTTTCTGCCCCGAGTTTCAAGACTTATGGCAAAAGGCTGTGAAAGATTGCAGATCATGGCTAGTCAGCCAATCCTCGAAAACAGTTTATGAAGTTCACTCCCATCCATCGGTTCTTGTTAACCTCGAATTACGCACGTGCTCATGTTACCAATGGCAGTTGAAAGGTTTCCCGTGTTCACACGTTGCTGCTATCCTAATTAGCAGTGGCAAGGATGTAAGAGACCACGTGGAGAGTTACTTTCACGTGTGGAGTTACCAAAAGAGCTATGAACATCCTATCTACCCCGTAGTCACAGTTGAAAAACCTCCACCACCACCAAGTACTGAAGATGCACTTGTCCTACCACCACAAACCAAAAGACAACCCGGAAGGCCAAAGAAAAATAGGATCCCATCCAGATTTGAAGGAGGTGTTGTGAGAAAGAGAAAGTGTGGTAGGTGTGGTGTTGTTGGATATCATAACAAGAAAACTTGCAAAGAGCCACTATGAAGTTTCAATTCTATAAATAAAAGTTTGAAATAATAACACAAATTAAACCTTGGTTGATCATGCAATTGTCATTCACTATTTAGACTTCAATGGAATAAAATGTGTTCATTTCTCTTACTTTAGCTGTTCAGTATCCTAAGTAAAATTTCTCTTATGATATTGGATACAGAATGAGATGTAGAGCAGTAACTAATTCTTAAGCCTCATCCTTATGTGCAACTCACCAAACAAACACATCAGTATTTGTATGTGTTCAATGAAATTGTCATTCACTGTTTAGACTTCAATGGAATAAAATGTGTTCATTTCTCTTACTTTAGCTGTTCAATTGATCGTCAATTTACTGAATTTTCATTCAACATGTATGATTTATCACTTAACACTCTTGCCCTTATCATATGATTAGTGAGATTGGTTTGAAAAAAAAAATGAACCTATATTTTTTCACATTCAGTATCCTAAGTAAAATTTCTCTTATGATATTGGATACAGAATAAGATGTAGAGCAGTAACTAATTCTTAAGCATCATCCTTATGTGCAACTCACCAAACAAACACATCAATATTTGTATGTGTAAATAGTTGGTTTGGATATTATGTAGCATACATCCTAAGAGAAATTTCACATAACTTCCATACAATTCAGTAATACGATTAGTGCGATTATTTTGAATTAAAAATGAACCTATAATGATACAGAGCTCGTGAGGAAGGTGAAGCGAGTATTAGTTGTGATGCCTGAATGATATAATCAACATTCCATATAATTGAAACTGGGACATAGCAACAATTGTTTATTCATCAGTAGTTTTTTTTTTAAATGAAAGATATATCTTAAGTTAAATTTCACATAACTTATTTAACAATACCTTCAACATTTCATATCTTTAATTAACCGGAAGAAACTGAACTCTTTTTTATATCATAATCATCATTGAGAATAATTCAAAATGCACATGGAAACTCATACAAA
This sequence comes from Hydrangea macrophylla, assembly GCA_033977485.1. Lineage (NCBI taxonomy): Eukaryota > Viridiplantae > Streptophyta > Magnoliopsida > Cornales > Hydrangeaceae > Hydrangea > Hydrangea macrophylla. The sequence goes on along the minus strand of CM066991.1, from coordinate 148,548,912 downwards.
AGAAGTCTACTAACAATAACTATTCACATTCACTAATCACCACCAACATTAACTATTCACATTCACTGTACACATTACCAAAAGAATGATTACCAAAAATATTCAGTACAAAAGTTTGCACTTTCAGATTACCAGAACAAAATCTAATCACAGATTGCCAAAACAACATCTAATCAATGACACTTCTCCCAAAAACAAATCAGCCTATTCCTGCGATCAAATTAACCTAAATGACGGACATTCCTCCAATTGTCTCTGCTTCTCTATCAATCGCTTCATGCTCCAAGATCTGCCTGGAGTGTTCAGTAGCCTGTGAATTATATGTGCTCTAAACTTCATCGCATCACATTCATTTCTGACTTCTACCTGTTCCAATATATCCTCCATCAATGCAATCACAATTACTCCACAGTCTACCCTGTATTTCAAAGCATATTAACCTGTTAGAATTCATTCAGAAAATGTCAACAATAATTGGTAACAGAGTCCAAAGTTACCCACGTTCCGTATTGCTGCTGTGGGCAATCGTCAACAACCTCCACTGTTGTTTCAAAGTCTAAACCTTCAAACTCGTCTCTTCCAGCTAGTTTCCTCTTGGAGTAATCTTTTTCATAATCAATCTGCAAATGAATAATGTAGATTAAAAGCACTTTACAATTCAAAAAGATTGATAAAATGATTACATAATATTTCTATATAGACAGTGAGATGACCATGAGTTGAAGGTCTTTGAGATATGGATCCTTTGTTCTCCTATTTCTTGACATAAATGAATTGTAGAATTGCCATTTCTTCTCATAGCGATCTAATACTCCCAAAGCCCAGTGATTTGCAACCTCAGAATTCCCTTTACACAGAAGAGCGAGGAAACACTCCATATTGCACCGTACCCGCTGTTTTTGAAAGTGGCTGATCAACAAACTTATCGAGGAAAACAGAATCCTCTTTCCTTATTGCGTCCTATCACAAATAGTATACAAACCATTACCATACACTATATTATTTGTACAGTATAGTTGTCTATACAACTAATGCTTACCAGAGTTAAGCTTGTGAAAATGTACGATTTCCCACTACTAGTCGATATGACATCTTCAACAATTTTGAGCTCCTGTCCTAACATTAGAAGTTCAGCATAGGCATCAATTACCTGAGGTATGGAGATCACATTAGACTATAAGATTTTGATACATTAAACAAAACAAAAAAAGAAAGATAGTTCTTTAGCCAAATTTCCTTCATACAAAAATATTAAGTCAAATTTCACTTATCATACATGAATGGTAAGTGAAATTTAACTTAGGTGCAACTCTAAGGCAAATTTTTAAGAAACACAAAAAAAAGATTGCACTTAAGAAATGTAAGAAACTTGCTAGAAACGACTTTAAAATATAATTGAAACTCATTTTACTTTTAATTCTTACATTGTTTGGAAGAGATTTTTCATGGATTATGTCAACAATATCTTTTAGTGTAACATAGTCAACTCCATCCTCGGGCTTGTAAACTGGTCCACTGCATGAAAAAAACAATGGGAATCGGACTGATTTAACTGAAAATCAAATTAAAACAGAGTAAAAATAACCTCAAATAATGCAAGTACCTTCTATCAAGCATATATATGGAATGAAGCATTTCTTGATCAACCTTATCTAGATAATGAAAGACTTTGAAACGTTTCCCACTTGGTATGATGAACATGTCTCTCTGATGTGTCCCTGGAGTTGACATCGTGTCTAGATCCAAGATTATAGGCTAGACTGTATTCTTAACATTCCCCATTACATTCTCATCTTTTGCATCATCATTCTTCTCCTTATTGTGCTTCAGCTTATTCCCATCGTCTTCATCATCCTTCTTCTCCTTATCATGCTTCAGCTTTTTCGCAATCTTATTTGAAGGATAGACAAACTCCTTCAGTCTCTTTTTCTTCCGAGAGTGCACCTTTAACCTTCTAAAGAATGAATATGATCTTTTGATACGCACTGCTCCTTTTCGTTTCAAACTTCTCATTTCTGGGGTTGACTGAGTCATGGATTGCTGATTTTCATTCACTTTCTTCTCCATACAACTTTTCTGCAGTGTTTTTACAATTTTAATGTAATGATCATACAACTTATATATACATATAGTGAATTTCTTCGTTGATGTGCCTGATGTGGTGTCTTTTCACTGTTCACATCCTTCATGTCTTTGTCGATATCTGTTCCAGATTTCTCCAGGTCTTTCTTCGCAATAACACCCTGCAACCACAAATGATATCTTGTAATTGAAATTATACACAACATATTTACAAAGTGAAATTATAATCCTTTTATATATACCTGAAGTGATATCATCTCAACCTCAACATCAAGTAACCTCTTCTCAAGTTCAGCATTTCTCCTTCCAACATCTTTATACTTAGTTTCCAATCTCTGATATTTTTCCGATTTTGACTTTTCTAAACTATCACACATATCTAGACTTGCGCCAACCCTTCTTATTTTTTTATTTGCACACCTTTCATTCTTCTTTGCTCTGTCCAGACTCACCGTAAGGTTCAAAACTGCCTGAATTTTAGGGTCTTCAGGAGTCTTTGGTGATTCAGATCCATCACAAAACAACTCTCCATTAGTTTTCACCAACAAATCAGCAACTTGAGTTTCACTGGAAGCAATGACACCATTGAGGTATTTTACCCTTTCATTCATCAATCTAATTTGTTCATCCTTTGTCGCCAACTCGTCCTTCAACTCTTGCATTTCTCTAAGATTCTGCTGAAGTAGATATCCTATCTCTGCATTTGACCGCAATACATCTTCAACTTTCTGGATACACTCAATGTTTCTAGCCCTCAAATCGCCTAATTCATATTCCACGGATTCTTGCAATCTTTTATTCTTTTTCTTCAACTTCATAATCTCAGACTTTGCATCTTCAAGTTTCTGTTTCATACTATTGCTTTTTTCATCGCAATCCGTTCTTTCCCTGTCATCAATATCAACTCCAAGATCACAAGTTTTTTGTGGACTCTCACTTCCTTTTACCTCTATGTTGTCCTCTGCAGTACCGAAAACTTCATTGGCACTACCGTCCATTTTATCCTGCCCACATATCTCTTGTACAAAATCAATATCAATTTTTTTGCAACTACCATCTGAGTTGTAATCATGGTCCCTAACTCTTACCCCATCGTCACTGCCTAGTCTCTTTTTCAACACATATTGGCTGATACGTACTCCCCAACTTCCATCCGAATCATCACGGCTTTCACACCTCCTACCTTCTTTCAACTCCTCTTTCAAGCCTTCATCTGAATACTCTGCCTCGTCATCGGCTGACTCGCCTGATGAACCTTGTGAATCTTCACTTCCATTTTCTTCACTATCAGAGGAACTACTACTTTCCTTCTTCCCAGCCAACAACTGAATCCCATGCTTTCCATATAATTTTATCTCTTTCTCAGTCATTTTTAACGGTTCAGATGAAACCTGCAATTAGTATTTTTAGACAGCATATCAGATGTACACATAACGAATGAATGTTCACTTAAAATGCTTCATACTAAGTGAAATTTAACTTATGTTTTGTATATACTAAAAGAAATTTCACTTATGATAAACAGAATTGAAGACATACCTTAACTCCTCTCAGACTTGATAAATTCTTGTCCTTTACAAATTTCAACAGTCTCAGTAGGTCCCATTTCAAAAATCTCGGAGCTAAATTGTCGACTGATGGATCCATTAAATTGGTGTGTTCCAAAAGCCAGTACTACGATTGAAATTTTTAAACTTTTTAGTCTAATATTAAACAATAATAAAACCAAAAACCAAATAAATTGCATTCTAAACAGCTAATACCTGTAATACAAGTACACATCCACTGACTTTCGTCCGATCCCTTGACCGTTCTATTCCTATTATAAGTTCATCCTTAATTGCTAACGCCCATGAATACATATTCATGCTCTCAATGTCCTTAATGTATGGAAAGAACCCCCATTTCACAGTATTGCCAGAAGTTGCAAACAAAAGGAACAGCACTAAGTGAAGGCATAGTAACCTCACAACATCTTCAACATCATCTTTCGTCTTGCCAGCCAATGCAACTTTACAAACACCTTGTATGTAAGTTAAAGTTAACCTTCTATCATCAGGAAACCTTCTCTCAACAAAAGGAGTTGTCGGTTTTCGGCCATAACTATAAGAAGACATCCTTATCGGCCCCGACTGAATCCCAAAAATCAGTCCAATGTCTGATTCATCAATCATCATTAGCTTTCCACCTATCTCAAACTTTCTACGATCTCTCCTATACGCTTGTAATATAAGCAACGATACCTCATCATGACTCTTGTTATACTCAACTTTCTTATCAATGAACTGCTTAAAAAAGTTCCAAAAAGGTGTTGTTCTCAACAGCTTAATATGCTTTTCCTTCAATTTCAAAGTTGCTATAAGACATGCAGTACTACACAAAGTTGACCTATATTGCAAATAGTAATTTTCCGTATACAACCCATTGCGCTTCCTTGCTTGTTTGATAAGTTTTTTGGAAGCTGATTGACTCTTCCGCCTTCCTTTTATTCTAAGACTAATACATCTTTGTTTGCTTTTGCTAGGAGTTAATTGACTATTCACATTTGCCCTTTTTTTAGGACTGCTGGGAGTTAGCTGTCTGTTTGCTTTTCCTGCAACAACATATATTGTATCATGTAAGAAATAAGTGAAATTTCTCTAAATGCTAGTCTATGACAATCTTGTCGAATTAAAGCATTAGTCCAACAGTCGATTATATTATAGAAATAATGAAATCATACCAATACTTAAGTTGCAGACTACAATCTACAGGATATTAACCACAAACAATCATAAGTGAAATTCACATTTCAATGATGAGTGAAATTTCTCCTAATATGTAATTTGTATAGCACAAGTATAGCAGCAATACTTATAAGCAGACCATCATAAGTTAGAATATAACAAATATCAAAACTCTAACAGTACCAATATGTATAGCACAAGGCATACACTAACAATATCACGTAAGTAATAAGTGAAATACCTCTAAATACTAGTATCTCAGAAAAGCTTATTCAATCGCTACTCCAACAGTCAATTATATACTGTATCTCAGAACCATAACAAAACTAAAAATAATTAAAATCATCCCAATATTTATATTTCAGACTACAGCAGATTATCCACAAACAATCATAAGTGAAATTCCTCTAACAATATCAATATGAAACTCAGAGACTTGAAAAATCAGTAAAATTTGTCAAACTCGTGGAAAATTAGGCTACCACAGTTCATACTTCTAAACTCAACCCTAATATTTTGGTTTCAGACTATAGCAGATTATCCACAAACAATCATAAGTGAAATTCCTCTAACAATATCAATATGAAACTCAGAAACTCGAAAACATCAATAAAATTTGACAAAATCACGAAAAATTAGGCTATCACAGTTCATACTCCTAAACTCAACCCTAAAACCAAAAACTTACTTTTCAATCGCGCCATTTTTGAGCAGGCAAATCTCGAAAAAAACGATTCTCCACAAATGCTTGTAGTTTCAACTTACGATCAGTAGTTGTTTCCGCAAAATGATTCGATTTAGGGTTTTGATTTAGAGTCTCTGAGCTTCGATTCTGGTTTCAATGATTCCGACTCTCAAACACACAGTTTGAGAGTGTTTCCAAATGATTCTGACTCTCGTTTCACACTTTCAGTATACACTCACAGCTTTAAATTCACATGTGCCATGACGGGAATTAATCAAGGCGCCAAGGGCATTTAGGACTTTTGGACACACAAAACAACCGAATGTCCTTAAGCCCACTTTGTTATTTTAATTGGACTAAGCTCCAATTTTCGATTATTTGGTGACCCTTTCCCCAATTTCCCCTATAAGAAATATGTGTGTATGTATATATTGTAATAATTACAAATAATTCGGAACTCGGGGTTCGGTTTTTCGAGTTACTAATTTATTTGTCTAAGCTCAATCCAAATTTATGTTAAAGCCTATCCAGGATAGATAAAAGGGTTGCTCAAACCCGAGCAACTTTTGAACTGGACTCTTAAGTCGATTTTCGATTAGCCCATAGAAGTTACACCCCTAGGCCCAAGTAGCTGTAGCTGTAGCTGTGGTTTGCCATGGTAAATATTCTTGGCCCAAAATTATGGGTCTGGACAAAATGATCCAAAGGTGACTCAATAAAGACAAGGCAGGGTCAGACCAAAATATTACAGTATGTATATCCTAAAAGAGTTATATTTGGGGCACTAACAATATCCACTAACACTTACTAACACATTCTATCTCTCTCCTAGTGGCATTGTGGGGTCCGCAGTGGACCCCGCAGTACCACTAGGAGAGAGATAGAGTGTGTTAGTAAGTGTTAGTGGATTTTGTTAGTGCCCCTAGCATTGCCCATCCTAAAAAATCAATCGATTCAATCGCACTCACATCTTCAGGTTCAGCAGCGAATCTGGATTTTTTTAACTGTATTTGCTCCATTCTATGAGGACCACCTGAGAAGGATGGGGTAAATAAATAGTTGAGATTAATTGGTCACACCACATTAACATGTTAACGTGGCATATCGGGCTCAATGAATAATTTCTCGGACCACCTGATCCTCTTAATCATCTCATCTACTTTATGCCTACATGTGAGCGCAAAACTAGGAGAGATATTCTGTAGCAAGATCATCCAAAAATTAAAAAATAAAAAAGCTTAAACCCATCACTCATGCATATCAAAGCAAGTAAGGAGTAGTTTTTATGCTAAAAAATAAATAAATAAAGTAAGTAGTATTTAAATTTGGTAAATTTCACCTACCTCCTTTGAGGTTTGCCCTTAATACACTCACTTTCTCTCACATTTAAGGAATGTCACTTACCTCCCTTATTTTTAAATTTTAGTATCAGTTTTCCCCTCCTTTCAACAAATCATTACAAAGTTTAAGAGAATCTAACACTAAAATTCAAAATAAAGGAGGTAAGTTGGATTCCTGAAACGTGAGGAGAGGTATGTGTATTAGGGCCAAACCTCTGAGGAGGCAGGTGATATTTACCCATTTAAATTTGGTTCCCCATGGGATTATCTAAAACTAACTTTAAATTTTAAAAAATATATATATATATTTAAAGAAGGTCTAATTATAATTAGGTGTGGTTCAATTGTCACATTAACATCTAGTGAACAAACTTTAAAACTGAAATAGTATGAAATGGTCCGTATTAGTACCTCTTTTAATTTCTTTTCGGAATTATGGCTGTTTGAGAGTGAAAAGATTTTTCCATTACTAAAAGTAACTTCAATACAACATGTCCTTTTTAGTATGCCAATATTATTTTTTAGCATTGTTATAATGTCAAATATTATATTTTGACATTTTCGGTCTAATGCTACATGTCATTTTAAATGCTACATTTTGACATAAAACTACCATTCATCTTCTAAAGTAGCCTTTTGTTAAGGACAAAATGGTCATTTACTAAATGTATCCGCCGTAGCAAAGTAGTTGTTGGTGCTCAAAATGATAATGTTATGCCTCCTAAATTTTGCATCCCAAATGTTCTCCAAAATACATGTAGTAGTAGGACCACCTTAATAATAATAGGACCACTTCAATATCCTCCAATAAAAATCAAGTGGTCCACCACCATATGTATTTGGAAAACATTTGAGATGCAAAATTTGAAAAGAAAAAAGCAGGGAAAGTAGTGAAATGTTGACTAAAGTGATGATGTGAAAGAAATGGCATAATGTTTGCCTAGGGCTCGTTTCCAATCGATCGGTTCGGAACTAAGTTCTTTTGAAAATATTCCAAATTTTTCCGCAATAGAAACACTCATTCCTATTTTGAAAATTTGAGATTTCAAAAACCATTCCGATTTGGAAAATTAAAAAAATTTGGATTTTTTTGAAATGTTTTGGAATCAGTTTTTTTTTTTTTTTGGAATTTTATGGAACTGTTATAGTTGTTCTTTTTAACAATTAGTGAAAATGACATTTTAATCAGATTTTTAGAATTAATGGCAACTAAGATTCTTGATTCAGGAAAGGTCTTCCGTACAAAAATATTAAGTGAAATTTCATTTGACATTTATGAATATTAAGTGAAATTTCACTAAACTCATATACAAATATTAAGTGAAATGTCACTTAACTCGAACATTGTGGATTTTTTAACAAATTAATAATCAAATTGGACTTTAAACTATTGACAGTTATTTCTAGGAATTTTTTCCTAAATTTTTATTTTATTTTTTTCCAAAATGTACATCGTATTCATTTTTTATTATGAAAATAAAATATATATGATACACCATTACACCCAAAATCAGCCCATGCCCGAGCGGTTCTATTCTGCAACTACTGGCAAGCATCATCCCGAGCGGTTCATCCACGATCCAGCCAACAGGTCGGGGAGACCGCACAGGCAATTCCCACCGCAGGAACAGCTCATCCGGGCCCACAGGCATTCCCGAGCATTCCGGGCAGTTTTCTACTTAAGCTAGAAGACTAATGAAAAGTGCAAACTATTTCCTAATCCAATTAGGAAACCCCCACAACTAATGCCAATCAATCCTAATACAATTAGGAAACTTACTTGATTGGTGTCAATCACATCCTAATTGGATTATATTTCTTTATCTATGTACGAGTAGGTCTCTTACATCCATAAAAGAGACCTCTCACCCCCCATTGAAGGGGCCGACTTTTCAGTCTACACAGCACCTCTATAGCATTTATCAACATGTCCAGCCGGCCTACGGTAGCTCTAGACTTGTTGGTTCACCACAGGCCCCCCGCTCTTTTTACAGTATAGTGAACATGCTCAGACACACACGTGGACGTAGGTACCTTCATTAATAGGGCCGAACCACATACAAAAAATCAGTCTCTCACTCTTTCTCCCCTTAAATTGCTTTAATTTACTTTAACCAAATTTTGGCATCATCACCTCGAGGTTAGGCCCGAGGTCTATAAAGACCTCTGGCCTAACCCTGCGGCATACAAAGACCTCGGGCCTAACCCCGAGGCATCCAAAGACCTCGGGCCTAACCCTGAGTCACAAGCTTCGCTTAGGTCCAACGGACGATGGGGGCAAACCCCCTAGGTGGCTGATGATGGCAAGTTTCAAAAGACCCTGCAACCCCCATGTTCCAGGTCGGTTACCTACAGTCATAGCCTCTGTAAGACCATCATCTTAGCGAAAGCTTGGGGGGCAAGACGGTGCAGTGAACTAAACAGGCAATCACACCAGGTATCTATAGGCCTCGCGGATAACCAAGTCAAATCTTGGACAACCTGAGCACCTGCAGTACTCAGAGGCATTCACTCCACTTAGGTCCAAACCGACGATAGAGGTGACTAAAATCTCTTAGGTTGGCCCACAATAGAGGAGCAAAAAGGACCCTACAGCGACACGCTCTAGGTCGACTCCACCAACATGGTGAAGTTCTTCTCCCAATAGTCTTGACAAAGGCTGGCTTGGCAGAAGACAACCATCCTGGGGAGTTAACATAAAAAGGACCCTAAAGCAATACGCTTTAGGTCGGGTTTTCCAACATGGTAAAATTCTTCTACCCACAACCTTGACGAAGGTTCATGGGAAGAAGATAACTATCCTGGAAGCTAACTCAAGCAAAAAGACTCTGAATTAGGCTGGGTCTTAACTCCCAGTCAGTTCCCGAGCACTTAAAGACTCCGAGCTAGACTAAGTCTCAACTCTTAGCCAGTTCCCGAGCATTCACAAGACTCAGAAGCTCCAAGGCAGCTTCCCCGAGCACTCAGACAGTGGCAGGTGGCATCAAGCAGATTTTCAAACTTGCCCCGATATAGCATCCAACCAACCTTGGAAATGGGGGGCAACTGATACACCCAAACTCAGTCCATACCCGAGCGGTTCTATTCTGCAACTACTGGCAAGCATCATCCCGAGCGGTTTGGTCCACCTGATGCCTCCCGAGACTTTCATCCACGACCTGTCCAACAGGTCGGGAAGACCGCACATGCACATCCCACCGCGGTAACAGCTCATCCGGGCACACAGGCATGATCCCGAGCATTCCAGGCAGTTTCCTACTCAAACTAGAAAACTAATGAAAAGTGCAAACTATTTCCTAATCTAATTAGGAAACCCCCACATTTAATGTCAATCAATCCTAATACAAGTAGGAAACTTACTTGATTGGTGTCAATCACATCCTAATTGGATTATATTTCTTTATCCATGTACGAGTAGGTCTCTTACATCTATAAAAGAAACCTCTCACCCCCCATTGAAGGGGCCGACTTTTCAGTCTACACAGCACCTCTATAGCATTCATCAATATGCCCAGCCGGCCTACGGTAGCTCCAGACTTGTTGGTTCACCACAGGCCCCCAGCTCTTTTACAGTATAGTGAACGTGCTCAGACACACACGTGGACGTAGGTACCTTCATTAACAGGGCCGAACCACATACAAAAAACCAGTCTCTCACTCTCTCTCCCCTTAAATTGCTTTAATTTACTTTAACCAAATTTTGACATCATCAATATATTTATATATTAAAAATCATATATAATTCACAATATTTGGAACATTCGAATCAAAATTTCTTGTACCATCCCAATCTAAATCCATTTTTTTTCCTCCAAATTTTGAAATTCAGAACTAATTTTATAGTTCCAAAATCAGAGATCTACGAATTAATTTCAGGAGGAATCGGGAGTTTCCGTTCCCCTATATTTGCTTGTTGCGAAGGATATATACTTAATCCTGTGGACATGCTGGTTGGCCACAATTGGTGAGTACCCTTAAAACCAAAAATAATTAAAGCCTTCAATAGATTTTACAGTAAAGTAAGAAGGGCTTGTACATTCATACCACAATTGTTTTAGTTTGTTACTTCTCTTTTTTTAAATCACAATTTTATGTTAATTTATTTGATAACTAGTTTATGAGTTTTGTAAAAATTGAACTTATGGCTTTTTTGGGGGAGCTTTAATAAGCTCCAGCTCTAAAATGGAGCTTTTGAAAACTCAAGGTTGCTTTTTTGGTTTCATGATGTCTTTTTAAAGTGTAGTGTGTCACTTGTATAAAATTATCAAACAACTTAGTAGTAAATTTCATAAGCTCCTTTTCAAAAATGGGGCCAAACTAAGCCTGTAATCATATCTAGGTGCACAATGAATTGCACAAACATGCAGCACAAGCAGGGCCGGTCCCGAGTATTTGGAGGCCCGGGACAAACTATTAAAAGGGAGACCCTTATACGGGGGTTCGGGGGCAGTGGCCCCGAGGCGATTTTTTGGGGGGTCTATTTTTATAAATTGGCAATTTGTTTTAGGGCTTACTTATATATATTGACGATTTTTTTTGGGGTCTACTTATAATATAAGTCTATTTGTGAAACTTAAACATTGTATAGTGTCTTCAAAATTTTAAAGGGGCCTATTTCTAAAACTCAAAAATTCTTACACTAAAAGTGTGATTTTTAAAATTCTAGGTGTCTTTGCTTTTGAGTTTTATATACATCTACATCAATATATATGTAGTTGATAATACTAAATTGGGCCTTGGGAAGGCCTAAATATAAAATACTAAAAAATTTCAAGGTAAAAATATAATTATAAAAATTTCATAGAGGCTCTGAAAATTTTGTGAACTTTGGTGGCCCGGGACAGTTACCCCGTTTGCCCCCCCCCCCCCCCCCCCCCCCCCCCCCCCGCGCACCATTTGGGCCGGCCATGAGCACAAGGTTGAACTTTGTGCTAAAAATGTGTGTATAGACTTTTCAATACAAATTTCAATTTTGTGCTGCACATTTGTGCAATTGATTGTACACTTAGCATTTTTGTATTTGAAGCTCATGGGTTAGAAACTTAGAAGTTTGTAGAACATAAGTTCTGTACCTTTGCACCCAAAAAAAAAATAATAATAATAATAATAATAATAATTAAAAGAACAGAAGTAACGTGTCCATATCAAGACTATGATGTCAAAGTTCTTTGTCAAGCAAAAGCTAGCGTGTCGTGGCGTGTTCAGTTCCGTACATGTTGACACGTGTCTAATAATCTTCCCACCTACCTACAACTCTTTCAAAAGGAAGTTTTGGATTTTTTTACTTATCTAGATTCGGATTGGATATATACACACACTTCGATTTTAATTTAACTTCAAAACATCATAATTGGCCCATGATAAAGCTTTTTTAGCGATGAAATTTTTTACTTGTAGCAGCATTTTTTTTTACCTTTAGCAACAAAATATTTAAAAAGTTTCGTCGTTAAATATTTTTGTTGGTTGCTAAAAGCTAGTGTATAATGTTATTATATAACTAGGATTGTATACGAATCGAGCCTGCTCACGAGCTAATTTCTCACGAGCTTGTGAGCAAGATAAGCCGAACTTTCAAATGTTCAAGATCTTTTTCGTGCGCCCTTTTAACTGTCGCTAAAACTTTTAACGACACTTTCTACTTCAATACAAACATTTTCTACTTTGACATTAACACTATAACCTATAAATAATACTCCGCTAAAGAAATGAAAAATGGTGTGTGCAGCACGAGGAGAGTGCTCTGAGTGCGTTATTATTTGAGAGAGAGAGAGAGAGAGAGAGAGAGAGAGAGAGAGGCGTGTGGTGAGCACTAACTCCAGCCCAGATGACCAAACGGTCCCCACCCTGACCCTAACCCATTAAATGATGATTATAATATGAGACGCAGCGAGCCGACGACGCGGTCTCTCTTCCACCATTAGAAAGTTTCAAATTAAAGACGGAGTACTAGTCAATACCAAACAAATCAAACACTCCTTTTGGTCCTTATAAAATTCTCCACAATTTCACGCATATATATTTTTTTTCTTTTGCTTGACTTGATTGATTAAAAAATCTTTACTTTTTTTTTTTAGCATAGTTGGATCCAACGTCACCACTGATCAGACACCCGGCCCACGAAATCTTCATCTTGAGTGCATGATCATCACAATAATTCACAAGCAAGAAACGAACCTTCCCGGGAAGAAATTGTTGTTGGACTTGTTAAAATTTCCAAGATGCAATTATAGCTATATATATATATACACACGGAGTTGTTAACCTTCAAGCGGTAGGTGTTAGAGAATAATACAAAAATAGTCCTTAAAAGAATTCGTCGATAATGAAATATATATACATATATATATATATATATATCATCGTTAATTTCTACCATTGAACAGAACCAATGATATAGGATAACTGGGATGAGGTGTGAAGCATTTTTTTAGACGATACGCGTCCTCTAAGAGTAATACTCGGTGCAGTAAGAAATAGCACGTTGTCTCTAGGATACAACATCCCGGCCACCCTTACCATGTGTCTATCAAATCGGCACAATTTGATAAGCGAGAAGCTCGTCCACTAATATCTTCTTTACCCAAACAATACCTTAATATAAAATAGATGAATATAACTTATATGTATAAAACAAGTCTCTGCCAAAAAAGAATTGTATTTTTTTTTTAAAAAAAAAAAGGGAAAATAAACTCTACAGTCTACACTGATACGTCCAGAAATATCCTGCTAAGGTCCAACCGCCACGTCAACAGAAAAACCCAGATTATCCGGGACGAGAGCTTGGGGGCCATACCCCAGAGGTCATCGGCCGTCACCGCTCGGGATGCTCGAACAGCCTGGGCACGAGGTGCGGCGACTTTCCAGGAGGTGTAGCTCAGGCTGAACCTTCCAGACAGTTTCCTTATGTGGCCAGAACTCTATTAAGGGAGAATTAGCAGATTCCTAAACCATTTAGAGGACTTTCCTTAATTTGTGTAAATCAATCGTAATTGACTTACATACCATATCAATATAGTTACCCTGTAAGGGCGGACTCTTGCATCTATAAAAGAGACCGCCAACCCTCATAGAAGGGGACAGATTCTGAGCACAAAGAACAAAACAGCTTTATTCACCATCACGCATACACCCGGTCGGTTTTACTGGTAGTGCCGCCCACATTGTTGGCTCACCAGGCCCGTCGGTGATCTGTTAGAAAAGCGCTCCGACGCACCACGTGGACGTAGGTCACCTAGTTAACGGGGCCGAACCACATACAACTCACTGTCTCTCAATATTTTTCTCTATTCCATTCTTACCAATTTTCGGCATCATCAGTTTGGCGCTGTTTGTGGGAAGACTGTTGTCTTATCATCAATAAAAATCTTTGACTGATCGACATGCCGCCAAAGAAGGGTAAGAAAATCGCCAATTCAACTGGTCAGGAAAACCTGCAGATTGAGCAGCGGGCTGCCTCCATGACCACTGAACAGGTCACGGAAGCGCTGGAGCAACTCTTGGAGGGCCAGCGCCGAACACAGCAACAGATAGAGGCGCTTATGGCCCAACACGAGAAGCACCCCGCGTCGGAGAATCAGCCTGAGAAGAGCGTTCCTGTCCGCAGGCCCGCTCGGGTACGCAAGTAAGCCCGATCCGCTCCGGTGTCCCCACCAGACCGGGAACGTCCCGCTGATGGAGAGCGCAGCCATGCCACCAAGCGCTCGCAAAGACGACCTCGGTCCAATCCTCGCCGAGTGGAGGACGCCAGAACTATCATCGACCGACGGCGCGCAGCTAGAGGGGAAGAGTCCGGAAGGAGAGCCCGGGAATCGGTCGAGGATCCTCCCGCCCTGAGCCGGGGGCATCTTAGGCACAGGCTTTCTTTGACCCATAGCCGGGTCCTATCCTCGAGGTCGACGCAGTTTGAGGAGAAGGCCTCATCGTCCGACTCCGCCTACCACTCTGACACAGATAGGAGAACCGGGCGGAATGACGTAAAGCCCAGGTTGAGGAACTGCAGCAGCAGATCGAGAGGCTGAACCGCAAGTCCGGTCACGACCTCAGGAACACAGAGACAGAGTCGCCCTATACCGCTCGGGTGACACAATTTCCTATTCCGCGAAAGTTCAAACCCCCTCACCTCAGCTCATACGACGGCACAGGGAGTCCGGTGGACCACATCCGCACCTACAAGGCACAGATGGCGCGGTCACTACGATAGATGAGCTGCTGTGCCTGGCCTTCCCCAGTACCCTCAAGGGGCCAGCAGCACAGTGGTTCCACGCTTTGAAGCCCCGGATGGTCGACAACTTCAAAGCCCTCGGCAAACTCTTCATCAGCCAATATGTGATGATCGACCGGTCGCAACCGGACACCCAGCTGCTGACCGTCAAGCAGCGCAAGGGGGAGTCCTTGAGGGAGTATGTGGACCGTTTCAATCAGCAAAGGCTCCTGATCTGCAACCTCAATGAAACGGCCGCAATCATGGCCTTCTGTTCGGGAGTTCAACACACCAAGGTTGCCACGTTGTTCCATCGTGACCGACCGGGGACCCTGGTGGAGCTCTCGAAAAGGGTCGAGAAATACATAGATACTGAGGAGTTCCTGAAGGCGAAATAGGCCGGCCAAGCGGGAGATGAATCCCCGAAGGCCAAGCGCAAGCGCGAGAGATTCGAGAAGGGCTCGGGAAAGAAGCCGAAGCAAGATCAGAGAGATGCTAGGGGTCAGCCCCCAACTGCTTTCACGCCCCTTTCCCGACCTATACATGAAGTCATGGTCGCCGCATAGGTGCAGAGGCTACTTCCGCAGCCATCTAAACTCAGAGCCCCGCCCGGTAAGAGAAACTGGGACAAGTTTTGCCGCTACCACCGGGATCACAGCCATGAAACGGAGGATTGCTTCAAATTGAAGATAGCGATAGAGAAGCTGATCGAGCAGGGACACCTTACGGAGTTCGTCACAGCGGATAGACGACCTCGGCAGAAAATCCGAGCTCCCAACCAGCCACAGCTACCTCTCGGCCACATCCACGTGATCTCCGGGGGAACGTCTGGCGGAGGTGATTCACAGTCGGCACAGAAGAGGCATGCCCAGGAGTCCCGAGCAGACGTCTGGTAGGTCCAATCCACCGGCTCCTCCCCAACCGACGTTCTAACATTCACGTCCGACGACTTGCAGGGCATCCACTGCCCCCATGATGACCCGCTAGTAGTGATGTTTTTTATAGCCAATTATATGGTCCAGAGGGTGCTAGTGGACACAGGCAGCTCGTCTGACATTATGTTCACGTCTGCATTCGATCAACTCGGGATTTCCAAGGAGCGGCTCCGGCCGGTCGCTACCCCCCTGGTTGGATTTAACGGCTCCAGCACACAACCGCTCGGTACAATCGAGCTCCCAGTTCTCATGGGGACCTACCCTCAGCAGGCCTCTGTTCTCACCAATTTTGTGATCGTCGAAGCCCCGTCGGCCTACAACGTCATCCTTGGCAGGCCGACCCTCAACAAGGCAACAACGGTCGTTTCTACCTATAGCTTAACAGTGAAGTTCCCGACTCCCCAGGGACCTGGATGCTTGCGAGGAGAACAGACTACCGCTCGGAGCTGTTATGTCAGCTCGTTACGCCGGGGGGCGATCACCAAAACATTAAACGTCCAAGAGATGGACCCCCAGGACCAGAGCGACGTGATGGGTCCGATGGAAGAACTGGAACAAGTAGTGTTGAATCTCGAGTACCCAGACCGCAAGGTCAACATCGGTACCCTACTGGAGCCCGGATTAAAGGAGAAGTTGACCCAGATCCTGAGGTAAAATCAAGACCTTTTTGCTTGGAGTCATGAGGATATGCCCGGGATTGACCCCCGGGTAATGTCCCATCGTCTCAATGTCAGCCCGGATTGCCGCCCAGTGAAGCAGAAGAGAAGGGACATGGCCCCCGAGAGACAATGAGGTCGAGAAGCTCCTAAAGGCGAAGTCCATCTGAGAGGTCCACTATCCCGATTGGCTAGCCAATGTTGTCCTGGTCAAGAAAAGCAACGGGAAGTGGAGAATGTGCGTGGACTTCACCTACCTCAACAAGGCTTGCTCCAAGGACTGCTATCCGCTGCCCATGATAGACCTCCTTGTCGAGTCAACCGCAGGCCACTCACTCCTCTCATTCATGGACGCTTACTCGGGGTATAATTAGATCAGCATGTACCCCGGGGATGAAGAGAAGACAGCGTTCATCACTGACCAAGGTACGTACTGTTACAAGGTCATGCCATTCAACCTCAAGAATGCCAGGGCTACCTACCAGCGCCTGGTCAACTACATGTTTAAAGACCTCATTGGAAAGTCTATAGAAGTGTATGTGGACGATCTTCTGGTCAAGAGCCGGGACGAGCCCGACCACCTTGAGCATCTGACCGGGGCCTTCAGCATTTTGAGAAAGTTCAAGATGAGGTTGAACCCGGCCAAATGCACCTTTGGTGTCTCATTTGAGAAATTTCTTGGCCATCTAGTTAGCAGACGGGGAATCAAAGCAAACCCCGAGAAGATCAAAGCTATCATCAACATGCGGTCGCCCAAATCAACGAAGGAAGTTCAAAGCCTAGCCGGATGGGTGGCCGCACTGAATAGATTTGTATCCCGAGCTACCGACCGGTGCTTGCCATTCTTCAAAATCCTCCGCAAAGCGTTTTAGTGGTCAGAAGAGTGTGATGAGGCATTCCAGGAACTCAAGAAGTATCTGGCATCCCCTCCTCTGCTCTCGACACCCGTACCTGGGGAAGAATTATTTCTGTACTTGGTAGTGTCACCATCGGCGGTTAGCTCGACACTTATTCGAAAAGAGCACGGGATACAGTTCCCAGTGTACTACACCAGTCGGGCGTTGCAGGGCGCGGAGAGCAGATACTCACGTATCGAGAAACTGGCATTCGCCCTTATTACCTCGGCCCGAAGGCTCCGCCCATACTTCCAGGCCCATGCCATTGTAGTCCTCACAGATCAACCTCTCCGCAGAATCCTAAGCCGCCCGAACACCTCCGGAAGGCTCATCAAGTGGGCATTGGAGCTGGAAGAGTTTGAAGTAATTTACCGACCCCGGACGGCCATCAAGGGACAAGCCGTAGCAGACTTTTTAGTCGAGTTCACATATCCCGAGGATCCGATCGAAGAGTCTAAGCCCCCGACCTTACCGCCCGGGTTACACCCAGATATTCCCACCTGGGTACTACACGTGGACGGTTCATCCAATCAGCAAGGCAGTGGTGCAGGAATCATCCTAACCACCCCCAAAGGCATTCAGCTCGAATACGCGCTAAGGTTTGGGTTCCGTGCCTCCAACAACGAGGCCGAATACAAAGCCCTCTTGGTCGGGTTGCAGTTGGCCATTTCTATGAGTGCGCAACAAGTCCAGGGATACAGCGACTCACAGCTCGTGGTCAACCAGGTTAACCAGGAATACGAAGTGCGGGAAGACAACATGATAGCCTACTTGGCCGTTGTCCGAGCGGTCGCCAAGAAGCTCTGAGGATTCTCCATCACGCAAATACCCAGAGAAGAGAATGCCAGGGCCGACCGGTTAGCTCGCCTCGCCTCGTCCTCTGAGTCAGACCTGCCCGGGATACGGATACAATACTTGCCCGAGCCAAGCGTGATCAGCCTAGAAGGCATGGAGGTAGATCTGGTCGCCCTGGGACCCAGTTGGATGGACCCTCTCGTGACATTCCTGACGACAGGAACGCTGCCAGACGAGAAAGAGGAGGCCTGCCGGGTCAAGTACCGGGCAGCCCGATACCATCTTGTTGACGGCATCCTCTACAAGAGGGGATTCTCTATCCCATACCTCCGTTGTGTTCACCCCGCACAGGTCCCAACGATATTGTTTAAAATTCACGAAGGAGTGTGCGGGAACCACATCGGAGGCCGGGTACTCTCTAGAATGGCCCTGTTGCAAGGTTACTACAGGCCAACCATAGCCCGAGATTCCCAGGAATACGTCAGAAGATGTGACAAGTGTTAGAGATACTCACCCATGATCAACCAACCAGGAGAACCCCAGTAGCCAATCCACAGCCCTTGGCCATTCGCCCAGTGGGGAATCGACATTGTCGGTTCCTTACCGATGGGGAAAGGACAGGTTTAGTTCGCCGTCATCGCTATTGATTACTTCACCAAATGGGCAGAGGCCGAGCCCTTGCTGGCAATAACTGAGAGGAAAATGGAAAATTTTGTGGAAAGGAATATTCTCAGTAGGTTCGGCATTCCTCGGGCCCTGATCAGCGATAATGGTAGGCAATTTGACACACCCATCTTCAGATAGTTCTGCTCAGGCTACAGGATACTAAATCATTACTCTTCCCCTGAGCACTCACAGGCCAATGGTCAAGCCGAGGTAACCAACCGGACAATCTTGCAGTCAATAAAGACAAGGCTTGAAGGCGCCAAAGGGCTGTGGGCCGAAGAGCTACCAACCCTCCTGTGGGCCTACCGCACTACACCCCAAGCTGCTACAAGCGAAACACCGTTCTCCTTAACCTACGATTTTGAGGCGGTGGTACCCACAGAGCTCGGGTTGCCTACTCATCGGGTGGCCAACTTTAGTGCTCCGGATAACGAAGAAGCTCTCAGGTCAGAACTGGATCTGGTGGAGGAAAGGAGAGACAAAGCCTACCTAAAGGTGGCGGCCTACAAACAACGGGTCTCGCGGTACTATAATAGCAAGGTGAAGCACCGCAGTTTTCAAGTCGGAGACCTCATCCTCAAAGTAGTGAACCAGTCTACCCGAGTCCCGAGCCATAGAAAATTGGGGCCAAACTGGGAAGGTCCATACAAAGTAACCCGGGTCAACCGACCGGGAACCTACTGGCTACAGAGTATGGACGGGCAAGACCTCTCTCATCCTTGGAATGTGCAACACCTCCGCAAGTATTTTCAGTAGCATCTGACCACGGGAATTTAGTATTGTAGAAAATTTTCTTTTTGTAGCTCTGATTGAGCAGCCATCATAAACTTCATTTTAATAAAATGGAATAGTTTACTTTGAAAATTTACTCCCGTCAGCACACCGTGTAATGCTAAAAAAGACCTCGGGCCTAACCCCAAGGCGCAAAAGACCTCGGGCCTAACCCCAAAGCGCAAAAGACCTTGGGCCTAACCCTAAGGCACAAAAGACCTCAGGCTCCGGACCCAGTCACAAAAAGACCCTGCAACCACCCATGTTCCAGGTCAGTTTCCTATGGTCACTCCTCAATACGTCCCCACATTCATAGGATGCACGGGGGCAAGGGGATACTAGACCTAAAATAGGAAATTACTTAAAGCTTCACTTAGGTCCAACCGATGACCGGGCAAAACCCCTAGGTGGCCAACAATGGCAAGCTTCAAATGACCCTGCAACCACCCATGTTCCTGGTCGGTTCCTTACGGCTACTCACTCCTACACACCCGCCTTAGCAAAATGCTTGGGGGGCAGGGGTATATTAGAGGCCAAAACAGGAAATCACACCGGTCACTACAAGAACTTGAAAGTTTTCCCAAGTATTTACAGTGATCAGAGATACATCCCGGAGGCTAAACAGGACCAGTACCTACAGCACTGCTAAACAGGACCGGTTCCTACAGCACTTCGGGTAACTACCTCTTAAACAAGTCAAAAAGATTAGGTGTTCTGTTGGTTACGGTCCTAAAACATTTGTTAAGGCAGGTGTTAGGTTGGCCAAAAAACCAAACGATACCAACGACTACAAACAGGAACAGTACAGAGAAAGAACATAGTTGATGGAAAGTACGACGTCAAGGGCCTTTTCATTAATAAAAATTGTACAAAGCCTAGGGGGCAGTTGTAGTAGCCTCCCAAAAAAAACAACAACAAGAGTCCGAGAGAAGAGAGCCTAGGGGTCGTCTACATCAACAACATCCACATTCTCCTTGGCCTCCCCCCCGGCCTGCCCCTCCAGGGCAGCATCTGTCTCCTGGCCAGTCGGGGCAATGGTACCCTCAGCCGCAGCAGCGGCCCCTTGGGCTTCGGCAGCAGCATCCTCGGTGGCCTCGGGCACCATGTTCCAGTAGTCGGAGTCCACCCCTTGGTAGGGAGTGGTGTCCAACTCCGGGTAGTCTCGGGCTAGCCTCCTCTTCAAGTCCTCGTACCCGAGGAAGAAGCCGTCGTCGAAAGTTTCCCACGGGGGACCAGCGGCTACCGCCACCTCCAGGAGTGCCTTCTCCCGAGCTTCCGCTGCCGCTGCCGCGCGGCCAGCTCGCTCGGTCTCAAGCTCCGCCAGAGCCACCGCCAGTTCTTCCTGGGCTGCCCCGAGGCTCGAAGTTAGGCCCTTGACCCTATTTTTCTCCATGATCAAGGCCCTCTCTTTGGTCTCCAGGGCAACCTCTTTCTCGGCCAGGGCGGTCTCGGCGGCGGTGGCCCTCCCGGCAAGGGCCGGCATGAAGGACTCAACTCCGGCAGCCATGCAGCCGACCTGCATCCAAAGTAAAAAGAAAATGGTCGGTCACTATTGCCAGCAAAGCAGAAAATGCAAAGAAATCAGAAGATGCAAAAAAGTTACTTACCAGATGGGAGATGCTGTATAGCCACCCCTGAAAATTTGGGGAGACATACCGGCAGACCTCTCCACCTGACTGGGGAGTAGGCACGTCTGACCTGTCCCGGGTCTCCCTAGATTCATCCAGGGGCGTCCCGGCGTGAATCTTGGCTCGGGGGGCAGATGTTTCCCCCACTACCACCACCCGGGGGTAGGGGCGGAGCCAGGAATTTTGGCCAGGGGGGACTAGGCTATACGGGGGTTGCCCCCGAATTTTTTTTTTGGGGTCTATTCATACATAATTGACAATTTTTTTAGGGTCTACTTGTCTATAATTGTGATGTTTTGGGGATATGCTTATAATATAAGCCTATTAGGTGACACGTAAATATTATATAGTGTCTTTCAAAATTTTAAGGGGGTCTATTTCTAAAATGCATAAAATTATCACAATTAAAGTGTAATTTTTAAAATTTTAGGCGCATTTCTTTTGAGTTGTATATACTAGTATATCAATATATATATAGTTGATAGCATTAAATTGGGCATTGGACCCCTTTGAGAGCCTAAACATAAGTTGAGGGAGGCCTAAACATAATTTGAGGGGGGGCCTAAATGTAAAATACTAAAAAAATTTAGGCTAAAATTTTAATTTTCAAAATCTCAGGGGGGGCCTGGGCCCCTCCTGGTCCTACACTGCCTCCGCCCCTGCCCGGGGGGTTGATGTCTCCCCGGGAGACTGGGCCGCCGATGGGCCGTGTCTGAGTCGCCTGAACGGGCGCACACTGCCAGAGGCCTCAACTGCCGGCCTCTTCCCCGTCGACACCATCCGTTCGGCAGCAGCATCCTGCAGAGCCCTCAACCGCTCGGGATCTCTCTGGGGGACCATCTCTGCAAAAGGAAAACAGCCACGGGGTCAGTAACCAGGATAACAAGACGGCAAAGAGTAGCCAAAGTTGTGGCAAGTGACCAAACTCTTACCTGGGATGATGGTAGTGAAGATTGGTGCTTCGACAGGACAGCGGGGTCGGCGGTCGCCTTTCTGGTCTCCCGACCGGGTCAGAACGTCACAGACGTTGACAGGTCGCTCAATCAAGCCCCTGATTCTGTCCTCACACTCCTCCGGAACGCTTGGGAGATCGACGAACCCTGCTGTAAAATAAACCAAGACGATCAGTTTGAAACCATAAAACAAAGCCTGAAAAAAGGCTAGAGAAGACACGGGACGGGATTACCCCTCAACTCCCCCGCCCAAGAGGTCCTTAGTTGACTCCCAGGGGCTGGTTCACAAAACCCAAGGGTGGACACTTGGAAGAACTTGTTCTTCCACCCCTTGTTGTTGCTCGGACAGTTGACGATAATCTTTTTTCCCTACCGAGCCCCTCGGGAAAAGAACCAGGCCTTCCCGTGAACTGGGAACGGCCGGTGGATCCAGAAGAACTCTTAAAGGGTGAGTTCATACCCGAAGATCTGGGGCCACAAGGAGATGGACCCCATAAGATACCTCCACCCGTTCGGGCTAACTGCCCGGGAGCTATCCCCAGAAAGATCAAAATGTCCCGAGCGACCGGATGGAGGGGGACACGAAGGCCAGCCATGAAGACGTCCTCGTATAAGGTAACAAAACCCCTATGGTAAATATGAGCCCCGCTGGGGTGGACGGACAAAGAACTATTATCAGGGACGGCGTACCTACCCCTGATCCGATCAAGGTCTCCGGCATGCAGGGCTGTGGAGATAAACTTGCAGGCGAATGCTACCTCGAAAGCAGACTCCCTAGGCGCCTCGTCACCTGAACCCCGTGACACCGAGGCAACGGGGGCCTCCTGGTCAGACTCGTCGCTGGACACTCGGACCGGGATCCGGCCCTCACTGTGATGATCTGAGGGGGAAGCTGAAGATAGGTCTAAGCTGGGATCGGGCGTGCCCGAACGGGACATATCACTCTCCGATCGGGAAGCAGAGTTGAAGTTGGAATGTTCCATTTCTCGTACTCCTGTGGAAGGGGGAAGAAGAAGGACACGGCCTGAGTATGGGTCAGGGACACCGAGCCTGACGTACAGAGGGGGCAGGACCACTAACCTAAAGGGCAGAGAATAAATGGTCCTCAACACCAAGTGGCACTCTCTCAAGACTACTCCGGGGACACTCGCTCGCTCTAACAACCCTAAGGTGCCCCCTGCCCGGAGGAAGAAACAGAACCTGAGGAAGAAAAAGTCCCACTCTTGTTCTAACTTAAGTGGGTTCGCTCTCTCTAGTCTCGCTCAGACAAGAGGAAAGAAGGGGACAGAGAGAGAGGAGAAAATGATGAACTGAAGCTAAAAAAAAGAAAAAGACTTACAAAGTTTTGTGCAGAAAAGGGCTCGGGAATCTTGCTCAGGGTTGTTCTTGCTCTTAAGGCGCTCAGTGGTCTAATCTCTGTAGTAAAGAGTTAGAGGAATGTGCAAGTGTCCTTTATATAGAAACCGGGGATGGCCCGAATCAAAACAGATCCAACGGCTAGCACGTTTTCCTGCCCAAAGTGGCTAACAGTTGTCACCTGGGGCACGTGAATCGTCGCCTCAAAATGCGCGTGCATTAAATGCATGACGAAGACATTTCGGTTACCGCAGAGACAGTTCAGTTACTCCCAAGCTGCCACCGTTGGATCCTAACCAGACCAATGACCAGCTAACACGTGGCATAACAGGGACCCGAGCCCGCATGGTCACCGCTCGGTCCGTACCCCGACTGATCACCTCGACCGATATCATCCGGTCAGGGTTCTGACCTATTATCGAACGGTTCCTCGGGGGCGGCCTCAATTTTTAAATCTACATCAGACGAAGTGTCGGACCAGCATGAAGGAAGCGAGCCATCACGGGTCGGGCATTGGCAATCACAAACGACACAGTTGATGGAAAAAGGTGGCCTCAGGGGACCTTTTCATTAATTACAATATTTTGTACAACGGGGGGCAGTTTTAGTAGCCTCCCCTACAAAACAAACGAAAAAAGAAAAAAAGAAGAAGAAGAGAGCTTTCAGGTCCCCTTGCCCTTCAAGGCTTTAATCTCCTCTTCCATGGCCACCATTCTGGCCACTAGCTCTTGGACGGTAAGCTCCAGGGCATGAAAGTCCACATCCTGCATGACGGAATCTGTTTGCAGAAGAGCACTCTATTTCTCCACCTCCTGCAGGCGACCTTCCAAATTAGTAAGGGAGAGGCCTGTCCAAGAGCTGGGCACATGAAGACCGGCGGGTGCTTCCAGCCGACTCCTCTTCGGTTGGGGTTGGGATCCTTCCCCAACTGCCTTTTCCTTCCCCTTCCTGGACGGGCCTGGTGGCGGGCTCGTATCCCCAGACGAGGATGAATCACTGCTGGTGGATAGAGTAACCGGCCCCTCAGGCGGGCCGGCCCTGCCCGTGACGCAGGCCGGAAGCCATGGACTTGGTATAGTGGCGCGACCCGGATGCAGCCGAGGCGGGGGCCGCAGAGGAAGTTCCACCGCCAACCTCACCAACAGGTCCCCCGATTAAGTCGGAAAACATAAGGCCGGCCTCGACTGCTCGATTGATAGCCTCCGCGTCGGCAACAACAGGGGCAATGTCGCGGAAGGCGGCAAAGGACGACTTGCAAAATTCGGGATTGAAGGCCGCAGGAGGGCAGAGAGAGGGGTCCACCAGCCAGTTGCCGGAGACAACGACCCAAGGATATTGACGCCAGTTCTTGTTGGAAAAGTCCAGGCCCCTGACAAGATGCTTTCCCTCGGCCCCGGGGTGTAAGTAAGGGTCCCCGCGGTCGATGCTCAGTATATAACACCTGGCGACGTCCACCGAGCAGATGAGTAACCCAAGTCGCTGGTATAGCGCCGATATACCCCAAAGAAGGCGGGTGACATTCGGACGGCACTTGGACAGCGGAAAGCGCAACCCCTGTAACAGGTCACAGAAGGAGGCGGGGAAAGGGAAGCATAGCCCCACTATTAGCAGCAGATAACTGCTAATGATGACTGAGGGGAAGGCCACCTCCTCCCCTTCGACGTAAGGGCAGACCCCGACGACGTCAGGGATTTCGCAGTCCCTCCGGAAGGCTCTGAGTCCTTCTTCGGATTTCAAGTCAACGTGAGAAGCCATTAGAGAGAAGCCTGGGTAGTAAAAACTGAGGAAAAAGAGCTCGGGAACACTTTGCTTTCAAAAACCGCTCGGTAGGTTCGATCGTCAATCTACAGTGAGGTATGGAATGAACAGGTGCCCCTTATATAGACACCATGGGCGACTCAGATCAAAACTGATCGAACGGCTCATAGGCTTTCCCGCCGGAACTGTCGTTTCGGGCACGTGGGGCGTCGCCTCGAAAGACGTGGGCATTAAATGCGCAACGTGACGGTTCAGTTGCCACACGAGCGATTCAGTTACTTCCACGCTGGCGTCGTTGGATCCTAACCAGGCCAGTAACCAGTGGACACGTGGCATTTGGGGCCCTCGGTCCCGCATGGTCACCGCTCGGTCTGTACCCCGGCGGATCACTCCAACCGGTCCCATTCCGAATAAGGTCCCGGTCTATTACCGAGCGGTATCTTGGAGACATTCTTAATTTTTGAACTTCATCCGATGAGACATCACATCAACTTCGAAAATGGGAGGCAGCTGATACGTCCAGAAATATCCTACTAAGGCCCAACCGCCACGTCAGCAGAAATACCCAGATTATCCAGGACGAGAGCTTGGGGCCCACACCCCAGAGGTCATTGGCCGTCACCACTCGGGATGCTCGAACAGCCCGGGCACGAGGTGCGGCAACTTTCCAGAAGGTGTAGCTCGGGCTGAACCTTCCAGGCAGTTTCCTTATGTGGCCAGAACTCTATTAAGGGAGAATTAGTAGATTCCTAAACCATTTAGAGGACTTTCCTTAATTTGTGTAAATCAATTGTAATTGATTTACATACTATATAAATATACTTACCCTGTAAGGGCGGACTCTTGCATCTATAAAAGAGACCGCCAACCCTCATAGAAGGGGACAGATTCTGAGCACAAAGAATAAAATAGCTTTATTCACCATCACGCATACACCCGGCCGGTTTTACTGGTAGTGCCGCCCACATTGTTGGCTCACCAGGCCCGCCGGTGATCTGCTAGAAAAGCGCTCCGACGCACCACGTGGACGTAGGTCACCTAGTTAACAGGGCCGAACCACATACAACTCATTGTCTCTCAATATTTTTCTCTTTTCCATTCTTACCAATTTTCGGCATCATCATACACTATAATATGTAGCTATATGTGTACATGTAGAAGTCTAGTTGCTCTATATCATTATATATCTTTCAATACGACATTTCGGAGTGCAAGAAATCTGAGCATAAAACTTTTGATAGACTAATAGATTTGTAACTGTAGATCCGCCATACACTAACATTAACATTATAAAATGCGGTTACGTATGTATTGTATTGAAAGTACAGTAAAAGAACTTGTAGGACTGAAAATGTAACTGCCATTAATCCCACACGGCAAAACCTGTTTGTTACCAAACGTACATAATATTTAAGTAGCTATATAATGCATTAGTTAAAAGCATTAACAACACAACAAACTCCCAAAATAGTCTCAAGTAAGGTTTATATATACGTTTTTTTGTTAAAATATTCAACAGTAGGTTAGTAGTACTGCGTACACTAGTTTTTAGATTTAAGTCATAAAATTTTTTGTCGCTAAAAATATTAACTTTTAGAGATGAAAAATTTCAACGTTAAAAACTTTTTTTTATCGCTAAAAAGGTGTCATGCTATAGGTTAATATTCCTATATATATATATGTAAACTAGCAGTCCGGATCTTAAGCGGACCTTAAAAAACAGACTTAAAGATGGATTGTGTAAAAAGTGAGAATTTTTCTCACTTTTTTGTGAGAAAATTCAGAAGTGAGACATTTGAAAATGTGAGAATTTCTCACTTTTTTGTGAGAAATTCTCACTTTTACACAGTCCGTCTTTTAAGTCCATTTTTTAAAGTTCGTTAAGTCTTTAAGATCCGAACTGAATAAACTAGTATCTACAGTACATATTATGCAAACCGTCGCCAAATATGTCAAATTATTCGAGGAACAAGTACTACACTAATCAATACTCAATATAGTAAAAAAAAACAAAAAAGCAGGGTAGCTCAAATTTAGACTTTGAAAATATGTAAACTCTCGACATTATCCAAATTGCACTCCATGAATACTAAGGTTTTGTTTGGTTCTTGGATTTTGTGTTAGCCAGGGAAAGAAAGGAAAATATAGAGGGAAGTAATTTTCTTTGTTTGGTTAATAAGGAAAATAATGAGAAAAATAAATTAAATAAAATAAAATAAAAAAGACAAAAAGAAAAGAGAATAAGTTGAGATTTTTTTACATGTTCCTTTATTATTCATATAATAGATTATATTTTAAACTTTTTAATATTATTTTTGTAATGTTATTTTTATGAAAATTTGAATATTATTTAAACATGAAGGAAATCACAAGAAAAACACGAGAAAACTAATTTTTCTTCTTATTTCCTTTCCCTTTTCTTTTCTGTCTCGAAATCAATGAAACTTACAGAGCCTGAGGGTATGTTTGATAACCCAATTAAGTGCTGAAAATAAAAAGATTCAGCACTTATTCTTTTTCAGTGCGTTTGATAACATACCACTTAATTGAAAAAACAGCCAAAAAATCACTGAAAACTTTAAGTAAAAATTTTCTACTGAAAATAATCACTGAATGCATTTTATTTCAGTAGTTAAAGCACTGTTTTCAATATTACAAATTCAATTACTTAAAATTTTCAATACTTAAAATTCAGCACTTAATTTTCAGTTTTATCAAACGCACCCTAAGATAACTGTTTTTAGTTCTGTAGATAAATATGCACGCAAGCATACGAGTTGGGTATAGGTTCGTTACCTAGCAGAATAACCCAACGAATCGCCGAACGGTGTTGTTAGGAGCCCGGCGTCTACACCCACGAACTGCTGCTCCTTGTTAGCCTCCGTGTACTCTCTTGTGCTTCGCATAAGTAGTGAAAGATGTTACTAGAGCGGTCTCCGTCAGTGTCACGCACTAAATCCCATGGCTCCAATGGTGATGGCCTTAGAGAGAGAAAACCATGAAAGATATAGGGGAGAGAGAGAGGCTGTCCAATC
Source organism: Hydrangea macrophylla (assembly GCA_033977485.1). Classification (NCBI taxonomy): domain Eukaryota; kingdom Viridiplantae; phylum Streptophyta; class Magnoliopsida; order Cornales; family Hydrangeaceae; genus Hydrangea; species Hydrangea macrophylla. The sequence continues at coordinate 148,520,430 of CM066991.1, read as the reverse complement.
TCTTATGGATCACTATATATGTGTGTTTATATCATATATATATACACACATAATAACCAAACCCTAGGGCTCCAAGAGCTAAAGCCCATTGGACCCGGTTCAATGATATGTGGGTGCCCATATGGCCCACATATTTCTTACATCTCCCACTCACCCACATAGGGCTAGTACTAAAACCAATCTCTCGAAACAGAACTTCTCATCTCTTCATATAGGGAAATAGAACGTGCGACCTTACGAAAAGAAAGTACAGCGACAGAAGTGTAATGCCAAATCATCACTATAACCGGCAAGACACATCACTCAGAAGCTTCTCGTGTATGTCTTAGACGATTCAATCACACCGGACACAACATTCTCAATCCCTCGGTGAAAAGAAGTGTTGCACCACCTCAATGTAATGTACTCATGACATATCAGTAACAAAATCCAACTAAAAAGGTTCCAAAACTAAATATGTGACAATTGTTAGGATAAGGCGAATGGAGTCTAATCTCACCCTTTGGGAGAACATGTTTCCATGGTCTATACCGTCTCTGGGTACAAACTATCGCCACAAGGCGCGCCTAATACTTATCAATTAAACCATCTGCTTTGTGTTAGATTTTGAAAACACACTTGTCTCCAATAATCTTACGCACATGCAGAATGTCAACTAACTCCCAAACCTTATTCGTGTCCATAGAGCTCATCTCATCTGGCATAGCAACTATCCACTCAGCTTCAGCAGACGAAGAAAAATGCTTCAACTAAATAAGCAGGCTCATCCTCATCCACTTGTGCACACATTTGCATACATATGAAAATGTCTTCCTCAATTTCAAAACAGCGATAGGGAACTTTTTCATCACCACCATACAGTGTACTACCTGAGAATCTTGAGTGTCTAGTGGTGCACTCCCACTATCTTGTACACTTCCACTACCATCTAGTGGTGTACTCCCACTCGGTTGGAGATTAGTACCATTTTTCAGCGATTACTGGATATGCAATCTCAATCTCCCCACCCTCGCTTAAAGATGGTATGTTGTCTTCAACATCCTCCAACTCGTAGAGGTCAAGATGTCTCTTAGTATTACCAATCTGGGGAAGTCATTCTCAATATCAAGTGATACCATTTCTGTCATTCCTATACTTGGTTGTTCATCATACGTAACACAGCCTGTCGAGCTATTAGAATACCTTATAAAGATATGCTTTTTAGTTCTTGGGCATAGTTTCTCGCACTTATGCGAGGTATAGTGAACATAACCTCCTGAGCTCCACGGGTGCAAATGCTCCAAAATGAGCTTTTCGCCTTTCCATAGCTCATAAGGGGGTAGAAATATAACACCCGTATTTGTGTTATTGCTTTTGCATTTCATTGTCATGCATGATAATGTGATGTGGCGTGTCTTTTGGCACATGATTGAGTGAGTTTTGACTCACGAGTCATTTTGGGGTGTCTGTGTTAGAGAACCCTTTAAAACTGTGATGATTGAGGATTTGTTGTTATGACGTATCTCCGAGTGTGAGACGGTCACTGTGGAATACTTTAAATGTTTATCTGAAAATAAATGTTTACCTGTGTATTTCAATATTTGTATTATTTTCTGTTTTAGAATTTATATCTGTCGTTAGATTTAGTATCCTAGTGAGGACGAATGAACACGCTATTAATTTGGTAGGCTAATTATTAACTTCGAAAACGTCATATAGAAATTCGTGTTTTAGCAACCAAACGAAACTTAGTCGAAAACTTTTATAATTTTGAGGTTTCACTTATAAAGCTATGAATAAGCTGTATAGAAAGTTTCAGAGACTGATTAGGAGTTTTGAAACTCGTGGGGAGGTAAATGTAATTCCTGAGAGTTTTGCCTATATATAGGAAGCGATGACTTTGGATATTTTTACAAGTCTTAACCTAATTCCAAAAAGGGAGGCCATAGGGAGATTTTGGAGCTTAGAGCTTTGCGACGCCAAACGACGACCTTCCGTCGGTTTGTTTTCTCCCATATTTTATATTCGAGCTCCTCGAGGTAAGAGCTTCGTTTTGATATATGTTAGGGCTTATTTGGCCAAGTTTTTCGAAAAGTCTTTTTCTAGAATTTTTCATAAAAGTTAATAAATGGAATTTTGATCCATAGGAATTGTACTAGACGGACATCTACACGTTCTTTGTGCACGGGTTTTCTTCAGATTGAATTATAGGAGCGTTATTCGGAGGTGAGTGATTCAACTATGTTTTTGGAATGGTTTCTTGATATGTATTCATGTTATGTTTGAATAGCATGTGTTAATACTTACAGATATCTTGTGTAGTTCATATTGGGCATTTATATTGATAAGTAGGCCCAATAGCACGATGAAATGTTTTGATTCCGCGAGCATGGTGATATGCATTTTGAGCATGTTAAGTTGCTTATGTGGGTCAGAAGGAGCACGTGGTCACCGTGCCATTTTGTGGAGCCGATATAGGCATTAAGGTCGCATGATTGAAGAGAAGAATCGTGGGTCTTACCCTTTCGCATGGACTTATTGGCGAGGAGTCGCGGATTGGGAGTATGGATGGGCACGTGAGTCTCCGGCGACTAGTATGAATTGTAGAGATGTGAATGCGGACATGTTTATCATTCATGTACATATATTGATTTATTCACTAAGCATTAGCTTAAACAAATCGAATATGTGTGGTTATTCAAATAACCATTGCAGGTATAAATGTTGGCGAGGAATCGCAGAAGTGAGCACGTGGGTCGAGAGTTCTTTTAGAAGGCAACTTGAATGTTAATCTTGTAGTTTTGGGACAAGAGGAATGTTGTAATAAGAATTCTTATGGTTTTTAGTTATGTTTAACTTGGTATGTTAGAACGAATCTAAAATGTTGTAATAGTTAGTAATATGTTGTAACTGTGCTTTGGTAATGTGTTAATACAGTTAGGATTGCTTTGGAGTACTTTTGGAAGTGTGTGTTTGATCCCCGTTTGAATTCAAAAGCTTTTAAGCTTGAAAATGCTGTAGAATGTGCTGCTGCCAGGGGATCAGCCGACTGGATTGTTGAACAGTCGACTGGAGCCTCCTTTTCAGCAAATCTCTGTATCGTTTCATGGAGGATCACTCGACTGGGTCCCCGATACAGTCGACTGGATCATGGTTTTCAAAACTGATATTTTTGGCCAGGCTGGACTTCAGTCGACCGGACTTTACCAGTCGACTGAAATTTTGAAGCCCCAGTCGACTGGATGTAGAAAGCAGTCGACTGGATGGTGTTTTAAAATCCAACTTTCTGCTGGACCAGGATCAGTCGACTGGATCCGAGGATCAGTCGACTAGACGGATGGTTTTCAAAATGACTTGTTTATTCCGCTGTGTGTGTTCTTCAACCTAATTTTTGGAATGTTAATGAATTGGTTTAGCCTTGGTGGCGTGCCACGGGCTCCGGTTCCGCTACTGTGGGACCGGACTGTGACAAGAGAGAACTGACTGAGAAGAGGCACTCTAGTATGTAGGTAGAAATCAAGAGTACAACCCCCCAAAACAACATTGGGAGGTTGACTTGCACCATCATTGTCCTATTCCATCTTTCTGCAACACCATATTGATGCGGAGTTTCTGGAACAGGAAGTTGTCTGCGTTTCCCTTTTTTCCTCACACAGTTCCAAGAACTGATTAGATAACTACTCGCAATCCTCATATCACGCGAAATTATCTATAAAAGTGAGAAAATGAGAGGCGCCATGACGTGCCTTTACAACCACAAGTCCACAGATATTTGAGTGAACTAGCTGTAATGCTTGAGTAGCTTTATATAGCCTCTCTAAAAGGCTTTCAACATGCTTTTCAGATTAAGCAAGACTCACACATAGGCAGGTTAACCTCAACGAGTGGGCCCAAAAGGGCTTCTCGAGCTAATCAAGTCATCCTATCACATCCTATGCGTTCAAGTCCTGTTTTAAATCTCTCAGAATAAATGAATAACAGAGGAAACTAGAATTATATATAAACAACTCTTAAGTAGTTATCCCTAGATAACCATGTCCTAATAACACTACCACCCAAAAATATTCATCCTATTATCACCGAATTGAAAAACGCCCTCGATTGCGCTCTTCTACCTTGTTAGCCTTAGGCGCAGACTTGCTAGCCCCACCCTGCCTCTAGGCGGGTTTTCCCTTACCATTGTGATTAGGCCCATTGGCCTTGCACTTACTTCCACTTATGGAAATCGTGGTCAAGAGTGTAGCTATATGGTTCGCCTTACCCTTTATGGCGCTCCGTATTCAGCTCAACGTGTCGGAAAATGTCAAAAAACAAAAAATTTAACATTTCCGTTGTGGATCATGATTTGTTTTCTATGGACCCGTGAATTAGGCAAAGAACTAATCATAGCCTGAAACTGTAGTTCGCCAATAAAGATGTTCCGAGTCATCTGAAATCATGAATCATACCTGTCATCGACCTTAGATGTCCAGTCATCGTGTACTTGGAACGTTTCCTATACTTTCCCAAACTTCATAACTAGATGCTTAATCTAGTAGTGAATGTGCCACCGAAAACAAATTCGAGTTGATCCCATAATTCTTTGGCCATTGGGGAGTACTTATACTTCCCAACAAGATCATGGTGCGTGCTACTTATCACAAAGAGCGTGCTATGATCCTTCTCGAGCCAAGTATCATAGGCTTTCAAGGTTTTAACGATATTGGGCTAGAGGCCCATTATTCGGTTCAATGGGTTGGACTATAGAATAAGTCTAAAGCCCATAAGCTCTTACTTACTCTGTAGGTGTGTTACTTTGCAGTGTCATATATCAAAAATTAGTCCATTTTAAACTTGTTATCTTTGTAAAGATTAACAACGTGTGGTTTAAAAAACATTTAAGAACATGCGTAAGGGATTGACATTATTATTTGCACATTTCATCAAGTTTGTTTTAAAATCCAATTACAAATGAGTTTTCCCCTCTTTACAATTTAAGACCAAAAAATTTGCGATTGCTCATTAATCAAATCTTAATTTTGTAAATCAAGAAAAACATTTTATAATTGGCTTTTCTAAACAAATATCAATTAGATAGTACAATTACCTATCTTAGATCATCCACGATAATATAAAGTGCACCATACAACAAAAGTGTGCATGGACCCCCACGTGGGTCCGAATTGACAACTTAGAGCTCATGCTAAGGTAATTCAAGTGTATGATATATGAATAAAGAAAACCATCCCTTTACAAGTAGCTAATCCAATACAAGAAATAAAACTCTCATCCTCAGATTACATTTATAGCCCATAAAAAAATAGGGATGCTTTGTTCATAAACATATACAAGAACGGCCTTAAACATACATCGTGAGGACACAAGCTCCACAAATTGTCAATTAATCGTCCATTCATTTTATCCAGATTAATGCATTAATCGCATACACCAATCACTCATGTGGTCTATTTAAAAAATGAATGGACTAATCAATCACTCCATTTAAGGAGGAGGATTAGAGGTCTTGGGTCATCCAATCACAAACATCAATAATTAAATATAACCAACTATGCAATGAGCCTCTAAAATAATACAACGTGCAATAAAATAATTATTGCATTGCCCGGATAGCTCCCATATAGGCTAAATAAAATCAATGAAACATCCTAGATTTTTCACTAATTTGAACACAATTTTAGGTTTTAAAACATATTTTAAAACCAAATCATTAAGGACTTTTAAATTAACAAATTAGTTTAAAAGCTCATGGAAAATTTAAATAACTGAAAAACTGAATTTTCTTTATAAATAAGGAATTTTCCAGAATTTTATCAAGGCCCAAAACCACTTTGAATCAATTTAACAAAATAAATTGATCTAATTAAATAAAATTAACTATGAGCAACTAACACTACAACAAAAATGGGCTTTAGCGACGAAACATGGCGACGAAATTTAAATTTCGTCGCCAAAAGTATAGTTTTAGCGACAAAATTAAATTTCGTCGCCCAAGAGGCTAGAAAAAACATAAATTTGGCGACGAAATAGAATTTCGTCGCCTAAAGTGATATCTATGGCGACGAAATATAATTTCGTCGCCAAAAGTGATGTCTATGGCGACGAAATATTAATTCGTCGCCTAAAGTGAGTTCTAATGTGATGTCTATGGCGACGAAATAATATTTCGTCGCCAAAAGTGATGCCTATGGCGACGAAATAGTAATTCGTCGCCAAAAGTGAGTTCTAATGTGATGTCTATGGCGACGAAATATTATTTCGTCGCCAAAAGTGATGCCTATGGCGACGAAATAGTAATTCGTCGCCAAAAGTGAGTTCTAATGTGATGTCTATGGCGACGAAATATAATTTCGTCGCCAAAAGTGATGCCGATGGCGACGAAATATTAATTCGTCGCCAAAAGTGAGTTCTAATGTGATGTCTATGGCGACGAAATATTATTTCGTCGCCAAAAGTGATGCCGATGGCGACGAAATATTAATTCGTCGCCAAAAGTGAGTTCTAATGTGATGTCTATGGCGACGAAATATTATTTCGTTGCCAAAAGTTATGCCTATAGCGACGAAATATTAATTCGTCGCCAAAAGTGAGTTCTAATGTAATGTCTATGGCGACGAAATTTTATTTCGTCGCCAAAGTGATGCCTATGGTGACGAAATATTAATTCGTCGCCAAAAGTGATACCTATGACGACGAAGCATTAATGCGTCGCCTAAAGTGAGTTGTAATGTGATGTCTATGGCGACGAAATATTATTTCATCGCCAAAAGTGATGTCTATGGCAACAAAATATTATTTCGTCACCTAAAGTGAGTTCAAAGTGATGTCTATGGCGATGAAAAATTATTTCGTCGCCTAAAGTGAGTACTATTTTTTTTTTAAATTTAATCTAATAAGCTAGTAATTTGACTTTATTTTAATGCAATTAAAATTCAAAAGGGATATTAATGGATTTAAGACTCAGTTATATTTTAATTTTTTATTTATTTTGGAGTGTGTCAAGTTGGGGTGGGCATACTTTGAGTCAACCCGAAAAACCGACCCAAACCAACAAATTTTAACACATTTCAATTCGGATAAAAATCAAACCGAACTTATTTCAGTTCAAAACTGAGCTGCATTAATTAGTTTGGTTCGGTTTTCGTTAGGGGAAATAGGTTCGGTTCGAAACTGAATATCCAAACTTTGAGGAGCTATATAAAAACATGTTGAGGAATTAGAGTTCATATCAAAAACCAAACTCTCATCTCATCTCTCAGACAGTCAGAGATGACTCAGTCTCTCTGACCCCTCTGATGTCCTGAACGGCTGAACCCTCAAGGGCATTTACTCACCCAAACCTCACTCCTTCCTCCTCTTGGCGACGGTGACGGCGACGGCGTGGCTTAGTCTCGGCGCGATTTCTTTTCTATAAAGAGATACGAAAGGGTACCAAATATATTAAACTAAAACCCATATTTACAATAATGCCAACATAGTTTTGCTATGAAAAACACAAACGTAAATTTACTACATTGTCAAAAGAGCAAAACCAAGAAATTGCCAAACCAACAAAAAAACCCACCCCACGTTTTAAAGAATTGTATACGTGTCAGAAATCGAATAGGGAAGGCCAATTATGAATTATCTATTACTGTAGAATCTCTCTCTCTCTCTCTCTCTCTCTCTCTCTCTCTCTCTCTCTCTCTTACTTTTCAACAGTTCCCATGACAGAAATTGTGAAGCGATGAACTTAATGAAGAAGATGATAGAGATCATGAAAATAAACTTTAATTCTCAATTTATATGCGTCTGGTATGTCTAATTTCTTTTTTTTTTGATAGATATATGTTTAATTTCTAAGTAGTACTTAAATGCCTCACTTTGGTTTACACAATTATACGACGAGTTGCACAGGCAACACGTGTGCCTGGCCGCTAGTGTGTATATATAGAAAATAATGCATGAAATAGCAATTAATTGAAGGGGTATTTCAAATTAAGGTCTAGTGTCAATTGAAAATCCTACACTCTAGTATCAATTGATTTAAGGTATAGTATATATAGATTGAATTAGTTAATTAAGGTCCTTGGTTTCTAAATTGTTTTGAATAGATATCAATATGTTTCAATTTATGACTATCGCTTTCAATTAATATTCCATAAGGACAAGTCTAATGTAAGAATAACATATATTAAGTGATGAAATTGATAATATAGGATCTAATTTTACTACGTACCACCTATTGGATAGTGATAGGTTAATAATCAAATGCTTTGTCGATTATACCACGTATTGTGATAGTGATTGGTCGTACCACATATATAACTGGCAATGCAATTGAATAGTACTAATTGAATTAATATTTGACTATAGTAGCATTTGAATTAGTTAATTAAGGTCCTTAATTATTTTTTTAAAATCAATTTTAATAGATGTCAATATGTTTCAATTTATGACCGTCGCTTGAAAAATTTCAAATGTTAATTGCAGTTGTACCACATGGTATAACTGACAAAGCATTTGAGAATTAATTTAGAATTCAAAATTGATCCCAAGATTAGCATTTAAAATTTACAGTGCACATAATTGTTACAATTGAATTATTTATTTTTTGGGTTAATTACATTTTACCCTTTTGTGGTTAGGTCCAGTTTCACTTTACCCCCTGTGTTTTAAAAGTGGACACTTAAACCCCTTTGTGGATTTTCGGACTAAAGTGAAATTATTAAGTTTTCTCTCAAAATAGCCTCACATGGGAGAATTTAAGTGTAAAAAATTAACCCTACATATGTAGGTAATCTCAAAATTAGTCCCACAAAGAGGTTAAGTGTTAAGTGCATCCCAAACTACAGGAGGGTTAAGTGCTTCCCAAATTTTTATCTCAAAAGTGCTTCCCAAATGAGGTGGCAATAGGGTCAGGTAAATAGCTTCCAATCAAAATTTAACTGGTCCCATTGTATTAAACTTGTCCCCATTGCCACATCATTTGAGAAATACTTTTGGAATAGAAATTTGGAAAGCATAGCAGTACTCTAACTGGATTATCAAACACACCCTTACACTTACCAAACTAAGGCCCAGTTTGTATGAGCCACACATATACCCAAACAACCCCCTATTTGCCCAAAATTTCCCACCCTATCACTTTCCCTAAAAGCGATTTCATTTCCCCCCTTTCCCTCCAAAACAAACTCCAAGCTTCTCTCTCTCTCTCACACAAACCCAACCCACTCCACCTCCCCACCCCCCTCCGCTATCTCTCTCTTCTCTCTCACTCTTGAGCAACACTCCACACCGGCAACGCCCACCACTACCAGTCCACGCCGGTGATGCCCACCACCACTCCAAGCCGGCAACACCCACCACCATCTACCACTTGCTCTGCTATCTCGCTGCCTCTCTAGGTCTCTCTATCTCTCAATGTCTCTATTTCAAGCCAATCTCAAATGTATGTATATATGGTCTGGATTGTTTTAGTTTTGTGGCCGGTTGAAACTTTGATGATTTTAGTTTCTTCCCTTTTCTATATCAACTGAACTTTGATTATTTGATGTATACATGCCACTTCTCTTCCCACATATATGCCTTGTTTATTAAATTTGTATTTTAACTTAAATTGGATTTTTAGGATTTGTATCTCAAAAGGATTGATTCATTTTAAGTTGAAAGTTACTAATTAATTTAGAGTGTTAAATTGACTAAGACTTCCATTTTCTTCAGTAATTGGTATGGAAATAATGGAAGTCAGGACTCCATTTTTGGTTTGGAGCTTGCCAATTCACTTGGAAATTTTGGGTGCTTAGTTTGGGCCGTTTGCTTAATTTGTAATCCTCAAACAGGGGGTTGGACCTCTCTGGTTATTTTTTGGATGGGTTTATTTTATGTACACAAGGTGTTTGGCTTTATGCTTGTGAGGGGATAGTTGCTTAAATCTTGGGTGTTGTCTTTATACATTGTTACTATAGTGCTTGCACTATTTATCAATAAATAAAAAAAGGAAATCCCAATAAACAGGATTTGACATTTCTTAGTTTGGATTCATGAATTGGGGTATTGTAGATCAGTTTGATCAACTTAAAAATATTATTTTTACTTCTAGCATATTAGATTAGAATAATGCTCATCATCCATTATCCATCATTTTGGCTTGAATTTACGTTATCTTCTCAAGCACAAGATTATGGAGACATACTTGGTATTGTTAGTTGGTCAAGAGTTGTAAAATCACTCATTACTTACTAAAAAATATTAGGGTTAAAAACATTTTATCTCCCTGCGGTTAGGCCCATTTTCACTTTATCCCCTGTGGTTCAAAAGTGGACACTTAACCCCTTTGTAGTTTCGGACTAAAGTGAAACTGTTAAGATTTCCCTCAAAACTGTTGAAAACTCTGAAATTTGCTAAACATATTAACACTTAGCCCCCTTTGTGAGGTTAATTTTGAGGTTGATCGTCTATGTGGAGATAATGCTGTTATTTAGCCCACTTATGTGGAGCTAATTTTTAACACTTAATCCCTCTGGGGGGGGCTAATTTTGGGGTTAAATGTCTATGTACAATTAATTTTGACACTTAAACTTTCTATGTGAGGCTAATTTTAACACTAAAACCCCATAAATGGCTATTTTGAGTGAAATCTTAGTAGTTTCACACTTTCACTTTAGTCTAAAACCACAAGGGGGTTAAGTGTCTACTTTTGAAGCACAGAGGGTACAGTGAAAATGGGCCTAACCACAGGGGGTAAAATATAATTAACCCAAAAGATTAACACTTATGTAAAATTTTGAACACTTGCCATGTGTTTACTCTAATTGGGATCTGAGTTGTTTTCATTTACAATTATGTTTTAATTTAATTTAGTCTAGTGAATTTAAGTTATACCCACAACCATTATATATATATGCGTACAAACTACATACACATGTATGTATACCTTTAATGTTTCTTACCCTTGAATCAATTATATATGAAAAGAGAAGTGTGCCTCTCTGCCTCTTGACTAATAGGCATCAGAATTATACTTATGAGGATGATATCTAAAGAGTCTCCTTGTATGTACAACTATGCTTGTGGGTTCAACCTTTGATGTAAATCAGCATTTTGTACTGTGTTTACAGATTTTAGATTAGTTGGTTGCTCACATCTAGGATTTTCCTAATTGTTCTTTGATCTAATTGATTTTTTTTCTTCTGAAACTTGTAGAGCTCCAACACTTGGTGTTCATGCTTCAAGCTTAGCTAGATTCTTGTCTTCAAGCACTCTCTTTAACACGTAAGCTCTTAATTGTAATTTTCATGGCGTGCGTTCCATTACATTGTATCCCGCATTGTACATTTCCACTTTAATGTGATTAGTGTCCAATGACTTCCTCACTACATGAATTAAGTATGTATTACAATCAACTGATTCTAAATTGAAAATCTGATAGGCGTATTCATAGCAGGCTGAAGTTTGACAGGGTATGTTACGATCTTTCCTCTTACTTTAAGCTTAGAACTCAACACTTGTTAATCTTTTTTGTGTGAAAAGAGAAGTCGAAAATCAGTCTTTCTATTTTATTCTTCATCCTGTTCTTCTTCTTATTATCTCCATGATCAGTCTTTCTATTTTTCCTTATGTTTCCTCTCATTTGTCCTTCCCTTTTTCCATTTGTCCCTCCCAAAGTTTGTCTTAATTGATTAATTGTCTTCTTCTTCTTATTCTTTTTTTTAGTAGAACAATATCATTTATGTGTCTATGTGCAACTATTGGCTATCTTAATGTGTGAATATAACATTGCTTGGTATAGTTAACATATTGGTTTGTCAAAATGCAAATAGGACTCTTGTTCTAATAGTAGCTGCCCTTGGAACACCATGAATAGATGCAAATACTATTGAACTATTTTTTAAGGTTATAATGCCAACACTTAGCTAGTACTCGCATTAACTAGTCACTACCGAGACGGACCTTATTAATGATGTTGGAATCCATCATATATAACCTAAAGCCTTCTATGACATTGATGCTTATGTAATTACTTCTGTTTAAGGCACATTAGAAATTATTTGGCTGAGGAATGTTTTGAAAACTAATGGGTTCAATATATTTCACTTTGTCAAACACATCTGTTATACACCTATAATATCTTTCACTTTGCTCACCTTTGCTCACTCTCGTCTCTCATTGTCTAATGCAGTGGGACTGAATATGAAATAAGAATTAATTAATATTGTAAAGTACTGAAAAGTGATAGTTGTTTTTCGCTGTTATACACCTATAATATCTTTTTAATTGTTATTTATCATCATTGAAAAGTGATAGTTGTTTTTCGCTTTTGTGTAAACTAAAAAATCCATCGATTCACTGCTGGAACGCACACTTCTTCAATGTTGATTTAAGACATAAGTATTACCTGGGCATGAGATGGCCATTTATACAACCAACCTTCAAACCCGATAGAAATTATTATTATTTTTGTTTGTTCTTTCATTTGAGAAAGCCGTGAAAATCACTATTTTGATTGTTTCGTGGTTACTTATCTTGACTTAATCCAATTCCTTGCATTTTTCAAATGGCTAGACCATTTGGGAAGTTCATATGTGGGTCGGGAAAAACCGCAAATAGAATGGCCTATGCTTTATCCTTACTTTGTTTTTACCAACCTTGAAATTCAATAGAAATTTAGCTTGTTTCAGTTTTCAAAGGTATATAATATTATTATGTATTGTTATAATGGTTTTATATTTTAGACTAAAATCAATTACTCTTATACACGCAAACAATTAAATTTTGCTTATGTGTACATGCAAAGATACATACATATAGACACACACATATACGTATCTATATATATAAATAGCTATGACTTCTTGTGTGATTTTATTTGTATATTAAATTGACATTAGTTTACTAGAGAAAATTGAATCGCAGTCTTAATTAGCAATTTGGTAAATGTTTGTTCAATGGACATAATGAATTTTCTAGTGGGTTCATGGTGAGTTTTCCTTAGAAATAAACAAACTCGTATCATAATTGATATTATAACTTTGGACTGTGATTAATCTTACTGGACATAAGCTTTTTTGGTTTTTCCTTTTCTTTCTTTTTGTTGAGAATGCATATAGTTACTTGTACTTGAGATTGCATTTTGCATATAGTTACTTTTCTCTCATTTCAATATTGCTCGAACCTTATTTCATAATGCCTAATGTTGTTTAGGTTGTGCTTGGTAAATGAACTCAGTGACGGAATTGAAAAGAAAACACCAAGGCTTCTTTTGGTTCATGGATTTAGTGAGGGAATACAAGAAAACATAGAGGAAAATCTTTTCCTTTGGTTAATAAAAAAACATGAAGAGCATAAGTAGATAAATAAATTAAAATTTGTGAATGTTTTTAGACACCTCCCTTCCTTATTTCTTACATTACAATTACACTTTAGGAGTTTGTAATTTTTAATGTTATTTAAGCATAAAGGGAAATACTAGGAATAACACGATGGTACTAGCTTCAATCCCAAAAATTAATCGCAAATGATGTGACAGTGGGGCGCCCCCTAGATTTGGATTGGATGTTAGCAATAATGATGGGACCACCACTTCAACATCACCCAATCAAAATCTAGGGGCCCATTGCCACATCATTTGAGATTTGGATTTAGGATTAGGCTTTGGGAAGCGTAGCATTACTCAATTATATATATGGTATGAGTGCTTTCTTTTTTTTTTTTTATCAGTAAAAGAGCAATATTATTACAAAGGATTGGAATCAAACATTACAAAGTTTTCGACTTGGGGAGGATATTCGTCAAGCCAGACTCTAACTTTTGCTACTATATTTTGGATTAATTATAATAATAATAATAGTTAAGCTCTATTAAAAAGGTTTTGGGTTGTTTTATGAGCTAAGTGCTAGGCTAAATTTAGCTTATGCAGATTTGGGTTATGCTTTAACCTTTGGGGGTGGTCCTGTTTTAACTAATTTGAGCTTATGCAATTTAATATTACTTTGGGTTATTCAACTAGTTGATCCATTGGGGTCAACGATTCTTGCAAAAATTATGGAATTACCAGTGAAAAGTTATAAATTATTATTTTGCCCCTATACGTTGAGCTTAAATGTTACTCCACTTTCTATTCAAATATTTTTGTGAAGTGAGTTGTTCTATTCATATTCATTGTTGCCTATATATACCAATCATGATAAGACTTTCAGTGTTTCCTCGCTGTTTAAAGTAAACATTGTAATTGAAAGTTTTGTCATTGTGGCAGGGTAAGTTGTATCTGTTGCTTCTTGGTGGAACAACTCTCAACCTGGTATGTAATTAAGGCATTTCAATGTGTTGCACCTTGTATCTTCCCTTGGTATAAGTTCTTGTTTTTTCAATTATCTGGATATTCAGTTGAGTAATGCTATGCTTGTCTATGTTATGATCACCGGTCATGCCAAACATAGTTCTGGGATGAGCTATTGCCCATCCATGGATATAGAAAATGGCTAAAACATTCCACATATTGAATTTGTATATGCATCTAAGTGGTTGCTATTAGCTTTTACGAGAAATTAGGTTAGGTGCTCAAGCAATTGCCTTGAGGAACTTCTATTTTATTTTATTTTTATTCACTTTATTGGTCATAATTACTTTACAGCTAGGAAGCACAGGTGCGGCGGTCCAACACCCAGTGAGGGTGGGGGTGTGCATCATCACTTTATTCACTTTATTGAATTTAAGCATCATCATTGCTAGCATTTTATTTTATTTTTTTTTCTGTTCTTCGGGTGGGGGTGTGCGCCCTCAACCAGCCCCTATAAACAGCCCCTATACCAATTCTTAATCGGATAAACAACCCCCAAACTTACCCAATCAACTCCTAAACAGTCCCTAATCCAGTCCTCAATCCCTAAATAGTCCCTATACTAGTCCTTAATCATCCCCTAAACAGCCCCTAAATCAGCCCCTCTTTCAACCCACATGTGCACACAGTAGCGCAGCACGCACACAACACAACATAAATCAGCCCCTCTCTCAAACAGTCCCCTAAACTAGTCCTTTATTTCTTTTTAATGCATGTTGAGGACAAACAAGTCTTTTGTGGGGACTGAAATTGACGATCTTTTTTTTTCTCAAATAAACGATTTTCATAGTTAAAATGGATGGAATCGAAGTATAATTGTTGAACTTTAGTCTAAATCACCACGTTTGTTGTGCGGATTTAAAAGGGGATAAGACTATTAGTCCATTTCAATTGAAAATAGTCCAATGTTTGAGTCGTCAATCCGGGGGAGTAGTCCGAAATTTGGGGCACTAACTATTCCATGAGGGCAGGGTTATATTATTCCCGAATTAGTCCAATTAAAAGGGACTATTTTATTTAATCTGCTCAAGGGCATCCAAAGGTAGTCATAAGTTATCAATGAGAATTTTAAAAGTACAATGGGTAAGCTAAAAAAATACTTAAACTATAGATGGTCAAATTAAATTTCACCCAAACAGCAGCACCCAATGGCTGAGTTGTATTATGTTCTTTGTAATGCTAACTTTGAAAAAAATTGGATTATTGTATTCTAACTACTGCTGCGACTGCTTGATTTTGTTTGACTTGGCAATGCGACCAATTTACGGTTTTAGGGTTTGCTAATTTTATTTTTTTTTATTTTAAAAGTTTGGATTTTTTGAGTTATGTTTCTGTTTTTTGTTGCAAATCTGATTGATTAACTTGAGAGTGGAATGTGAATATATGTAAAGAAATGGTATGCTATATGGTTACAGTGATGGTATTGATTTCAACCAGTTTGTTTAGTAAAAGAAAAGAGGGAAAATGTTTGTCAGTATTGTTGCCATGTATTACAATATTTTCATTGTTTTAGTTTCCATGAAAACAAAAAGTAATGAGTTTAAGAAAGTCTCTTGTCTTGATCTCTACTTTGCGTCTATGTGGAGATCGACACAAATGGCTTGTACGGTTGCCAAATAGAGCATGTATTTTTTTTGGTTTTTTCAGTAGATGAGTGGGCAGGAAAAAAAAAACAGAAAGTTATGGGGGTTGTGTTTTTTCTTTTCCCTTTAAAATTTTTGAAACTGGTTAGCTTAACTAAGTCAGGAGTTGTACTGGTCTCAGTTCAGTGGTGGCAATTTCTTTCACGTCCCAAACAATGAAAAATTTCGGCTCTAAACTATAGTTCTTTCTACCTAGCAGTTTATTAGCAACAAACATGGCATAGTAGTATAAAGTGGTATTTCTTTTTCTATTTTAAACACTTTGGAGACATTTGTAGACATTTGGATTGTGAGCAATGTCTTCTTCTCCAATTCATTTTTCAATTTGGCTCGACTTAACTTCGATTCCGTGAAATGCTAAATAATTGTTGTGGGGTTCTAATAGTTCCTGAAACACTGAGATATCTGGTTCGTGTTTCATCTCTCTAATGCTTCTCTTTTCAAAATGTTTAGATGAATTCAAACTTCAACTTTCTAATGCTAGTGATATCTCTCTATTTGTATCTCTAAAACGGGTTTTTTCTCGTTCCATTCTACAGGATATTAGAGCAACTCTGTTTCCAGAGACAAGGGTCTGTTGATCAGCTTTGTTATAGAGGTAAACTATCAACTTTCACATTCAAGTTTTTAGTTCTTTATTTTCAACCATTGAATCTATTTTTTTTTTACAGGTTACAAAAATGCCGGTGAAGAATGGAAAACCACCACTAAGAAACGTAGAGGTTTGCTTACTTCATAGGTAAACTATGTAAACTTTAGAATTATGATAGAGATTTAGCGCATAGGGTTAATCTATCATTTGCTACTTTGAGATTGATAGATTGGTTTTGATTTCTCATGCCTACCAGGAATCTACTGTACATTAGCATGTTTTTATGATAGATCTTGCCCCTTGAATCTGCATAAGTTTAAACAACGGATTAATGTTCAAAAGTTGAGCCAAGTAGTATGAAGAATTACTTGCCTTCCTTGTGCGTCACTAGCTTCACTACCAAGTAGTACATCTACATCTTTTTCCTTCAACCTTAGCTTCTTGTTGATAATCTTGGAATTGAATTGGACATAGACTAGATTGTTCAACATTGATGTATGTAGTCCATTCCTTTTCTTTGTATGTATCTACATAATCAAACAGTTAAAAATTATTAGTATATCCTAAATTTCAATTAACAAAGTACCTTATAGTTCATACTTATCCCCTCAAAATTGCTCCAATTTCTTTCACATCCAAAAGAACTAGAAGTTAATGAGAGGATTCTTGAAGCCATTTTTTGCAAGTTGGGCACTCGCACGCACACAATGTCGCACACACTATGTCACTCGCACGCACACAATGTCGCACACACACAGCGTACCTCAGTGTCTCTCAGCTTATGAGCTTCTCTTCTTCCTCTTCTACTTCTTCTTATTCTTCTTCAGCTTTTCTTCTTCTTCGGCTGGTCGACTCGTGACTGTGGTGTGGGAGTCTTCTCCTTTCTCTCTCTCTCTCTTAATCTTGGAATGAACGACTAGTGTGGTGGCTGAACTACTTTTTAGGGTTTTGCCCTTATTATTTTAAGAAAATTACAATTCCATCCCTAGGCCTCCTGGGCCGGCCTAGGCCCGGCCTAGACAAGGCCTAAATCCTTATGGGATTTTTGCAAGGATTAGGTGAAAATCCAGGCAGTTGGGCAAGGCCTAGGGCCTAGGCGGGGCTTAAGCAGAGGCCTAGGAGGGTTTTTTAGAACACTGTCAAGTGGAATTCATTACAGTAGTAAGGAATCCAAAACATTTTTGGCTTAAAAATGTTGATAACCTTATTCTCTTGGGAGAAGCCATTTTTGGTATGGTCAGAAATTTATTTGTTTCATCTTTTGTCTTCTCTCTTCTCTAATTTTGTTTATTTGTGGTGGACACATCATGATTGTTTGCATCTGAAGGGAACAAGTCTACTTTGTTCTTCATGAGCTTAGGCTAAAACTCTGAGGTTCTTGCCAAACCAGGTTATGCTGATATTGAATTCTTCAATTAGAAGCGTAGAGGAGGCCAAATATTAAACAAGATTCCTTTTTCCGAAAGAAAAATGTTAAACAAGAAATAAGGAAAAGGAAACTGTGTTGAGTATTTCACACAACAAAATTAAGAAACCAGTGCACAAGTTATGTGACTATTGCTTAATTAGCTAGATGTTACATGGACACCGGTACGTGAGTCGAGCGCAGTACGTGTTTAATCATCAGACTTCCCAAAATCTTCATGAATCTGATGACACATGTCAATAAATATGTATTTTCATATATTTTTGAGAGAAAATAGTGTTTTCATGAAGTAACAACTAATAGGAGTCCAATAGGAGCATTTTGTCCATTTTGAAAGTAGCTTTTAAGTTATACATGTACACAACATGTTTCTTGGTGTGTCGAACCTGAAGTGTCGGGCACAATCCCACAACCATGTGCCGTGTAGCCGACATTGGTACTTTAACCTATTAAAACATGTAACCTGTTGTAGCCAAAACTGCACTAGTGCTGTTGTATTGGATCCGCTCCTTCGTGTACCTGCAAAGAATGAGGACGAGCAAGTTGACTGTGTTTGATGTGAACTTGGTTGGCCCTTTATATAGGCTTAGGTATTCGAGTAAAGTAGGTTTGATGTTTATGCAATTATAATAGTATTTTTAATGGCTACAAACTCAACTTATAATTACTTTATATTTCACATATTTTATGTTCGTTCACTAACTTATAAGATACTAATGCTTTTCATTGGTTTCATGCAGATTGGGTGTGGATATGTTGGATCGGTTGATAGTCGGCCACATCTTATTACGTAGTCTAACAAAATTGTTATGTAGTCTTACAAAATTGTTATGTAGTGAACAATGGTGTGGATATGGTGGATCAGTAGATAGCGGACACATCTTGTTACTTTTGTTATGTAGTCTAACAATTTTTTGTGTAGTGAATAATTTGCTAATACTTTTGTTAATTTTTAGTTTTTTTTTTGTTGGGTACGTGAACAACTAACGATATTAATTCTTGTTGTTTAATGAAGTTACTCAGAAACATTGAGACTCTTTATGTTTAATATGATTCTCTTTTGGTTTTGAAAATTATTGTGATAAACAGGAACGAACAGAATTATAGCATATTCAAATAATTTTATTTCCTAGAATATATAATTTTAGCGACAAAATTATTTCGTCGCCATTGCATATGATGAAAATGATTTGGCGACGAAATTTTTTCGTCGCTAATACAAGCAACCCAATTTATATATTTGGCGACAAAATTATTTCGTCGCCATTGCATATGCTGAAAATGAATTGGCGACGAAATTTGTTCGTCGCCATTGCATATGATGATTTGGCGACGAAATATTTTCGTCGCCATTGCATATGCTGAAAATGAATTGGCGACGAAAATAATTCGTCGCTATTGCATATGATCAATTGGCGATAAAATTTTTTCGTCGCCATTGCATATGCCAAAAATGAATTGGCGATGAAAATAATTTGTCGCCATTGCATCTGATGAATTGGCGACGAAATATTTTCGTCGCTAATGCAAAATTACTACAAAAAATGACTCATTTTGGCGACAAAATGCGCATCAATGGCGACGAAAATTGTGATCAATAGCGACGAAATAATTTCGTCGCTATTTTTGTCTATGGCGACAAAAGATAAATTTCGTCGCCAGGGACCTTTGGCGACAAGGCAAAGGCGACAAAATTGGCGACGAAATTTTTTCGTCGCTAAAGCGTTTAGCGACGAAAAAATGACTTTTGGCGACGAAATCTGTTTGTCGCCAAAGCACATTTTTGTTGTAGTGTAAATTTCCAAAAAATACAAAAATTTTAAGGAATTTGTTCTCTAAGGATTTTCAGTGGTCTAATATGGTGTTCTAAACACCCCGTATTAATTTCAAAAATTAATAGTCTATTTTGGCTATTTTAAGCAATTAAATAAATGTCCATAAGCATAAATTTAATGCTCTAAAATACCAAAACAAAAAAATGAGATAATTCACAAAATTTTCTCAAGTCTCCAAACAGTGTATAAAAACACCATTCATTAAGTTCAAGAATTAACAACTTAATTGTTATATTTTAAGCAATTAATATTGCTTACTCAAACACAATATATGCTCTAAATATATCACAAAGAGCGAGAAAATTCACTAAAAAAATTTCAAGCTGCCACTAGTGTTCTAAACACATTATGTTAATTCCTTAAACTTATAATCAACAAAAATGTTTTAAGCAATTTAATACGTGTATAAAAATACATGATTATATGCTCTAAAATATTAATATGATTCAGATACTTACTAACAATTATCTATGGATCCCACAAACTTTTGTATGGTCTCTAAACAGTGTCTCTTATGTCCCATATTAATTACAAAAATTAATAGTGTATTTTGGCTATTTTAAACAATTAAATAAACGCCCAAAAGCATAAATTACATGATAATTTACACAAAAATTATCTAACAATCCCTTACAGCGTACTAAACACTATATATTAATTTCAAAAATAAATATGTATTTTTGGATATTTTAAGCAATTAAAAATACACATAAAATATATATTTTATGCTCTAAAATACAAAAAATAATGAAATAATTTACCATAAAATTATTTTTGGTCCCACTCAGTGTCCATAATATAGGAAAAATAAAATTTTAATTTTTCACATGTTTTTAGAATTTTAAAGCAATTAAAATAGTCTAAACATTAAAAACTATTTAATTTAATAGTAGAAACTGTTTTAATTACAAAATAATTAAATATTTTTCTAAAAAAATATATATAAAATATATATTATGGACTGGGGCCTAGAGACAGACCTCCACTCTCTGGACCCATGGTCGCCGGACCAACGTCGACCAACGAGTGGGCCCCACTCTCCTCAGCGAGAAGACGGCGTAGCCTATCTCTGGTTCATCTTCCCCAAAACAAAACCAATCTGAGTTTTGGGGGCTGCTCAACCCTCCTACTTTGCAAGCTCATATCTCACTCGTTTTTCGTCAAAAACTTACATGTTTTATATCGTTGGAAAGCTCTCACGGAGTACTACAAGATTATGCCAAAAATAGAGGCATTGGACAAGTGAATCTTCCAGAAAATTGGATCAAAGTTGGAAAAAAAAAATTCGCTTTTATCGACCCAAAAAATTAGGTTTTGCAATATCTCACTCGTTTGAGCTAATCAAGCCATGGGATTTTATGGAGGGACTCTAGGGACCATATGGGATATAACCATGTAAAAAATTTGGACCCCTATTGGAGTTTTGTATTAGACCCACTTGAAAATCGATTTTTCAAAGTTTTATATAAAAAAAAACTTGAAATCCATCAATGGTGGATTCGTTTTTGGGCACATGTAGGCGAACAACAACCTATAGGCTCTGATTCCAATGTAGATAAATATGCACGCAAGCATACGAGTTGGGTATAGATTCATTACCTAGCGGAATAACCCAACGAATCGCCGAATAGTGTTGTTACGAGCCCGCCGTCTTCACCCACGAACTGCTGCTCCTTGTTAGCCTCCGTGTACTCTCTTGTGCTTCGCATAAGTCATGGAAGATGCTACTAGAGCGGTCTCCATTAGTGTCACACACTAAATCCTATGGCTCCAATGGTGATGGCCTTAGAAAGAGAAAACCGTGAGAGATAGAGGGGAGAGAGAGAGAGAGAGAGAGAGAGAGAGAGAGAGGTTGCCCAATCACTTAGGGATCACTACATATGTGTGTTTATATCATATATATACACACATAATAACCAAACCCTAGGGCTCCAAGATCCAAAGCCTATTGGACCCGGTCCAATGATATGTGGGTGCCCGTGTGGCCCACATATTTCTTACAAGTTCTTATTTTTGCAAGAACTCTTTATATTCCTTTTTCCCCTCCGTCTCTCTCTCTCTCTAAAATTCTTCAAGGAAATCTTCTCTTAAATTTCAATTTCATGATTGAATTTCTTTGGAGCCAAGACCTTACATTCACCTCACCTTGGTAAAATCATGGAAGCAGGGTCGACCCTGACCCAAGGCAACCAATATGTAATCCCCAACCAATTATGTTATTGAATGACATTTTTTTATAATAAAAATGCATAGAGGACCCCATCTTTAAAGTCCACTCCGGCCCTCAAAAGTTAGGGCTGCCACTAGGGTAATCGTTGCCATCATAAGTGGAACGTGTGCAATGTCAACGTCAACACATGACACCCTTTACCCCAAATATGTTTTTGTCTTGCCCCAGACCCACTTCCTAAAATAAATGGGAAAACAATAAGTGCATTTCAAAAGAATAAAATAATTACACTTGAACTTAATAAAATTATAATCATTCCTTTCTAGCCCGAACCCTCCAATAGTCTATAAAGCTCTCGAAATTGACCTTAGCCTATTCATTTTCCATTTATTCAGCTACCGGTGCTATTTGCATCTACAATAACACAAGGTGAAGTACACAATATGATATAAATAATAATAACTGCTCGAAATACAACGAGTAACTGTGAATATACACAATTGATATGTTCAAATAAAAATTAAACCATCACACAAATTACCCCGCTCACCTCCAGGGCATCATACCAGGTTCCTCGTGGTAGCTTAGCAAGAGCCACTAACCTCACCTCACCTCACCCGTCACCAATCTCGATCCCTGAGGCCTGTTGGATCTTGGCAGGTGTTCCTTACTTATATATCCATTAGTTCCATGACATTTAGCCAAAATAATATCTTAATAGGAGTAACATTTAACCAAAAAAAAAAAAAAAACATGAATTCCAATAGAAAGACAACATAAAGCAAAAAGAGTACAAATAGGGATGACAAGGAAAATACTTCGGAGATTTAAGAGCATATCGTACACAACCCCGTACCTAAAAATGAAGTTAATTCCCAAAAAAATAATAAAGAGGACAAACTTTGGCTATGGCTTGTGAGAACTTATTTTCTTTTCCTATGAACCCACTGTGTGATTTTTTTTTCTTTCTTTCTCTTTAAATTCCAGAATGTATGTGATATATTGAGAAGGACTGAAAGTTTATGATTTACAGAGAGCTTGTATCAAAATGTGTGTGTGTTCTTGAGAGTCTGTGAGAGTAATGCTATGTATGTTATGTGTGTTGTGTTAATATACTACATATGCTTAAGCCAATCAGTGAGTTTCTTTTTGTGGTTGATAGCTTGCACACACCACACACATATAGGCACCCCAAGATTTTACTTGATTGCTTGTAATCATTCACATAGTAATAATGCAAGATAATAATACGACTGTGAAGTGATTGATATCAATCAGTTCGTTCAGTTTGGGTTCAATCTGTTAAGTTAATTAAGTTGGCTTTATAAAATATTCCGAATACAATTATTATGGACAATAATGTAGGCGATGTGATGCTGTATTTTATTAATGACTTTTATCTCAAATCGTAAGGTATCTTAGGGGTGCACAGTTTTTAAGTAAAAATACAAAATACAAATACTAAGGTTTACAAAATTCAAGGTACTGGGTTTACAAATAACAACACGGATACTATTTATTTATTAAAATAATACAACTACTACGAATAATACACAATAATAAAATAAAACTGATATTTTATTAAATGTACATAGTTGGAAAATACAGGTTGCTACATGTCACACCCCAACCCGCCCCAGCGGATTAGGACACGTGTAACAAGGCGATACACACCCAAAATTCACTAATTAGGAAGAAAATGTGAATAATCTACTTCTATTGTGACAAAACAGCCCCCAAGGGCAAAATGGTCACTAATAAGTATATCAATTTTTTATATCAAAAGATAGGTCTTTGAGTCCTGGTTCCAACAAAAAAAACAGTGCGCGAATCCGATTTTTCGAGAGAGAGATATACACGTTTCCGTAAAAGTGGACGGCTGTTGGAAACAGGATCTGCCCACAAAATCCGGATCGATCCGTATTGTTATTTTTCTAGCAGAATGTCCCTCCAGAACCCCGGATCAATCCACCATTTGTACCCGGATCGATCCGGGTTCCTGCAGAATGGTTTCTGCTGCTAAATTTTGCTGTCAAACATGTTTTAAACTTACCAAAACACAACCAAATCACATTAAAACCTTACGAAACTTTGGAAAAACATATCCAACACATTTCTAAACACTTTTAAACTTAAGTCAAACTTGGATTACACAAACACACCCACAATTTGATCAAATCAACCATGAACTCAATTCATGAGAATATAACCAAACTTTAAAGCTTTGAAACCAAATTTTCATCAAAGATTCATAAAACTTGTTGGGAATT
Source organism: Hydrangea macrophylla (assembly GCA_033977485.1). Taxonomy (NCBI): domain Eukaryota; kingdom Viridiplantae; phylum Streptophyta; class Magnoliopsida; order Cornales; family Hydrangeaceae; genus Hydrangea; species Hydrangea macrophylla. The sequence continues at coordinate 148,496,201 of CM066991.1, read as the reverse complement.
AACTTCAAAGGTATAGCTAACATTATATACACAAATGAAACTTGTCTAAACACTTGCGACGCCATCCGGGCTTGCCGAGATGGTTCAACCAAACAACTTGCACCCTATTCGAGCAAAACAAAAGAGATTATACATAAGCTCTCTAAATCACTTCCAACTCTCCAAAATACAACTTTAGGATCCAAATTCATCTCCAACAACTCAAGTATGAACATTAACATAAAAGTAACCATAATTTACATCATTTTACAAGTTCCAAAGAAGTTCCTCCGTATAAAGCTCAAATCTCCCCCATCTCTCCCAACGCACGTCATTTCCTCTCCGGATACGGCTCCGAACCTACGGTGGTTGTTATGTACCACAACAGAAATAGGAAAACGGTTTTCTTAAGCATTATGCTTAGTGAGCATTCTAAGCATGATTGTATGTTTAACACGTGCAATGCTATAATTAACACACAAAACACAACCATAGTCGCCGAGTCATCGGTTATATGGTTCATTCAGACCCGAAGACCTCCCTTGGTCCCGTGGCCACTTCTATTCCTTGGACTTCCGTATTTATCGGATTCTTCCTCTACACCACCCTTATTACTCCCAACAATGAACCATTTCTCCGGTGCTCATTGACTACCACATAGACAAATAAGCACATATACATGTCAACATATAATCTTCATAGGATTGACATGGAATTCACATGATTATCATCTTTATAATTCCTAATCATGAGTTATCATCTCTAATATCACATATAACTTTGAACCCATTAAACACAATCACTTTTAAGCTAGAAAACTCACCTTACTCACTGATTATACCCAAAATTAAGCTAATTGTGCAGAATTCCTTAGCAATTCTTGCTCAATCCTCTCACCGGAGTAAATCCTACACAAATTCAGCAACCTCGTGTCACCAATCGGCGTAAGCTACCGAAATTACGACGAGTAAAACGTAAATTAAAGGTATCGAAACGTTCGTCTCACCTCTACGAGTCCAAAAGTGGTCTCGGATCGTAATTCCGGTGAACGGCGGTGACGGAACGGCGAAATTACGGCGACGGTGACGGTTCCGTCTTCTCTCCCGAGCTTTCTTCTTCTCTTCTTGTTTTAATTTTCAGCCATGAGAGTCTAACTCTCTTCCTTGACACAACAAACACCCATGCAACTTTACATGAGGTGTCTAAGTCTCAATTTTTTGACTTTGCATTTACACCCCCAAAATTTATTAAGTTCTTATTATAAAATCCCCCAAACATTCCATTAACTACCCAATTATCTAATAAGTGTTTGTCTAAGTTCCGTATGGGTCCCACATATTTTGTGAAATTGCTATCGTACTTACTAATTTTAAATCTTTTTCATTTATACCCTGATTTGGGTGTCCAAGCTAATGCTAACACATATTAATATGATATTATGAAAGCAACTTAACAAATATCCATGTAAGCATATAAAATGCATTTAATCATTTAAAATACAAATTACCAATTTACCCTTCACTGGGTTCCATTTCAATACCTGTCCCACCTCACTGGGGACTTTTCCAACTAGTGTCCCTCTCTGAACACTTTTTACATGGGCGAGTCCAAGCCTCCCCTTAATCTATTTTATACACTAATTATATTAATTAATGCATATTAACAAGTAATTAACCCGTTCCCCGGGTACGGGTGTTACATTTCTCCCTCCCTAAAAGGAAGTTTGGTCCCCCAAACTTACTCTTACCTCAAGAATCAAAGAGATGCGGGTATTTGGCTCGGATTTCATCCTCCCGCTCCCAGGTAGCCTCTTCGACTGAATGGCTTCGCCATTGAACCATTACCAAGGGAATTACCTTAGTTCGCAAAACTTGATCCTTCCTATCAAGGATTTGTATTGGATGCTCTACGTAAGTCAAGTCCTCTCGAATCTCTAACAGTTCTGGAACGATAACATGTTTCGAATCCGGCACATATCGTCTAAGCATCGACATGTGGAACATGTTATGAACATTCTCCAACTCTTGTGGAAGCTCTAACCGATAAGCTAACGGCCCAACTCGGTTAAGAATCAAATACGGCCCAACATACCTCGGGCTGAGCTTACCTCACTTACCAAAACGTGATATGCCTTTCGAAGGCGATACCTTCAAAAACACATAGTCACCAACCTCAAATTCCAATGGTCTTCTTATAACGACTCTGAGCCGTTTGCAATCGTTGTTTAATCAATCTAATCTTGTCGGTAGTAATTTGTACTATCTCCGGTCCTAAAAGCTATTTTTCACCAACTTTTGTCCAACAAACCGGTGATCTACACTTTCGTCCGTACAATGCCTCGTAAGGCGCCATTCCAATACTGGTTTGGAAACTATTATTATAAGAGAACTCAATTAGAGGCAATTGAGTCTCCCAGTCGGCCTTGAAATCCATAACACAAACTCTCAACATATCTTCCAAAATTTGAATCACCCTTTCAGACTGCCCATCGGTCTGGGGATGAAAAGCAGTGCTAAAATGTAAAACTGTCCCCATAGCCCTCTGCAAACTCTCCCAAAATCTAGACACGAACCGAGTGTCACGATTTGACACTATCGACGCTGGTGCCCCATGAAGCCGAACAATTTCTCTGATATAAATCTCTGCAAGTTTCGATGGATCTTTGGTTTTGATAGGTAAGAAATGGGCTAACTTAGTCAACCGGTCAACCATGACCCAAATACTATCATTCGACTTTTGAGATTTTGGAAAACCCGATACAAAATCCATCGTGATATGCTCCCACTTCCACTCTGGTATCTCTAGAGGATGTAACTCTCCTCCAGGTCGTTGATGTTCCATTTTTAGCTTTTGACACGTCATACATTTAGACACAAATTCTGCGACTTCTCGCTTCATACCACTTCACCAATAAATTTCTCGCAAGTGTCTGTACATTTTGGTACTACCCGAATGTACTGAATATCTGGTGTTGTGAGCCTATTCCATAACTCTGTCTCTCAAATCGCTAACTTTAGGAACACATAATCGATTGATATATTTCAGAACACCGTCTTGAAAGTTGAATTCTAGCCTTCTACCCTCAGGTAACTCGTCTACAACTTTCTTGAATTCTGGATCCAAGAGCTGATTAGTCTTGATTTCACCAATTAAACTTGGCTGTGCCACGATCGCAGCCATTAAACCACATTCAATTCTAGGAATGACTTCAAGTTCCAATTGTTCAAATTCTTTCACTAGCTCCTCATGCACTGTTAAGGCATAAGCTAAGTTTTCTGACGACTTCTGACTCAAGGCATCGGCAACTACATTGGCTTTTCCTGGGTGATACTGAATTTTCAAGTCATAGTCTTTCATAAGTTCCAACCATCTTCTTTGTCTCATATTAAGATCCCTCTGAGTGAATAGGTATTTTAGACTCTTGTGGTCGGTGAAGATCTCATATGTCTCTCCATATAGATAATATCTCCAAATTTTTAACGCAAAAATTACCACCGCTAATTCCAAGTCATGGGTCGGGTAATTCTTCTCGTGAGATCTCAACTGTCTTGAAGCATAGGCTATTACCTTGTCATCTTGTGTTAGCACGCATCCTAAGCCTTGGTGAGAAGCATCACTATAAATTCTGAAATTCCCAGTACTTGTAGGAATTACAAGTATCGATGTCGTAGTTAGCTTATTCTTCAATGCTAAGAAGCAATCTTCATACTCCTTATCCCACTCAAACGGTACGTCTTTTCTCATTAGCCTTGTCATCGGAGTCGCAATTCTAGAAAAGTCTTTAACAAACCTTCTATAGTATCCAGCTAACCCCAAGAAACTTTGAATCTCTGACACATTAGTCGGCTTTGACCAATTCATTACAGCTTCAATCTTCTGTGGGTCTACAGAAATACCTTCCTTAGAGATCACATGCCCCAAAAATGTGACACTCGTCAACCAAAACTCGTTTTTCTTCAATTTCCCAAACAACTGTTTCTCTCGTAGTCGTTGCAAAACTAGTCTCAAGTGTCGTTCATGCTCCTCTGGACTTTTTGAATAAATTAGAATATCGTCAATGAAGACTATCACGAATTCATCCAAGTAAGATTTAAAAACTCTGTTCATCAGATCCATAAAGATAGCTGGCGCATTAGTAACCCCAAACGACATCACTAGAAATTCATAGTGTTCGTATCGGGTCCTAAATGCTGTTTTCTCCACATCCTCTACTTTAACTTTCAGTTGATGATACCCTGACCTCAAGTCAATCTTTGAAAATACCTGAGCTCCTTGAAGCTGATCAAATAGATCGTCGATACGTGGCAACGGGTAATTGTTCTTGATTGTTACTTTGTTGATTTCCAGGTAATCAATGCACATCCGCATTGTACCATCCTTCTTCTTCACATATAATACTAGTGCACCGCACGGAGACACACTAGGCTGAATAAAACCCAATTATGATCCAGAGCTTCTACGATCCCATTACAAGAATCTATACCCCAATTCTTCGGAATTATCCCAACGGCCCCATCCCTCGCATTCCATCTTTCCTTTCTTTATACTTGCAACAGAGTAAATCTCCATTGCTCTACTATATGCTAAGTGTACAATTTTAAACATATGCATATATTGCAATTCATGCTTTAACATCAACACTCATATAGACTAGTCTCTTGGGAGAGAGATACGCATTCATCCGGTAATGGAACAATGAAACCGATGTCGTGGAGGGTCTTCTTCCAATTACTCATTCAAGTGCCCAGGTAGGGCCTTCTCCCAAACCATGCATTGTGCCCTGGCAGGGCCTTCTCCCAAACCATGCACTGTAGCCGTCACTACAATAACTCTTAAATATGCAGAATCTTACCCCCGACATGAATTTGTACCAAACTCCCCTTTGACCTACATCATCACTTAGCATGCTCACATAATCATCAACATGCTTTTCACACGTATTCGCGGGTAAAATTAACGGACCTAAATTAACACATGAGTTTTGCCCGGATCACAATTCATACATGAGATCTAAAACATCCAAAATTCCTTATATAACATTAGTTAAGAATTCATACCTCAAGTTATGCTCCTAAGATTTCAGGAGAAGTACAAGGAGTCTGATTCTACGCCGAATCTCTGATCATAAGTGAAACCTACGAGTTTTACATGGTTTTTCCCAAAATTTCAATATTAGGATTTCTATAAAAGTTTGCCAAACGTGGCCTAATAGGCATCAAAACGTAGCTCTTACCTCGAGGAGTTCGAATATGAAATTTGGTTGAAAGTAAATGATGGAAGTCCGACGATTGGCGTTGTGAAGCTCGAAGAGCCAAAATCCCCATTAGCTCCCAATTTGGTTTTCAAGATATTTATGAATGAAATACCCTGTATTTTCAATAATTATTTATATAAAGAGATTCTATATACTTCCCATGACCAAACTTGAAATCTTACTTTCAATCTATCGAAGTTAGCTCAAGCGATCGATAATTCTTTTCTTTAATCGATCTAACCTTTTTTAAGAGATCGAACATCTCAAAGTTCAAGCAATTGAACCCTGTTCAATCGATCAAAACCCTACCAACCTGAACTTATGACATGGTCCCCACTTCAATCGATCAAACCCCTTTTCAATCGATCAAACTAATCGATCTAATTTCGATCAATCGAAAGAGTCTCAATCGATTAAACTTGTAATCATCAAGAATTCCAATTTCTGTGCAAACACAGTCACATGCACCTATATCCCCTCTATTTATACATTGTGTTCGTGTTTATAGTATGTTTGGAAAACCAAAGTTTGAGAGAGAGAGAGAGAGAGAGAGAGATTATGTGCTTGGTTTTGATATATATATATATATGTACACTCACATCCATACATACATACACACATATCCATATATATATAGTCAGAGAGAGAGAGAGAGAGAGAGACAAGTAGATGAGAAGAACAGGAAAAGAGAGAAGGCTGAGAGAGACAAACTAAGGAGAGAAAAAAGAAGCCACCATTGGAGGCCATTGAAGCTCAAGCTTGCCAAACACATCCTACGACGTTTCGGGGAGTTCTAAACTCACTTGGTATACGTTATATGACGTTTTACATGTTTTTGGACATATTAACATGACCAAACACCCTTAATCACTCTGGACGTTCACTGTTCAGAACCTCTGGAGAAGACGACTTTCGATCGATTGAACTGAGTTCAGTCGATCGAAGGTTCAATTGATCGAAAGGACTTTAATCCCTTGAACATTTCTTTTCTAAATTGAATGAAATGGTTTCAATCGATCAAACTTTTCGAACATGGATTGTTTCTTTGGTTCATTACATGCAAGGTTCGGATTTTCAATTTTTGATTTAGACTTCTATTATGCAATTATGGGTTGATCAGGGATAATGTGACAACATAGTTAAGTAATGATTAAGACTAATGGATTGACGTAACGATGTTAGATACTATGCGGTTCATGTATGTCACACCCCAACCCGCCCCGACGGATTAGGACACGTGAACAATGCCACAAGTGATCATTTATACTAATTAGCAAAGAAAACAAGTGAATTACTAAGAAACACATGTTTTAAATGACATAAAAGAACCTTACTGTGACAAAAATAGACCCAAGGGTAAAATGGTAATTAATAAGATATATCAAATTTTATACCAAAAGATAGGTCTTTGAGTCCAGGTTCTAATGCAAAAAACGGCGCGCGAATCTGAAATTTCTAGAGAGAGTTATGCCCGTTTCCGAAAAAGTCGACGGGCTGAAAACAGAAAAGCGGATCGATCCGCCCCAAAACCGGATCGATCCGGATTTAACAGAAAGTCATTTTCTGCACCTCTGGATGCCCCAGATCGATCCGCTTGATCCGGATTCTGCAGAATTGAAATTTGCTACTAAAAATCCCCTGTTTTCAAGTCTAAACAATTCCAAAGTTCCATTTTTCATTTCAAACATCTCAAAAACATTTGGAAACATCCTCCACACATTCATAAACATGTCATTTACATGTTTAAGCTTGCACAAACATTTTAAACACATCACCAACCTCAATCAAATGAAGAACTTGACACCAACTTCACAAAGTAGTAAAATATAAAATTTCTTTTGCCAAGATGAGCTCAAAATTCCCAAAACAATTTGATTAACTAAAGATCTATCACATGAGGTTCCATAATCTCATTTCCAAATACTTGCAAGTTCTCTTAATCATCAAGATCCATGATAAATGCATTTGGTAGAGCAAGCTTACATTCTATTAACAAGCAAGACTCAACATTCACCAACATGACTTCCAATTCAACCCAAGTTCATATCTTAAGACATGAGTTCAAATGCTCAACAATTCAAACTCAAAGGAACAAAACACCCAACATGTTAACAAGTTCCCAACTACATTCTAAAGCATTACAAGTGGGTGTTTGACATTTTTACAACTTACAAAAGAAGTTTAAACTCAAGTACAACTTGTTTCCTCCAATAACACCATTTACAACTACAATATTACAATCATAAGTCTAATACCACCAAGACTAACATATTTACATGCCTATAAACATATAAACAAGATGATGCTCTGCCCGGATCCCCGATCACGTCCTTTCCTCATCACGATCCGTACCTGCGGTGGTTATTCAATAACCACACAGAAAACAGTTTTGGTTTTTAAGCTTACGTTTAGTGAATACTATAACCGTGCCATGGAGTATGAAATGCGCATATGCAATATATAAGCAACACAATCGTAAAAACAGTCACCGGTATGTCAAGTACCTAATCACCATCGCAACGGACCCAAGATTCTGGGCCTTTTCTTACTTTAACGTCGCATATAGTGAAACACACACTCTCACGTGACCGTAGTCAAATCGTTGTGGTCATCACCACCGTCCCCTTTTTCTTGAGGAAAATATCGTCCAGTTACTACGGGCTAAATAATGGTGATTAACACTTGACATCCATTGACCCAATTAAGCACATAAGCACATCAAACATATCACATAACAATTTCCACAAAATTTGACATGTTAAGCTCTAATTAACACATGCTTTAACTACAACTTCAAGAACTAAGCATTTTAACCATACTCAATATCACATAAGCACCATTTTAACACCCCAAGGTAGGATTAGAGTATTCACCTCACAAATTGCTCCAATTAAAGCCTAGAATCTCAAATTTCTTGTAAATTCTAGCTCTAATGGTCTCCGGTGATAATCCTATATATCAATTTCACATATACATATTGACAAACACTGAATATTGCACATTCATGTGCCAATATAATAGACATAATGCTCATTTATTCCCCCAAATTCCTAGTTTTACATGCATATTTGAATTAATATAATTTAACAGTGATGTCACTCAAATGCATGTAATTATTTATTTTTACATATTTTATATCTTTAGGTAAAAATGAAGTGAAATAAAGGGAAGGAAAGAAGTAGCAACCACACTGTAGTATCTCCTATAGTTAGTCAAACATGAATAGTGAACAAATAGTAAAATTACTGTTTGAATAGTAAAAATCCAAAAAAAAAAAAAAAAGGAGAAAAACGAAAAGCACTGCATCCAAACTTTGGATGCTTGTTACATTTTTTTATCATTTTATTTCTTTCCTTTTCTCAACTGTCTCTTTCTCACACTCTCTCTCTCTCTCTTTTCTGCAGCTCATTTCAACACTGTCAGAGAACACGCGAACTGAAGAAAAAAATGGCAGCTGATGTATGAAGTGATGAATTCATCACTTAACCTCGCCTATAAAAAGAGACGAGAAGGGGAGCAACAAACACACACCATTCACCATTCAACAGCTTCACAATCACAGTTTGGAGAGAATAGTTTAGGGGAGGTTATTATGTGAGCACTTTTTATTGTCCCTAGAAATAGGAAACTTTAATTTTTCTTAGTTTTTCTAGTTCTAGTAGTTGTAAAATTTTACTTTTATGTAATTGATGATTTTATGTTCAAAAATATGTAGCAAAACTTTGTGTACTGTATTTCTTAAATTTAAAATATTTGTTTTCTTGTATGACCTTTGTCAATTTTTAGTAGTAAAATAGTCCTATTTAAATTTAGATTTAATATCTTTAGTCTAGTAGTACTTATAGTTGTCCCCTAAAATAGTTAGAAACTCCAAATTTTCAGTTTTTATAGCAATATTTTCATTCACTAAAAGACAGATTTTGCGATTAAATATCAAATTTCTTAGCCACGTAGTTGTTATAATCACCTACTAAAGTCCAAAAGTACACCCCACCCATATCTCACTCCAAAAGTAGACTAGGATTTGGTTTGACCTTATTTGTGTTCTTGGAGCTCAACCACTGTGACCCCACAAGAATCCAAAGTTAAAGGTTTAGTATTTTATTTTTGGTTCAGTATTTCCATTTACTTATATTTTATTAGTCTAGTTGTACTAAACTTTCTTATTTTGCAGATTCCACAAATTCAACCCCAGCTCATGTTAAGTAGAAAAATAATATAATAATATTATATTTCACTCTTACCTTAGTTTTACAACTTTAGTTTTAATTGAGCAGTCACTGTTTACACCTATTTAATTTATCTTTTAATTTTATTTCGAAGACAGTTTCAATTCTAAAATGGTAGGCTAAAACTTTAATTGGGGATATGCAATAAAAACTTAGAAACCACAACTTCTGTGTACTAATCTTAAATGAGCAAATTTATCTGGATGAGTTATTTTTCCATTTATGGCCAAAAATATCTATGTATCTATAGTTTATGACCATTTAACATGTTTATATACTATGGCTATAATGGGCTCAAAAGATTATATATATTTGAAATAAAAAGCCTAATTATGTGGATTGTCAAACTATGCCTTTTGTCATAAAAAAACACCTAGCATACTCAAACAACTCACATGACAAAGTTAATATTTCAAATATGTGCTTATATATATTTCTATCCAATAATGGATAGGCAATTGTGTAGTGGCAGAGTGGTGGGGACTGGACGCCGAATAACCCACGTCCGCGGCGGGGCACGGTTCGAACCTGGCTACTGCCCAATTGCCTTTTTATTTTTCTTTAAACCAAACGATGTCGTTTCATATCAAACCTGACACACTTGATATGACCCTGACTAGTGAAAGTTTATTTTTAAATAAAGAATGACTCTGCGGTCTTAAATGCCAAATGCTTTTCAAATGCACAAAAGTTGTGGGATCTAGTGTTGGTTTGCATATTCCCAATTCCTTTAAATCATTTCCCCCTAGTTAATTAATATTTCCTGTTTTATAATAGTTTTGCTTAAATATCTGTATTATTTCCATCTTTCGCTATTATTAAATCTAAAAAGTTTATCTCATAAAAATTTAGCTTTTATATATTTTTCTTCCTTTTCTTACTAGTATGTTAATTAATTTATTTTGCACTGTGAAAATCTTTACCATAAACTAATTAGGAAAAAAATAGCTTTAATTACTTTTATTGCAAAACCATAAAAATTAGTAGTTTAGTAAAACCCCACAAAAACCCATCATCTTTTATTTTCTTTTTAGTGACAAAATAGTTATATACTTAACTTTATAAAATTTTATTCCGTTCCCTGTGGGTTCGACCTGGACTTCCAGAACTTTATTACTTGTACGATCACCTACACTTGGGTGTGATAAGAAAACGCGTCAATAGGATGTCGTCAAGTTTTTGGCGCCGTTGCCGGGGAACGGTTAATAAAAATAATAAATAAATAAAAAATTAGGTCTAAGACTATTTCTCTCACTATATATATATATATACTTATTCTACCTTATAAATAATCTAGTTTTCTTTTTAAGAAAATAATAAAAAAAAATATTAATAATTAAAAAAAAAACTATATATAATATTTCCTTGTGAAATAAATGTATATTTATAAGTATTTACTTGTGCATCTTCTAAAAAAAAAAACATAAAAATAGAAAATATATAAAATAAAAAAAAAGTTTTTACTTAGTTAATAATAATAATAATAATTTTATTACTTAGTTTTTCTTTTACTTCTTATGTCCTTAGATACTACTGAAGCTTTATATCAAGTACCACATAATTCTAATATTTCTAGTGAATCATCTAGTATACAATTTCCTAGAATAATGGCAGAAATTGAAGGACCAATCGCTGATGATGCTCATAGTGAGCAGGGGGAAAATATACCACACTTTGTTTTACCAGAACGTGAACAACGTCCTTTACGTGATTTATTTACCCCAGAAAGAAACATCACTCCTTCTTGCATCACTTTACCTAGACATACAGGAAATTTTCACTTTAGACAAGGCATGATTCCACTCTTACCAACTTTCCATGGAATGGGGACAGAACGTGCTTATTTACATATTCGTGAATTTGAAGAAGTTTGTAGTACGTTCTCTGATCAAAGCTGTCCTATTGAAATAATCCGTCTTAAGCTTTTTCCTTTTTCTTTAAAAGATAAAGCTAAAGCTTGGCTTTTATCTCTCCGTCCTGGATCTATAACTTCATGGCATGATATGAATGAAGCCTTTCTAAAAAAATTCTATCCAAAAAATTTAACTAATAGCATGATGCGTCAAATTAAACTTTTTACTCAAAAAGAAAAGGAACCATTCCCTGAAGTTTGGGAACGTTTTAAAGATCTCCTATTAGCTTGTCCACATCATGGATTTGAAAAATGGCGTTTAATTAATTTCTTTTATGAAGGATTAGAACCTAAATCAAAGAAGTTAGTTGAAACTATGTGTCAAGGAGAATTTTTGAGTAAAACTGCCGATGAAGCTGAATCATATTTTGATTGGCTTAGCGAAAATGCTTCCCAATGGGAAAAAGAAGAAATTGGTAGAACGGAAAAAGCTAAAAGTTTATACCAATTACAATCAGAAGATGAATTAACACTGAAATATGAAGAATTAGCACGTAAAGTGGAAGCTATATCAGTAGAAAAAAATAATCCACCTAAGAAGAAAAGAGAACTTTGTGACAACTGTCATACTTTAGGACACTCTGCGAATGAATGTCCTAACAGTTCAAATTTTCAAGAAATTGCTCCAGCAGAGATAAATGCTGTGAATAATTATAGGGGTCCCCAAAACTCCTATGGTAATTCATACCAGTCTAATTGGAGGAATCCTCTAAATCATATGTATACCAAAGAAGGTATTTTACAATTTCAAACTCAACACCAACCTCCTCAAAATAATCAATATTTACCTCTTCCACCTCAATTTCAACAAACACAAAATACATATCCTAATACACAGCAAAATTCTAATGTTTATGTGCCTCCACACAAAAAAGTGCAAGAGGAACCTTTACAGTCTATGATGCAGCAATTAATACAAATCATGGGAAAACTACAAATATCTGTGGATAGGATTAATAATCAGCACGATTCTAAAGGAAAAGGCATTTTTCCTGCCCAACCACAACCTAATCCAAGGGGACAACCACAAGGTGATCCCTCAACTTCTGGTAATAATCAACATGAACAAGTAAAAGCTATAACTGTACTTAGAAGTGGTAAGGCTGTTGGAGAAGAAATATCACATTCTTTAGAAGAAATTGAGCATATAAATAAGGAAGATAATATGATAGAAATTGAGGAAGAAATAGATGAAGATAAAATTGCTGATGAAGTTGAAGTTGAAACCCATGAAAAACAACAAATTTCTCAAGAAAATGAAACATCTGACTTACCAGTGGAAAAAGAAACAGAGGAAACTCCTGAATATTCTCCTCCAATTCCTTATCCACAACGTTTAAGAAAACACCAAGATACTAAGAATCAGGAATATTTAGAATTATTTAAACAAGTGCACATTAATATTCCTCTCTTAGATGCAATTAATCAAGTACCTGCTTATGCAAAATTCTTAAAAGATTTATGTACTGTCAAACGTAAGCAAAATGTACGAAAGGATGCGTATTCTGCTGACTTTGTTGAAGAAATTAATTCTATCGTGCAGCATAATTTACCAACAAAATTCAAAGACCCAGGTACACCAACAATATCGTGTATTATTGGAAATCATAAAATTAACCACGCACTCCTTGACTTAGGAGCTAGTGTAAACTTGCTTCCTTATTCTGTTTATCAAGAACTTGGATTAGGTGAGCTAAAGCCTACTCGCATGGTATTACAACTTGCTGATAGATCTACAAAATATCCGCGAGGAATTTTGGAAGATGTTCTTGTCAAAGTTGAAAATTTTATTTTCCCAGTAGATTTTGTCATCCTTGATACAGAACCAGTATTAGATGCTAATGTGCAAATACCAGTCATTTTTGGAAGGCCCTTCTTGGCTACCATTGATGCCACTATTCGAATCCGCAGTGGTATGATGACTGTAGTATTTGGAAATATGACTTTAAATATTAAAGTTTTTTCTAATCCACAACATCAAGAAGAAGATGAGAATATTGAAGAAGTTCATGCTATTGAATCTCTATCACGAGAATATTTTAACTTGACTTGTTATAATGATCCAGTAGAATCTGTTATTAATAACTCCATTCAGAAGCTAGACAGTAATAATCTACAAAAACATCTTATGAGTCAAGTATGTTTTAATGAAGATTCAACAGAAGAAATAATTCAAGAAACAATGTGGACCACATATTTTGAACCTTTACCACCAAAGACTACATTAACACTTCCATCTAATTTACAAACCCCACAGTTGGAATTAAAAGAACTCGCTAAAGAGCTTAAATATGCTTTCCTTGGTAGTAATAATACTTATCCCGTAATAATATCATCTTTTCTAGACTCCAGTCAAGAAAATAAACTCATTATTATGTTGCAGAAACATAAAGTGCCATTGGTTGGAGTATAGCAGATTTAAAAGGAATAAGCCCTTCAATATGCACTCACAATATATATCTTGAAGATAATGCTAAAACCTCTAGAGAAATGCAAAGAAGACTTAATCCTATTATGCAGGAAGTAGTTAAGAAGGAGGTTCTCAAGCTACTCGACATGGGCATTATATATTCAATATCCGACAGCAAATGGGTAAGTCCAACACAAGTTGTACCAAAGAAAGCAGGAATTACAGTTGTTCCAAATTCAAAAGGAGAATTAATTCCCACTCGTGTCACTACTGGATGGCGTGTATGCATAGACTATAGAAAACTCAATGCTGTAACTCGTAAGGATCACTTTCCTTTACCTTTTATGGATCAAATGTTAGAAAGAATAGCTGGTCATAAGTATTACTGTTTTCTAGATGGATATAGTGGTTACAATCAAATAGAGATCGCACCAGAAGATCAGGAAAAAACTACTTTCACATGTCCATTTGGAACTTTTGCCTATCGCCGAATGCCATTTGGTCTTTGCAACGCACCTGCGACCTTTCAAAGGTGTATGCTGAGTATTTTCAGTGATATGGTAGAAAAAAATTTAGAAGTTTTTATGGATGATTTTTCAATTTTTGGCAAAACCTATGATGATTGCCTTAGCAATCTTCAAAAAGTTCTACAAAGATGTGAAGAAAAAAGTTTAGTTTTAAATTGGGAAAAATGTCATTTTATGGTCACTAAAGGTATTGTCTTAGGACACATTATTTCTGAAAATGGGATACAGGTAGACAAAGCTAAAATAGATCTTATAGCTAATTTACCTATTCCCAAGACTGTAAAAGACATCCGTTCATTCTTAGGACATGCAGGTTTTTATCGCCGATTCATAAAAAATTTCAGTACTATTTCTAGACCTTTATGTCAATTATTGGCCAAAGACACACCTTTTGAATGGACTAAAGAACGTCAAAACTCATTTGAGCAATTAAAAGAGCATCTCACTACTGCACCTATTATGCAATCTCCTGATTGGAGCTTACCATTTGAATTAATGTGTGATGCTAGCGACTTTGCCATTGGAGCTGTCCTAGGGCAGAGAAAGGATAAAAAGGCATCAGTTATATACTACGCCAGTAGAACTCTGGATAGTGCTCAAATGAACTACTCAACTACTGAAAAAGAATTGCTAGCCGTGGTATTCGCTCTTAATAAATTTAGGCAATACTTGATTGGTTCCCCTATTGTTTGTTTTACTGACCACTCAGCTCTTAAATATCTTCTTTCAAAGAAAGACAGTAAGCCTAGGCTTATTAGGTGGATACTCCTACTACAGGAATTTAATTTAATAATTAAAGACAAAAAAGGAGTAGAAAATGTGGTAGCTGATCACTTATCCCGCCTCACTTTTGAAGACAATACTAGTGAACCCTTACCTATTCAAGACTCTTTTCCTGATGAACAGTTATTTTCTGTGACTTCTCTACCATGGTACGCTGATCTTGTTAATTATTTAGTAACTGGAAAAATACCAAGCAATTGGTCATCATCAGATAAAAAGAGATTTCTAGCTATTGCTAGGCATTTCTACTTTGATGACCCATATCTGTTTAAATATTGTGCCGATCAGGTAATTAGGAAATGTGTTCCTAATGAAGAAATCGAAAATGTACTTTTCATGTGTCATTCGTCCTTTTGTGGAGGACATTTTTCATCTCGAGTAACTGCCATGAAAATTTTACAAAGCGGTTTATATTGGCCCACTCTATTTAAAGATTCATATTTATATTGTAAGGCTTGTAACCGCTGCCAAATGTTGGGCAGTATTACAAAAAGAAATCAAATGCCAATGACCCCTATAATTACAATTGAAATATTTGATTGTTGGGGCATTGACTTTATGGGACCTTTTCCTCCATCTTGCCAATATGAATATATTTTATTAGCAGTCGAATATGTTTCAAAATGGGTAGAAGCTATTCCTACAAGAAAAAATGATCACCGTACAGTTATTGCATTTTTAAAAGATAATATACTTTCTCGATTTGGAACTCCAAAAGCAATAATAAGTGATCAAGGAACTCATTTTTGTAACAAGCCATTTGAAAAATTAATGAAAAGATATGGAGTGACCCATAAAGTGTCAACTGCATACCATCCACAAACAAATGGACAAGCTGAATTAGCCAATAGGCAAATTAAGCATATTCTCGAAAAAACTGTTGATTCTAATCGTAAAGACTGGTCTTCAAAATTAACAGATGCTTTGTGGGCATATAGAACTGCTTATAAGACCCATTTGGGGATGTCTCCATACAGACTTGTCTATGGAAAAGCTTGTCACCTACCAGTAAAATTAGAACATAAGGCATATTGGGCTACTAGAACTTTAAATTGTAATATTGAAGAAGGAGGAATTTTAAGAAAATTACAGTTAAGTGAGCTTGAAGAAATTCGTAAAGACGCATATGATAATGCCCGAATTCATCAAGCAAGAACTAAAATGTTTCATAATAAGAATCTCTTGCGCAAAAGATTTACCCCCGCGCAAAAAGTTCTATTATATGACTCAAGACTACATCTTTTTAGAGGAAAAATGAAATCTCGATGGACTGGTCCATATATAGTCAAAAATGTTTATCCTTATGGAACTGTCGAGATTGAGGACCCTAAAGATGGAAATACATTTAAAGTTAATGAACATATATTAAAACCATTTTTAGAAGGATTTGAACCTGAGTTGGAGTCCATTCCTTTGGAGGACCCCAACTATAATACTCTTTAATATCTTAAAACATAATTAGTATAGGACATAGTGTATCAGAGTATTTATGTTCTAATAGTCCTATACTCCTAGTTGGTCAATTTTTTTTATAAAAGTTAATTGTGTCATTATTATTATCTTTTCTTTGTGTATTTCTTTTTATTACAGGTGTTATCCTTAGCTTCTTTTTCTCATCTCACTCATTGAGGACAATGTCAGACTCAGTTGGGGGGGACGGTTTCACGATTAACACCTGTTTATTTATTTTATCTTTATTTCATAAAAAAAAAATTAATTAGTTTCTTTTTAGAGAGAGATATACTGAAAAAGAGAAAATGACTTTATATAGGGCTTTGAACCATAAAAACTTTTCCCTATCTCTCTTTTTCCTTTCTTCTTCCTCTCTTTTCTCTCACTCTCCACCGCGATCTCTCTCTCTCCTCTCTGCAACTCACTCTCTCACTCTCACTCCGATCTCTCATTCTCTCTCATTTTCTTTTTATTTTTTTTATTTTCTCAATCTAAAATGAAGATCCACTCTACTGATCACTAAAGGTAAGATCTATAATCCAGAGAAAAGCTTGATTTTGATTTTATTATCTATTTTTCCAATTTTGGCTTAGTTTTTATTTTAGATTTTGATTTTCTCTCTTTTCCATTAGTTAACAAAAATTATATCCATAAGTTGCAGGTACCCACGCACCAAAGAAGCTTGGAAATATCACTCGATCTACGGCCCTACCAGGTTTTCAGATTTTTAAGAAACAGGTGATATTTTTCCATTTCTTTGTAAAAAAAAAAAAAATGGACGACGCGATAGCTATTGGTCTTATGTATTTTGAACTTTATCTTATTATTATCCTAGTTCTTGCTATGTTAGTGTTGCGGTGCCCTTGTTAAAAATATATATATATATATATAACTGTCTTTTCGTAGTTTTCAGTTTTAAAAAAAAAATGCATGACTCAGAAGCAAAAATTTTTATAATGTTTGAAGTTTATATCATAATTCTTCTTATTACTATTATTGTAATGATGCATTGTCTTAAACTTTGTTAAAAAAAAAAAAAAAAAAGAGAGAAAAAAATTATGTAGTTTTTTTTTTTGTGTGTTGAAAAAAAAAAAAATGTAGTTTTCTAATTTTTGTTTAAAAAAAAAAAAAAAAAAAAAATTTTAGTTTCTGAATGTATATATTTTTCTTAAATATTTTTAGTTTTTAAATAAAATTCTCACCCACCCCCTCTAAGCTCTCTTTAATTAGATCTTAGTTGATAGTTGAAAGGAGTGGAGGGTTGAGTCTAGCCTCTCTTGTTGGCTGAGAGTATAAAAAATGGATCCAATAGTCGATGACCAGACGTTAATGGGTCGCTCACTTGTTTCTGAGCAGAAGAAACCCTTTGCTGGCACTAGCCTTTATGCCATCAAAAGGAAAGCTAAAAGGTTAGGATGGTGTTTGAATTGTTAGAGAGAAGAATGTCCTGGTTTAATTGCTCATAATGGCACATCTTTTAAAGTTTACTACTGTTACAAAAGATAATTCAAATCAAAACAAAAGAAAATTTTGGTTGAGAAAGAGGACTGGATCCTTTGATACCCAAATAAATTTTGTTTTCCCATCCCTCATTTCTTTTTATTTTTATTTTTAGTTTTTTGTACAGTCAATAATTTTCAGTCAGGTCAGACTTTAAAATGATCCTACGTGTACATCTGGCTTTCATTAGCTGGTTCGATAGGAGTAATTTGCATGATCCAAGCATCACCAGATATGTCTAGTGCGGTGAATGTCCCTAGAGGTAGCGAAAAACTAAGTAAAGCCAGAGTTATCTCTTAGCCTCTTTCTGATGTTTTTAGCTTGCTAGTGGTTCTAGACTCATCTCTTTTACTAGAGGTGAATGGCTAATCATGACAACTTGGACGCTCCGGATTGCGTAGCCTCTTTTGTATAGGTGCAGAGGATACTAGTCGCACCATATATATATCCAACTTAGTGGATATGCTTAGGATTTTTCAGAAGTTTTTTCTTTTACTTTATATAAGATAAATTTGACACGTTAATGTTATTTTGGGTATGTTAATAGCATACAACACATTGTCACATGTTTTACTATTTTCAAAAGCTAGAAACTCTTTAAACTTTAAACACTTTTGAAACAGTGTGAAAATATTTACTGAATCTATATGGATGAGTAAGCATAAACTATGCAGTTTAAAGACAAGTAGTGGAAACTAATTAACCCATGTGAGCTTTTGTGCCAATCTTTCTTTATGAGGGTTACTATTATTTTCAGTCTCACTTTATTCTCTTTATCATATCACTCGTTGAAAGTCTCATTATTTTTTTTTTCCCTTTGACTGATCATTAGAAGAGAACGTTCAGGATTTACCATTAGAATGTCCAAATTGCTTAAATGAACAAAGTTAATCTATTTTTAAAATGATTTAGGCCATCTTTTCTTTCAAATGCACCCCCCTTCACCTAATATTACCTTATTCTCAGTTCTATCCAAATCATACCTTGCTCCACCTGCGAGTACAAACCTCACTTCTATATCCAGGTATGTGATTAGACTGTATTGATATTGCACGAAGTGATAAAGAAAGAAAGGAGTTGATTTCAAAAAAAAAAAAAAAAAAAATCAAATGTACATATGATAAAAAGGAGAAGAAAAAGAAGAGGTTGGAATGAATTGCGCAAACACTCCAATCACATGCTTAGAACAAATACACCCCAAATCTCCTACTCATCTTAATTTCTAACCTACCAGTCAAAGTCCTAATGATTTAAAAGAAATTGATTTTTAAATTTAAGTGGTAAGGATGTTCTCCATGGTAGATCGCTCTTCTAATGCTAAGTATTCTTTCATGAGACTTATTGTACTCCAAATGCCTATATATTGAGTCATCAAAATGGAAGCAATTTCTCTATCTTTGCTTCCCTACCAAGTGAGATATTCTCTACACCGGTTTCTGAGAGTTTCTCCTTAAAAGAGTGAAATCCCAGTGAGATTTGAGTTAAAACTACAAGTTTTATGACTGCTATTGACTATGTAAACTTTGAAATTAAGATCAGTTGCTTGATTTTTCAAGTACACACTGTGAGTTTAAAGAGTATAAAAAATGCTACCATTGACAAAACTGTGAGTATATGTGTTGCATTATTATTACATACTTGAAAATTTCATTTTATTGCCAAATTTAATCTTATCTGTTGTAAAAGGAGAAAATCTACCTTTATTTTTATTTCATTTTATTTTTACATTTAAAAAAAAAAAAAAAAAATTTATGAATTTTGTGGGTAAATTGACTGCAAACCCTCACGAGACAACACTCGTCCACTAGGGGTAACCTAGGGGTTTAACGGCTTGTTGCATACGCTAAATGCAATCGCGATTCCTGCGACAGTGAGTTAGATAATTTTAGTTTCCTTAGTTTATTTCTACCTTTTTAAATTAAACTTTTAGAACAATTTCTCTTTTCACTTCATTGCTAGGGACTAGCAATAAGCTAGTTGAGGGGGTGTGACAAACACTGAATATTGCACATTCATGTGCCAATATAATAGACATAATGCTCATTTATTCCCCCAAATTCCTAGTTTTACATGCATATTTGAATTAATATAATTTAACAGTGATGTCACTCAAATGCATGTAATTATTTGTTTTTACATATTTTATATCTTTAGGTAAAAATGAAGTGAAATAAAGGGAAGGAAAGAAGTAGCAACCACACTGTAGTATCTCCTATAGTTAGTCAAACATGAATAGTGAACAAATAGTAAAATTACTGTTTGAATAGTAAAAATCCAAAAAAAAAAAAAAAGGAGAAAAACGAAAAGCACTGCATCCAAACTTTGGATGCTTGTTACATTTTTTTATCATTTTAGTTCTTTCCTTTTCTCAACTGTCTCTTTCTCACACTCTCTCTCTCTCTTTTCTGCAGCTCATTTCAACACTGTCAGAGAACACACGAACTGAAGAAAAAAATGGCAGCTGATGTATGAAGTGATGAATTCATCACTTAACCTCGCCTATAAAAAGAGACGAGAAGGGGAGCAACAAACACACACCATTCACCATTCAACAGCTTCACAATCACAGTTTGGAGAGAATAGTTTAGGGGAGATTATTATGTGAGCACTTTTTATTGTCCCTAGAAATAGGAAACTTTAATTTTTCTTAGCTTTTTCTAGTTCTAGTAGTTGTAAAATTTTACTTTTATGTAATTGATGATTTTATGTTCAAAAATATGTAGCAAAACTTTGTGTACTGTATTTCTTAAATTTAAAATATTTGTTTTCTTGTATGACCTTTGTCAATTTTTAGTAGTAAAATAGTCCTATTTAAATTTAGATTTAATATCTTTAGTCTAGTAGTACTTATAGTTGTCCCCTAAAATAGTTAGAAACTCCAAATTTTCAGTTTTTATAGCAATATTTTCATTCACTAAAAGACAGATTTTGCGATTAAATATCAAATATCTTAGCCACGTAGTTGTTATAATCACCTACTAAAGTCCAAAAGTACACCCCACCCATATCTCACTCCAAAAGTAGATTAGGATTTGGTTTGACCTTATTTGTGTTCTTGGAGCTCAACCACTGTGACCCCACAAGAATCCAAAGTTAAAGGTTTAGTATTTTATTTTTGGTTCAGTATTTCCATTTACTTATATTTTATTAGTCTAGTTGTACTAAACTTTCTTATTTTGCAGATTCCACAAATTCAACCCCAGCTCATGTTAAGTAGAAAAATAATATAATAATATTATATTTCACTATTACCTTAGTTTTACAACTTTAGTTTTAATTGAGCAGTCACTGTTTACACCTATTTAATTTATCTTTTAATTTTATTTCGAAGACAGTTTCAATTCTAAAATGGTAGGCTAAAACTTTAATTGGGGATATGCAATAAAAACTTAGAAACCACAACTTCTGTGTACTAATCTTAAATGGGCAAATTTATCTGGATGAGTTATTCTTCCATTTATGGCCAAAAATATCTATGTATCTATAGTTTATGACCATTTAACATGTTTATATACTATGGCTATAATGGGCTCAAAAGATTATATATATTTGAAATAAAAAGCCTAATTATGTGGATTGTCAAACTATGCCTTTTGTCATAAAAAAACACCTAGCATACTCAAACAACTCACATGACAAAGTTAATATTTCAAATATGTGCTTATATATATTTCTATCCAATAATGGATAGGCAATTGTGTAGTGGCAGAGTGGTGGGGACTGGACGCCGAATAACCCACGTCCGCGGCGGGGCACGGTTCGAACCTGGCTACTGCCCAATTGCCTTTTTATTTTTCTTTAAACCAAACGATGTCGTTTCATATCAAACCTGACACACTTGATATGACCCTGACTAGTGAAAGTTTATTTTTAAATAAAGAATGACTCTGCGGTCTTAAATGCCAAATGCTTTTCAAATGCACAAAAGTTGTGGGATCTAGTGTTGGTTTGCATATTCCCAATTCCTTTAAATCATTTCCCCCTAGTTAATTAATATTTCCTGTTTTATAATAGTTTTGCTTAAATATCTGTATTATTTCCATCTTTCGCTATTATTAAATCTAAAAAGTTTATCTCATAAAAATTTAGCTTTTATATATTTTTCTTCCTTTTCTTACTAGTATGTTAATTAATTTATTTTGCACTGTGAAAATCTTTACCATAAACTAATTAGGAAAAAAATAGCTTTAATTACTTTTATTGCAAAACCATAAAAATTAGTAGTTTAGTAAAACCCCACAAAAACCCATCATCTTTTATTTTCTTTTTAGTGACAAAATAGTTATATACTTAACTTTATAAAATTTTATTCCGTTCCCTGTGGGTTCGACCTGGACTTCCAGAACTTTATTACTTGTACGATCACCTACACTTGGGTGTGATAAGAAAACGCGTCAATAGGATGTCGTCACATATCGTCACCTCAAAGAGGGTCGCGGAAAAACGTTAACGAAACTGAAAATAAAAGGTATAGAGACGATTATCTCACCTCCCCGAGTCCGAATACGGTCTCGGTTCGCGAAACAGTGTACTGGCGGCGACGAAACGACAAGACAACGGAGAGACGGTGGAGCTTCTCCTCTAATGGCTGAAAATTCTCCTGGATTGTATTTCTTGGTTGAGTATAATGAAGAAGAAGATGAGTCATATGAAGAGGTGTCAACCTCTTGGCTTCCTAGCCAAATTTTAGTTTATTTATGTTTGCACCCCCAACATTTCTTTAAGGTTTATTATAACATCCCCTAAATAATTGCATTAACTACCCAATATCTAGGTGGGAATTTATCTATGTCACGCGTGGGTCCCAAACGTGGTCCCACATATTTTGTGAAGTTGCTAATTAACCTACTAGTTATGAATTTGATTCCTATTTATTCTCACACGGGTACTCAAACTAGCACCATAAAAATTACAGATAACAATAAGATATTAAAGCAATTAAGCAAATATTCATATAATCATATAAATGCAACTAAATGCAATTTATTTAATCCGGACATCCCGTGGGTCCCACTTCATATTTGTCCAACTGTGCCCTTTTATTAAGCACTTAACACGTCGGGGTAACTGGTACTTACCCAAATTATCACATGCTATTAAAATACTAATTAATGCATGCTAAGCAGATATTAACTCATTTATCCGGGTGCGGGTATTACATTTTTCCCTCCCTTTTTGAAGTTTGTCCCCAAACTTTTCTTACCTTAAAAGTCGAATAAGTGAGGATACTTTTCTCGGATCTCGTCTTCACGTTCCCAAGTCGCCTCCTCTACTGAGTGATTATGCCATAACACCATAACCAGATGAATAACTTTGGTTCTCAATAACTGATCTTTTCTATCTAGGATTTGAACTGGATGTTCAACATAAGTCAAGTCTTCTCGAATTCTCAACGGTTCTGGAGTAATACAGTGACTCGAATCTGATAAGCAACGGCGTAACATAGAAACGTGAAATACGTTATGAACATTAGCCAACTCTTGTGGCAGTTCCAACCGATATGCAACAGGAACAACTCTATCCAAAATCAAATAAGGTCCTACGAACCTCGGATTCAACTTGCCTCGCTTTCCGAACCGTGTTATGCCCTTCGAAGGCGATACTTTCAAGAAAACATAATCACCTACCTAAAATTCCAACGGTCTTCTTCTAGTATCCGCATAACTTTTATATCGACTCTGAGCTACTTGTAGCCGTTGTTTAACTAACTTGATTTTGTCGGTGGTGATTTGCACAATCTCGGGTCCTAAAAGTTGCCTTTCCCCAACTTCTGTCCAACACACTGGTGATCTACATTTCCGTCCATATGATGCCTCATAAGGCGGCATCCCAATACTCGTTTGGAAGCTATTATTATATGAGAATTCCACCAATGGTAAATGGGTTTCCCAATCTAACTTGAAATCCATTACACATCCTCGAAGCATATCTTCTAGAATCTGAATAACTCGTTCAGATTGACTGTCTGTCTAAGGATGAAAAGCTGTGCTAAAGTGCAAGGCTGTCCCCATTGCCTTTTGTAAACTCTCCCAAAATCTAGACACAAATCGTGTATCCCGATCTGACACAATGGATACCGGTGCCCCGTGTAATATGATAATTTCTCTGACATAAAGCTCTGCCAACTTTGTCGGATCACGAGTTTTGATTGGCAAGAAATGGGCTGACTTCGTCAACCGGTCAACGATCACCCAAATACTATCATTAGACTTAGGAGATCGCGGCAAACCTGTTATAAAATCCATAGTGATATGCTCCCATTTCCATTCCGGTATCTCTAACGGTTGTACTTCTCCGGCGGGTCGTTGATGTTCTATTTTCACTCGTTGACAAGTTATACACTTAGCCACAAACTCGGCAACTTCCCGTTTCATACCACTCCACCAATACACTTCTCGCAAATCTCTATACATCTTGGTACTACCCGGATGCACGGAATACCTCGTGTTGTGAGCTTCTTCCATAATCTTATCTTTCAACTCTTGAATATTAAGAACACATAAACGATTAATATACCTTAACACATTATTCTGAAAACTGAACTCTGGCCGTCTACCCTCAGGTAACTCTTCAACTATTTTCTTGAAATTTGGATCCAAAAGCTGACTTACCTTGATTTCATCAATCAAACTCGGTTGTGCTATGATAGCTGCCATTAACCCATCTTGAATTCTGGGAATCACTTCAAGTTCCAATCGCTCAAATTCTTGTACTAACTTTGCTTGAGCTGTTAACAAATAAGTCAAATTTACTGATGACTTTCGACTCAAAGCATCGGCAACCACATTAGCTTTACCCGGATGGTACTGAATATTCAAGTCATAATCTTTCATTAATTCAAGCCATCTTCTCTGTCTCATATTTAGTTCTCTTTGGGTAAATAAATATGTTAAACTCTTATGATCGGTAAATATCTCACACGTTTCCCCGTACAAGTAGTGACGCCAAATTTTTAATGCAAAAATTACCGCTACCAACTCCAAGTCATGGGTTGGATAGTTCTTCTCGTGTGTCCTCAACTGCCTTGAAGCATAGGCTATTACCTTACCCTCTTGCATTAGAACGCATCCTAGGCCCTGATGAGAAGCATCACTGTATATACTAAAACCTCCCGTACTAGACGGAATAGCCAATATCGGTGCTGAAGTCAACTTGTCCTTCAACTTTTGGAAACATTCTTCACATTCCTTATTCCACACAAAAGCCATATCCTTTTTCATTAACTGGGTCATTGGAGTCGCAATTCTAGAAAAATTTTGAACGAACTTTCTATAGTAACCGGCTAACCCCAAGAAGCTTCGAACTTCGGAAACATTTGTCGGTCTTGGCCAATTCTTTACAACTTCTATCTTTTGTGGGTCTACGGAAACACCATCCTTAGAAATCACGTGTCCAAGAAATGTAACACTTGTTAACCAGAATTCACTTTTCTTTAACTTTCCAAATAATTGTTTTTCTCTAAGTCGTTGCAAAACCAACCTTAAGTGTCGCTCGTGTTCCTCCTGACTTCTAGAATATATCAAAATGTCATCAATAAATACAATCACAAATTATTCTAGATATGTCTTGAACACCCGATTCATCAAATCCATAAAAGCGGCTGGTGCATTTGTGACCCCAAACGGCATAACAAGAAATTCATAGTGCCCGTACCGAGTTCTGAAAGTAGTCCTCTCAACATCTTCAGCATTAACCTTTAACTGGTGATACCCGGATCTCAAGTCAATCTTCGAAAAGACTTGTGCCCCTTTTAACTGATCAAACAAATCATCAATACGCGGTAACGGATACTTATTCTTTATGGTTACCTTGTTGATCTCCCGGTAGTCGATGCACATTCGCATTGTTCCGTCTTTCTTCTTCACAAATAAAATCGGTGCACCCCACGGCGATACACTTGGCCGAATAAACCCCTTATCAAGTAGCTCTTGCAACTGAGTTTTCAACTCCTTTAACTCTATTGGAGCCATTCTATACGGTGCCCGTGAAATCGGTTGAGTTCCTGGCATCACATCTATCCCAAATTCAATTTTCCTTTCAATCAACACACTTGGAAAATCTTCTGGAAAAACATCTGGAAATTCCTTGACCACCGGTATATCTTCAAGTTTTAATTCAGTACTTCTAACCTCGAGTATACTACACAAAAACCCTTGACATCCTTTTTTCAATAAACGACAAGCTTAGACAGCTGACACCAAATAAGGTGGTGATACTACACCTATCCCTTGGAAACAGAATTCATCTTGATTTGGCAAT
This sequence comes from Hydrangea macrophylla, assembly GCA_033977485.1. Lineage (NCBI taxonomy): Eukaryota > Viridiplantae > Streptophyta > Magnoliopsida > Cornales > Hydrangeaceae > Hydrangea > Hydrangea macrophylla. Next base: position 148,469,896 of record CM066991.1, on the reverse strand, counting down.
CGAAATGTTACTCTCTTGTTCTCACAATCGATAATAGCATGATTTTCAGATAACTAGTCCATCCCCAAAATAACGTCGAAGTGTTGAACGACATGTTTTAAATGACATAAAAGAACCTTACTGTGACAAAAATAGACCCAAGGGTAAAATGGTAATTAATAAGATATATCAAAATTTATACCAAAAGATAGGTCTTTGAGTCCCGGTTCCAACGCAAAAAATGGCGTACGAATCCGAAATTTCTAGAGAGAGTTATGCCCGTTTCCGAAAAAGCCGACGGGCTGAAAACAGAAAAGCGGATCGGTCTGCCCCAAAACCAGATCGATCCAGATTTAATAGAAAGTCATTTTCTGCACCTCTGGATGCCCCAGATCGATCCGCTTGAGACCCGGATAGATCCGGATTCTGCAGAATTGAAATTTGCTGCTAAAAAATCCCCTGTTTTCAAGTCTAAACAATTCCAAAGTTCCATTTTTCATTTCAAACATCTCAAAAACATTTGGAAACATCCTCCACACATTCATAAACATGTCAACTACATGTTTAAGCTTGCACAAATATTTTAAACACATCACCAACCTCAATCAAATGAAGAACTTGACACCAACTTCACAAAGTAGTAAAATATAGAAATTCTTTTGCCAAGATGAGTTCAAAATTCTCAAAACAATTTGATTAACTAAAGATCTATCACCTGAGGTTCCATAATCTCATTTCCAAATACTTGCAAGTTCTCTTAATCATCAAGATCCATGAGAAATGCATTTGGTAGAGCAAGCTTACATTCTATTAACAAGCAAGACTCAACATTCACCAACATGACTTCCAAATCAACCCAAGTTCATATCTTAAGACATGAGTTCAAATGCTCAACAACCCAAACTCAAAGGAATAAAACACCCAACATGTTAACAAGTTCCCAACTACATTCTAAAGCATTACAAGTGGGTGTTTGACATTTTTACAACTTACAAAAGAAGTTTAAACTCAAGTATAACTTGTTTCCTCCAACAACACCATTTACAACTACAATATTACAATCATAAGTCTATTACCACCAAGACTAACATGTTTACATGCCTATAAACATATAAACAAGATGATGCTCTGTCCGGATCCCCGATCACGTCCTTTCCTCGTCACGATCCGTACCTGCGGTGGTTATTCAATAACCACACAGCAAACAATTTTGGTTTTTAAGCTTACGCTTAGTGAATACTATAACCGTGCCATGGAGTATGAAATGTGCATATGCAATATATAAGCAACACAATCGTAAAAATAGTCGCCGGTATGTCAAGTACCTAATCACCATCGCAACGGACCCAAGATTCCGGGCCTTTTCTCACTTCAACGTCGCATATAGTGAAACACACACTCTCACGTGACCGTAGTCAAATCGTTGTGGTCATCACCACCGTCCCCTTTTTCTTGAGGGAAACATCATCCCGTTACTACGGGCTAAATAATGGTGATTAACACTTGACATCCATTGACCCAATTAAGTACATAAGCACATCAAACATATCACATAACAATTTTCACAAAATTTGACATGTTAAGCTCTAATTAACACATGCTTTAACTACAACTTCAAGAACTAAGCATTTTAACCATACTCAATATCACATAAGCACCATTTTAACACCCAAGGTAGGATTAGAGTATTCACCTCACAAATTGCTCCAATTAAAGCCTAGAACCCCAAATTTCTTGTAAATTTTAGCTCTAATGGTCTCCGGTGATAATCCTACATATCAATTTCACATATACATATCGTCACCTCAAAGAGGGTCGCGGAAAAACGTTAAGGAAACTGAAAATAAAAGGTATAGAGACGATTCTCTCACCTCCCCGAGTCCGAATACGGTCTCGGTTCGCGAAACTGTGTACCGACGGCGACGAAACGGCAAGACGACGGAGAGACGATGGAGCTTCTCCTCTAATGGCTGAAAATTCTCCTGGATTGTATTTCTTGGTTGAGTATAATGAAGAAGAAGATGAGTCATATGAAGAGGTGTCAACCTCTTGGCTTCCTAGCCAAATTTTAGTTTATTTATGTTTTCACCCCCAACATTTCTTTAAGGTTTATTATAACATCCCCTAAACAATTGCATTAACTACCCAATATCTAGGTGGGTATTTATCTATGTCACGCGTGGGTCCCAAACGTGGTCCCACATATTTTGTGAAGTTGCTAATTAACCTACTAGTTATGAATTTGATTCCTATTTATTCTCACACGGGTACTCAAACTAGCACCATAAAAATTACAGATAACAATAAGATATTAAAGCAATTAAGCAAATATTCATATAATCATATAAATGCAACTAAATGCAATTTATTTAATCCGGACCTCCCATGGGTCCCACTTCATATTCGTCCAACTGTGCCCTTTTATTAAGCACTTAACACGTCGGGGTAACTGGTACTTACCCAAATTATCACATGCTATTAAAATACTAATTAATGCATGCTAAGCAGATATTAACTCATTTATCCGGGTGCGGGTATTACAATGTATGAGTTTGATATTCGCTCCTTTGAATTAGAGTAGTCAGGCCACAAATGGGAATAGTCTTCTATCGATGTTAGAACGAAACTTAGGTAGGTGGTAAGTTCTGGGAATGGTACGTGGATGGACGTTTGGTCATGATATGCTCTTAAAAGCGGTGTGATGTGCATACACTCTTAAAAGCGGTAAGCTGGACCAAGTAGTCCTAAGATAGACCAGATGATTCATGATACGCTCTTAAAAGCCGATGAGTTGATAACATATTCTTAAAAGGCGGTGAACTGGGATATCTAGTAGATGACGCTAAGTCGTGGCAATAGATCGATATACCTTGTTTGTAGCGTTATGTCCCAGTAATGCAGTGAGTTGTGCATATGCTCTCAAAAGCTGGGCACGGACCGACGTGGAGTCCATGACATGCGGTGAACTGGGAATATGCTCTTAAAAGCGATGAACGAAATAAGGGTGTATCCCTAGAGTTAAACGATGGAGTCTGTTCATCCAGTCAAGAGTATGTGAAATGTAGATCTTTGAGTAACAAGACGACAATGGTTGATTACCGACGTTGAGTAAAGGGAAAGATATTATTATAGTAGAACTTAACTCATGTCTTCATAAATTTGTTTTACTTCTTATAACTGGTACCTTGTTAGTTTATATTCACTCAGCTCTCAGTATGCTAATGGCCTTTATTGCCTGGACATTCTCCGTCCAGCCTATCCCATTTATGATACTGCAGGTGATAATCAGTACAATGACGGCTACTATCCAAAGGAGGGATATGTTGAGGGTGGTCCTGCTGAGGATTTCTACGCCAATGACAACCCCTACGCCAACTAGGGAATGAAGATAGATACTTAGCTTTTATAATTCCCATTAACTTTATTATTATATATATTTTTTAAATGGGTACTTGGGCATATGTTGTCTCCAAACCTATTATGTTCCAGTGGACCAACTTTGTTTTTTAACGAATAGAACTATTGTATTGTTCTGTGTTCAGATATTTATATTACTGTTCTTGTTGTTTTAGTTAGACTAGTTCTGTGTGGTGTGGATAATTAGTGACATTTGTCCGTCATTCCCTATTAACCCAAAAAGGAAATGTATTTTTCTACATTTTTGCTGCTTCGGGGCGTGACGATGAAAATATCTTGGACATTCCTATATATAGGCATATATTCCAGAAATTGTGTTTACCTCATCATGAGTCCTCAAATCTTCTAATTATCTCCCAAAACGTCTTACACGTCTAATTTGTTGCTTCACGAGTGAAAACTATAAATTATAAAAGTTTTCGCCTAAGTTCCATTAGTCGACGTCATTTCTAGGAATTTCTAGGAATTTCTAGGTAACCTACCTTTTATGCAACGTATCACTTACGTTATCACTACAAGGTTCAAAATGATCTCTAACAAGATCAAACTATTAGAAAGTACACAACACATGTATTTTCACTATTCACATATACCAGATAATTCAAATAACATTAATCATGTCAAGTTCCTCATGAATTATTGGGTTACCGTGTCCTCACTTGACACCTTCCGTTGACTCTAGTCAACCACTTTTCACATTTATCAAATAACATTGATAAATCTCAAAAAGGCATTTATGATTTTAAAGTATGCATTTTTTCAGGACGGGCGTGACACATAATGTCTCTGTTTCCTCGCTTCAGCAAGAATTTGCAATCTTCAATAAGAGCGGCTAAAGGGTGGTCACTCCGCTGATCAGAATCAATAAGGTTCACCGTAATCTCGAAATCTGTTTCAAGGATAAAATTGGACCAATTTTTCTTTACCATGAGCCTGAGACCATTCCAAATACTTCTAATATGGGTCTCCAAGTTGTCATGAAACTTGATGCTTCCCATATAACCATAACCAACCTTCTAGGCACCTTGATCACATCTTATGAGGCCATCAATCCCTCCTTTGCTTGAATTTCCTTTAGCGCAACCATAAGTGTTGATTTTCCATTTTCCTGTAGAGGGAAAAGACCACTTTATAAGTCTAGGGGCCAAAAGAGTGGGAGACCCTTTAGCAAAATTATCAATATTATTCACAATCACAGGGGTAGGAGTATTTTTGTTGTTGAAAATAAAGTTGTTCCTTTTTTCCCAAATAGTCCAAATGGGCGAGGTGAAAGCGGTGCCCTAATTTAACCGATCATCAAACACTGCTTCACTATTAGTAGAATTAGAATGGACCCAATCAAAAATTTGAGAGGAAAAAAAAAATAGGATTCTGAACAGGAAGTCTGTTCCAAATCTCCTTCGCCTTGGGACAATCATGTAAGATGTGGAGAGTATTTTCATCCCAAAAAGTTGCTTCTATAGCACCTGGAATCATTAGTCATATGTCGGGTAGCCCGAAGATGATTGGAAGGGATACGATCGTGGACAGTAAGCCAAATAAAGAACTTAATTTTCTGGGGAATTTTAAGAAATCAAATTCACTTCCAATCATGTCTAGGGTGTTGGAAATATAGGAAGAATACGGCTATGAACTTGATTGAAGCGTGCAACATTTTGCTCTGTTCTTAAGAACAATTCTACCCCCTCGGAGTCAGTGACTCGATGCAGAAGGTCTCAATATGGCGCTATGTTTTCCAGGACTCATCAATCAAAACTTCCAAACGTGCACTCGAATTGGAAGAGTATATGAGCGCTCAGAATTGCTCCAAAACAGCTACAAGAATTTGCAGAAATATAGCTTTTTATGAGTTAAAACCTATTAAATCCATGAGTTAAACCAATTTTAGACATGTGCATGAAAAGATTTTAACACATGTTCTTAGCTCTCTAACTATCACAAAATTAATACTAGGTACAAAAAGTGACAGCACCATCCATATGCGCAAGAGTACAATTCGAGTCCGCATGATGCACCCGCGCAAGTCACGATTTTCCAGCTAAATCGAATGGTCCGAATTTCAAGATTTGCACCCCCATGCGCGTGAGTGAGAGAGAGTTTTTCCACAACACAAGCTTTTAAACTTAGGTTTGGATTTTTAAAATAAAGAAACCTATAGCCTAAAACATGCTTTGTTTAGTTTTATATTAAATGCCCAAACAATAAATATAATAATATCTTTAAATAAATAATCCCCAAATAATCCAACACAAGGCGCTCCAAACTAGATCCACTTTTCATTGGTGTCTCCCCAGAGGAAATTTCTATTGAGTCACAATGTTAATGCAAACCGAAGCAGGAAGGAGATTCGTTTGCATAACATGGGTGGGGATAGCCAAGGTGACTAAATGGATAAGTGTCGCGCTCCCATCAATGGAAAGAAAGTTTTCCTTTTCCAATTAGACAAATTTTTTTTTTATTGAATTTTGCCAATAATCTCAGAGGAATTATAATTGGAAACTCTGGAGTGGAGTACCAAGAATGGCAATCCCAAGATATTTTCCAAGATTATCAGTGAGGCTAAAGTTGCAAAATCTACCAATCAAAGGGGTTCTTACGATTATAGGATAGTAGTTCCTTTCAATTATTTTCAACCATTGGAATCATCATTTATTTCATTGGAGATTTATTTTTATTTTTTTATTATTGGCTTTTTTGGCTTTTTGGATTTCGATAAAGCCTTAATAAAAAGTTTTGTAAAAATTCATATAATTTGCTGGGTAAAGAAACTTTAGGCGAGTGCACTGACATTACAGTAGAGAGATAAACACATTTTTTTAGGTTGTTCGCAAAAAATTGTGCATAAGTTGTGCCCCAATATATTTTTTTTGGGGCAAATGGAATAAAATTTGTTGATAGAGAAACAAAGGTGTAATTAGTGGCAACACACTTTATATTGACCTTACTTAAGGAGCTCGATTAATTGTTAAACAATAGAATCAATATTTCAACTACAATTCAGTGTTAAAAATTGTCATGCCAATGCACCTAGCACAGAAAACTACTTCCTCAGTTATGAAAAAAAAAAAAATCACTATCGAAGTTTCTTAATGTGATGTGATATCACAAATCAATAAAATTCATTAGTACAACTACTTCCTCAGTTACGAAAAAAAAAATCGCTATCCACATTCTTAATCTGACGTGATATTACAAATTAATGAAATTCATTAATTTATTCATTTGTCTCCTCTATTTCAATAAAAAATAAAAAAAAAAATAGTCCAACTCAACAAAAATCAAATATAAAGAGTAGTACATTATAAGGGAGGACGTGGTATCCCGTTATAATGGTACCATTATTTTCTCCTCAATTACCTGTATTTCTCATATATTTTTTTTTAGTTGAGACTGTGCTTCTCATTGGGGTAATACTTGGGATATACCTAAAGACACTACTTTTGGGCTATAATCCAAGAGATGTGTCTATCTCTCTCCTGTGTCACTGTGGGATCTAATGACATCACAGAAAAGTTATAGACACATTTTTTGAATTGTGTCCCAAAATTTGAATTTTTGAATGTGTCCCAATCTTTACTCTTCTCATTGATTGTGTGCAAAGAATCCCAATTGAATAGTACCTCCAAGCAAGGAAAACGTGGGACATCAAGGGGAGAAAAAACAAATGGTGCTAGTGTTAGCGCTAGGCAGTAGGCACATCACCAAACAGTACTGTTTGAGAATAGGATGTGAGATGCTAAAGTACTAAAATGCCCTTGTGCATCCACCAAAATTTTGATTGTGATGGACGGTTGATGCGAAGTGTGTGTCGTGTTACTGTTTCTCACAGTTGACCGGTTTCGGGCATGTCTCCGGGATTTTGAGGACAAAATTAAAATCGCAGATTACCTATCAGGCGTTTGATTGCAGCAATATCGATGTGTGAACTGTGTTTTGGGGGTGGAAGTCTGCGTTCAGATTAAGAAGATTATTTTTCTTTTCTTTTCTTTTCTTTCACATTTATTTTATGTTTGAACAATTACATAACATATCAACTCAATTGTATTGTGTGGTGAAACGGCTCTAGAGTTTTGAGTAGTGGAGTAAAATCACCCAACTTGTTCTGAAATTAAAGAGTTTATTGGGTGTCCCCCCACCCAAACCCAACTGCACCCCCCTCACATCCCATTGTCTTTATCGCAGTAAGAACAGCAGCTACAAACAACTGAAAGAAGGCTCCTCCAATCAGCCTTTACATATACTCCATAATTTATATATATACGTACATGGATGCAAGTACATATTTTAGCAAAATATATATATATATATATATACACTCTTTTATCCCTTCCCTAATTTCAAGGTTATGAGGCAGTAACTAATCCTGGGATATGAACAAATCAACCATTTTTCACTTTCCTAATTAGGCAGGCTTGGTAAGGGCGGATTCAGAAATTTTTTGGGGCTGAGGAAGTTATACGGGGGTTCGGGGACAGTGTCCCGAAAAAAATTAATTTGGGAGTCTATTTATACATATTTTTTATAATAAGATATGATGTCGAATTTGATCTATTTAAAAACAATGTTATCTTTTGAGGTAATATTTATATATTTTGGGGTCTTTTATCAATAAAGTATGATGTCAAAATGAGTTTGAAACACTTAATAGGAGTGGACTAGATTGCATTTGGGCTAAAATACAACATGTACTAAAAATATTCTCAAATTTTGGGATGAACTAGATTACATTTGGACTAAAATATCACATGTACGAGCTATATTCCAGTCATTTACTACTGTTTCTTATTGTGATTGATTCATGTGGTACATAAGTGGACTAATAATATTTTAGAACAAGACGAAGAGTATCTTAAAAAAGTATAGAAGTGTTCTCCTTAAAGCTTTTTTTTTCCCCTGGTGATTCCAATTTTTTTCCACTCAAACAAACATTCATTAAAATTTACCAAACATTACAGGGAAAACAAACACAAACAACAATAGAAATAACAAAAAACATAACAACAAAGGGAACAATAGATAAGTGTTGGATAATATGTGTTTTGGCCATGTTTAAGGGCTAATAAAAGTGGGACCCACTTAGAATTTAAGTGGGATCCTTGTGGATTTGTGTTCTCCTCTATGAGGAGATGAAGTTTGAATATTCACATGTCCAAAACTATTGATGGGTGAATGAGAAATTAATGATTAAAGGTTGCCCCTTACAATGAGTTATTGAAATGAAAGAGGTTCACAACTTGTCTTATCCCACATAGGAAAACTAGAAGTAGCATTTAGTGTATTTATAAGGCTACTTCATGTTTTGGGTTTGGGCCCCAAGGGGTACCCAGTTTGGGTCGTGGGTGCAGCCCTCACAGAATATTTCTTTTTAGACCCCCTCAAGTTTTGGTATTACAATTTCTGTATTGAGAGACCCTTGGAATTTCTGCACATGTTCTTCATTGCAGAAACCTTTGGGATTTCTGGAAGAGTTACAGAGATGAAAAGACTCTGTGATAAATTCGTCCATTATATCCCCCTATATATAGTGTATCTCACCCAGAGTCAAAACATAGTTTTTTGAGACACTGTTCTTCTCCTTCTTCCTTCCAGTCCCAGTTTCTGAGAGAGAGACACAGAACATAGTTGGTTCGCCAGAGCAATCACACATCGTGCTTGGTGACTGCTAGTAGCCGCTGTATCTTGGGAGACAGACGCCGACGATTTCCTCAAGCACATCCGGTGAGGCGGCGAATCTGTTTTAAGAAAACTGTGAAATATCACAGGTCTCGGTTTGATCTTATTTTGTTGTAGTTTTCCAGTTATTGCTTTTTGTTTACATATAGTAATTATGTTTCTGTTCAAGTTCTTTTTTCCAGTTTGTAATCAAGAATCTGTTTCTGTTTTCTAATTGTATCAATGTAATTTTTCTAACAATCTTAAAACAGATTCTATATATTTTACAAAACAAAAACAGATTCAGTTTTGGAAAAACAGAAATTATTTTTGAAAAACAGTTTTACAAAAAACTGCTATTGTAATCCTCTTTTTCTGCCCAAACGGTGCAGAATAAGGAGAAATATCATTAGACGGAAAGTGTGCAGAATCGCGTTTTACTTAGAATTTCACGAGCATAATCTTAAAATTCCTTTGTTTTCCTAACGATAATCTGAAAACGAAATTCTGCTACTGTGAAAGAAGAAAAAAAAATAAGAGGAAAAAAAATAAATATTAGATTTAATTTATTTTCTCCTTTGATAATATTTTCAGAAATGAAAAATCAGAATGTGAACACTGCTGCAAACCCACCTGTTGCAACCGACGGTGCTATAGGCTCCAACACCGTGGTGATTGGCTCTATACCTGTGAAGCTAAGGTTCCCTCAATCCAAATGGTTTCTGTGAACCACGGGGAGAAACCCGAGAAGTTTAATGGTGTGAATTTCAAAAGGCGGCAGCAAAAGATGATGTTCTACCTTACCACCTTGAACCTTGCGAGGTTCTTGAAGGAAGAGGCTCCTGTGCCTAATGAAAATGAACAAGACTAAGAGGTTGTGCTAGCTATTGATGCTTGGAAGCACTCGGACTTTCTGTGCCAAAATTATGTGTTGAATTGCCTACACGACACACTCTATAATGTGTATAGTGTTAAGACTACTGCTAAGGAACTGTGGGAGTCCTTAGAAAGAAAGTACAAAACCGAGGATGCCGGGTCAAAGAAATTTGTAGTGGAGAGATTCCTCGACTATAAGAGTTTATCAATGTTAATTGATAAATTGAGGTTGACTGTGAGTCAACGGTGAGGTGTCAATGAGGACACAGGAATATGGCAGTTCACGTTTCATGAGCATGAGTAAATGACATTTATATGATTTAAATGTTATTTGACTTTATCAGGTTTGTTGTGAATAGTAATTTTACCTGTGTTTGGTAAATTGTAGTAATCTTTGATATTGTTGTATCATTTTGAGAACTGTGGTGAGAACGTGAGTGATCGTGATATAAAAAGGTAGGTTGTGTAGAGATTCCACAGAATATAGTTTTCGGTCGTTATTTTGGACCCAAACGAAACCTAGTCGAAAACCTTTGAAAATTATAGTTTTCACTCGTGAAGGCATAAAATGGACGTGTGCGAAGTTTCAGGGGTTAATTAGAAGTTTTGAGAAACTTGCGGGGAGGTAAACGCGATTCCCAAAAAGTTTGCCTATATATAGATGAGAATGAGATGTCATTCTCATCCAAACTCAAAAATATCAAGATAGAGGAGAGAGAAAGGAGATTTGTTTCTTCGGGCTTTGCGACGCCGATCGACGACCGTTCGTCTGTAAGATTTTCTCCAGATTTCATATTTGAACTCGTAGAGGTAAGACCTACGTTTCGATACTACTTAGGTCATGATTGGCTAATTTTTGTAAAAATCTTAATTGTAGACTTTTGGGAAAAATTAGGTAAAACTCGTAGGAATCGCGTATAATTTGGAATCCGGCGATTATTTAGTTTCCTAGACGATCCTTCAAAGTTTGAAGAGATTCGCACGAGGTATGAATTCTAGATCTATGAAATATATGGATTTTCATGTTTTGGACATCACTTTTGATATTCTTGGATCCGGGCGAAATTCATGTATTAGTTAGGCCCGTTAATTATGCACGTGAAATTGTGATAAAAGCACGTATAACTGTTTATGTGAGCATGTTATGTGTCTACTTGGGTCAAAGGGGAGTTTGGTGCAAATTCATCCGGGGTAAGCTCCTCGAACCTTGAGGATTGTGATTGTGATTGAAATGGAATTGGAATTGTGGTTGTGTCTGGATTGGAGGTGGGCCCAACCAGTACACGGTACCTGGTATGGAGGAAGGCCCAACCAGTGTACGAGATGCGTGGGAGAGGTGGGCCTCCTACGGCATCGACCGGATGAATGCGTACCACTCACTCCAGAGACTATTTCTATGTGTTTTAGATGCTTAAACCATGAATTGTCATATAAGCATACATTTAGAATTGTACACTCAGCATATAGCTGAGCAGTGGAGATGTACTCCATTGCAGGTAAGAAGAAGGACAAGAAGAAGCGCGATGAGTGAGACCGATGAACGCCGGGGAGCCATAATTGTATATATTTTTGTTTTAAATCCTAAAACGTGTGTTAAGGATTGAGATTTTGTAAGATGTGGTAATATAATATGAACTTAGATTTAGTACTTGTAATCCCTAGTAAACGCTCTTGTGATTATATTTTGAATGATGGAATAGAGTGTTTATATGTTGGTTTGAAATTGGAAGAACCTTGATTTGAAAAAAAAAAAAAACTGCAGTTATGAGTTGCTGATAGAAATCAGTCGACTGGTTTTTAATCCAGTCGACTGGACCATTGTGTTGAACTAGTTACTGCTTCATTTCGTCTGAGGTTCAGTCGACTGGGGTGAGAAAACAGTCGACTGAACGAGGCCCCAGACCATGACATTCTGCTGGTTAAGGTATCAGTCGACTGGACGTTTTCAGTCGACTGAAAATTTTGGGTACCAGTCGACTGGGTCCCCGACACAGTCGACTGGATGGGCTGTTGTATTTTGAAACCTCTTTGTTTGAGATCACCAGTCGACCGGACCCTCGATCAGTCGACTGGACCTCTGTTTTCAAAACTGTTTTCTTTTGAAATGATTCAAATGGCCAAAAACTTTTTAAAACTCTGATTTTGATGGATGTTAATAATGTTTTCCGCTGCTATTTTACTTTAATGGAACTGGATGAGCCTTGGTGGCGTGCCACGTGTCCTATTTCCACGCGTAGTGGGATGGGTCGTGACATTTATTGGTATCAGAGCTATAGGTAGCAAAACTTTGGGAACGTTCGACGACGAGTGGAGTGTTGAGTGAATTGTCACATGCTTTCAATTGCATTTATGCATATTAGAGATGTTTGATGTTTATGGTATGTTGTTATACATACATGATGATGTTATTTGTCATACATGCATAGTGTTTATGCATTGAGAACTACAGGATTGTAATCATGAGTGATAATGAGCGAGAACTATCACCGCACACTCGACGTATGAATGAAATGGCGGAAATGATGGGGAATATGGGGGAGATGATTCGAAATATAGCAGAACGGTTGCCTCCAATAGCCCCATTGGAGCCAGAGCCGATAATAGTAGTTCATGCGCCTGAGAATAGGGGTATGAGATCGATATCTGAACAGTTTGCAAGGAAGAAACCAATGGAATTTCATGGGACGCCCGATACTACATTGGCAGAACATTGGGTTATGGATATGGAGAGAATTTTCCGATCTATTCCGATGTCGGATAGAGAGAAGATTGAAAATGCAAGTGATGTGCTGAGGGGTGAAGCTCAGAACTGGTGGGTAAACGTTTTAGATCAAGGAGCACCGATTACTTGGGAAGGGTTTAAGGCAGAATTCAATCGTCGATTCTTTCCACGAGCCGCCTACAATGCAATGAAGCGAGAATTTGATAACCTGAAGCAGGGAAATATGACTGTAACTGAATATACCTCCAAGTATAACGCGTTGTTAAGGTTTGGAAAGGGTTCCGTACCAGAAGAGGAAGATAGGGCAAGAAAATTTGAAGAGGGTTTAAGGGATAATATCCGATTGAGAGTAGAGACCTATGAGCATTCGACTGTTGCAGCAGTACAGCAGACGGCGCTTGTAGCCGAAAGTGGAATAGAGAGATCGAGACAAAATCATCAAGGAAAGCGAAGTCTTGAGGGTGGTGACCAAAGCCAGGGAGGATCTTTTAAGAAGTCGTTTTCACGAGGCTCTAGTTCTGGTTTTAATGATTCCAGGAGAGTACCAAGTAACATACCGTTGTGTTCACTTTGCAACCGACCACACACCGGTCGATGTTTTCTGACCAACTTTCAGAACAGATCTACAGGGGGAAATAGTGTGAGTTCTGCGACCTACCCGCAACTCAAGTGTTTTGATTGTGGTACCTTGGGACACCGAGCGAAGGATTGCCCAAAGAAGCGTTCTCAACAAGGGGCAAGTTCTATGGCTTCTAGTGGTTCGAAGCCTAAGCAATCTAGTGACGGAGGACAAAGGACCGAGCAACGTCAGGGAAGATCATTCCAGATGAACCCTGGAGACATGGCTGCTACTGATACAGTGGTCTCAGGTATGGTGCTTGTATGTTCGCACTTAGCACGCATACTTGTTGACTCGGGATCTACGCATTCATTTGTATCGCATGCTTTTGTTGAACATTTGAATGTTAAATCGGCACCGTTAGGATATGACTTGTCTATTGCTGTGCCACTTAGTAAATCTATAATGACGTCTACCGTATATAAGAACTGCGAGATTAAATTAGGCGAGAAGTTAATGACCGTAGACCTCATACCGATTGTTGTGAACCATTTCGATGTGATACTGGGAATGGATTGGTAAGCTCTTAACCAAGCCACAATAGACTGTGAACGGAAAGAGGTTAATTTTTGATCACCGGTACATGGGAGCTTTTGTTTTCAAGGGAGTGGGGTAATACCGCCGCCGTACTTGATTTCAGCAATCCGAGCGGGGAAGTTATTGAAAAAGGGATGTCAAGGATTTCTATGTTCAGTGAATGATGTCTCAGCGACCGAACCAATAGTAGAAGACATTCCGATAGTGCGAGAATATCCAGATGTATTTCCTGATGACTTACCAGACGTCCTGATTGAGAGGGAAATTGAATTTACCATTGAGGTTATGCCAGACTCAAGACCAGTATCTAAAGCACCGTATAGGATGGCACCAGTGGAATTGAAGGAACTGAAAGTTTAACTACAAGAGTTACTTGACAAGGGTTTCATCCGACCAAGTGTATCACCGTGGGGAGCTCCAGTGTTGTTCGTAAAGAAGAAAGATGGTTCGATGCGTATGTGCGTTGACTACCGAGAGTTGAACAAGTTGACAATCAAGAACAAGTATCTACTGCCGAGAATTGATGACTTATTTGATCAACTTCGTGGGGCACAAGTGTTCTCCAAGATAGACCTGAGATCGGGTTACCATCAGTTGAAAGTGAAGGCCGAAGATGTTGAGTAAACAGCTTTCAGAACGCGTTATGGACACTATGAGTTCTTAGTCATGCCATTTGGAGTTACAAATGCACCAGCCGCGTTCATGGATCTTATGAATCGAGTATTCAAGGATTATTTGGATGACTTTGTGATTGTATTCATCGACGATATTCTTATCTATTCGCCGAGTGAGACAGAACACGAAAACCACTTGAGGTTGATACTTCAGAGATTGCGAGAGAAGCAATTATTTGGTAAATTCAAGAAATGTGAATTTTGGTTATCCAGTATTACTTTTCTTGGTCATGTGATTGACAAGAATGGGGTTTCAGTTGATCCTCACAAAGTAGAAGCTGTATCAAATTGGCAGAGGCCGACATCCGTATCTGAAATTCGAAGTTTCTTGGGATTAGCGGGATACTACTGCCGTTTTATTGAACATTTCTCGAAGATTTCATTACCGATGACAAAGTTAATGAGAAAGGGTGTTAGTTTTGAATGGAGTCAGGAATGCGAAAACAGTTTTCAGGAGTTGAAGTCAAGGTTGACGAGAGCACCTATTCTGACAATACCATCCGGAACCGAGGGGTTTGTGATCTATAATGATGCGTCACATCAAGGGTTGGGATGCGTGTTGATGCAAGGTGGTAAAGTAATTGCATATGCTTCTCGACAGTTAAAAACACACGAGGTTAACTATCCGACTCACGATCTCGAATTAGCCGCGGTAATTCATGCTTTGAAAATTTGGAGACACTACCTGTACGGGGAAAAGTGTGAGATATTCACGGACTACAAGAGTTTGAAATATATTTTCACCCAACGAGACTTGAATATGAGACAGCGAAGATGGTTGGAATTGATGAAGGATTACGATATTTCAATTGAGTACAATCCGGGAAAGGCTAATGTGGTAGCCGATGCATTAAGCCGGAAGACGCTGAGGAATTTAGCCGATGAGCTAACACAACAAAAAGAATTGATAAAAGAGATGGAACGTTTGGACTTAGATGTGATTCCAAAGACTAGTGATGGTTTAATGATGGCAATCATGGCACACCCAGATATTATTGATGAGATCAAGAGGGAACAGTTTTACGATGTTTACTTATGCAAAATGAGGGACGAGATATCTTTGGGAAAGCGACCTGGTTTGGTATTAGAACAAGGAATTCTGAAATTTGGAAATCGATTATGTGTACCAAATGTGAAAGACTTGAAAGAGAGGATTCTGGAAGAAGCTCATAGTACGAAATATCCAGTGCACCCGGGAAGTAATAAGATGTACAGAAACCTGAGGGAAATTTTTTGGTAGAAGGGTATGAAGCGTGAAGTCGCTAAGTTTGTATCCGAATGTTCGGCATGTCAACAGGTCAAAGCAGAGAGACAAGTACCCGCGGGATTATTACAACCATTGCCAGTGTCGGAATGGAAGTGGGACGAGATCACGATGGATTTTGTTTCAGGATTTCCACGATCACGTAATAAGAATGACAAGATTTGGTTATAGTTGACAGATTGACGAAATTAGCTCATTTTCTTCCAATTAAGACGACTAAGCCGTCCAAGTTAGCAGAGATGTATGTGAAAGAGATTGTAAGACTACACGGGGTTCCAGCAGTGATTATATCGGATCGTGATAGTAGTTTTACATCAAGGTTTTGGGGAAGTTTGCAAGAAGCTATGGGTACGAAGTTGAGTTTCAGTACCGCATTTCATCCTCAGACCGACGGACAGTCAGAACGGACGATCCAGACCTTAGAAGATATGTTGAGATTGTGTGTGTTAGACTTTGGGAATGATTGGGAGCACCATTTGCCATTGATTGAATTTGCGTATAACAACGGTTTTCAGTCAAGTATCGGCATGGCGCCGTATGAAGCTTTGTATGGGCGTAAATGTCGATCACCGGTTTGTTGGACCGAGGTGGGAGAAAGAAAGTTGTTAGGACCTGAGTTAATACAGGTGACTACTGAGAAGGTGAAGTTGATTCAGGAGCGACTCAAGATAGCTCAGAGCCGATATAAGAGTTATGCAGACTCGAAACGACGACCGATAAATTTTGAAGTTGGAGACTTTGTATATTTGCGAGTATCGCCTTCGAAAGGCATTGTACGATTTGGAAAGAGGGGAAAGCTCAATCCAAGATTCATAGGGCCTTTTGAGATTCTAGAAAGAATAGGTCCAGTAGCTTACCGATTGGCATTATCGTCAGAGTTGGAATATGTGCACAATGTATTTCACGTGTCTATGTTGAGACGTTGTATGACTGATACGAGTAAGATCATTGTACCTGAACCGCTGCAGATTCAGGGAGACTTGACTTATGTTGAACAACCTGTAGAGATCTTGGATCGTAAAGAACAAGTTTTGAGAACCAAGACTATTCTAATGGTGAAAGTATTGTTGCGTAGTCACACGGTGGAAGAGGCTACATGGGAAAGTGAGGAAGACATGCGGAATGAGTATCCGTACTTGTTCGACGCTTGAGGTAAAGTTTGGGGACAAACTTCCTTTTTGGAGGGGAGAGTTGTCACACCCGTTCCAGAAATTTATAGTTTTATCATGCATAATTATAAATTGAGAGTTTATCAATGTTAATTGATAATGGTAATGAGGTTGACTGTGAGTCAACGGTGAGGTGTCAATGAGGACACAGGAATATGGCAGTTCACGTTTCATGAGCATGAGTAAATGACATTTATATGATTTAAATGTTATTTGACTTTATCAGGTTTGTTGTGAATAGTAATTTTACCTGTGTTTGGTAAATTGTAGTAATCTTTGATATTGTTGTATCATTTTGAGAAATGTGGTGAGAACGTGAGTGATCGTGATATAAAAAGGTAGGTTGTGTAGAGATTCCACAGAATATAGTTTTCGGTCGTTATTTTGGACCCAAACGAAACCTAGTCGAAAACCTTTGAAAATTATAGTTTTCACTCGTGAAGGCATAAAATGGACGTGTGCGAAGTTTCAGGGGTTAATTAGAAGTTTTGAGAAACTTGCGGGGAGGTAAACGCGATTCCCAAAAAGTTTGCCTATATATAGATGAGAATGAGATGTCATTCTCATCCAAACTCAAAAATATCAAGATAGAGGAGAGAGAAAGGAGATTTGTTTCTTCGGGCTTTGCGACGCCGATCGACGACCGTTCGTCTGTCAGATTTTCTCCAGATTTCATATTTGAACTCGTAGAGGTAAGACCTACGTTTCGATACTACTTAGGTCATGATTGGCTAATTTTTGTAAAAATCTTAATTCTAGACTTTTGGAGAAAATCAGGTAAAACTCGTAGGAATCACGTATAATTTGGAATCCGGCGATTATTTAGTTTCCTAGACGATCCTTCAAAGTTTGAAGAGATTCGCACGAGGTATGAATTCTAGATCTATGAAATATATGGATTTTCATGTTTTGGACATCACTTTTGATATTCTTGGATCCGGGCGAAATTCATGTATTAGTTAGGCCCGTTAATTATGCACGTGAAATTGTGATAAAAGCACGTATAACTGTTTATGTGAGCATGTTATGTGTCTACTTGGGTCAAAGGGGAGTTTGGTGCAAATTCATCCGGGGTAAGCTCCTCGAACCTTGAGGATTGTGATTGTGATTGAAATGGAATTGGAATTGTGGTTGTGTCTGGATTGGAGGTGGGCCCAACCAGTACACGGTACCTGGTATGGAGGAAGGCCCAACCAGTGTACGAGATGCGTGGGAGAGGTGGGCCTCCTACGGCATCGATCGGATGAATGCGTACCACTCACTCCAGAGACTATTTCTATGTGTTTTAGATGCTTAAACCATGAATTGTCATATAAGCATACATTAAGAATTGTACACTCAGCATATAGCTGAGCAGTGGAGATGTACTCCATTGCAGGTAAGAAGAAGGGCAAGAAGAAGCGCGATGAGTGAGGCCGATGAACGCCGGGGAGCCATTATTGTATATATTTTTGTTTTAAATCCTAAAACGTGTGTTAAGGATTGAGATTTTGTAAGATGTGGTAATATAATCTGAACTTAGATTTAGTACTTGTAATCCCTAGTAAACGCTCTTGTGATTATATTTTGAATGATGGAATAGAGTGTTTATATGTTGGTTTGAAATTGGAAGAACCTTGATTTGAAAAAAAAAAAACTGCAGTTATGAGTTGCTGATAGAAATCAGTCGACTGGTTTTTAATCCAGTCGACTGGACCATTGTGTTGAACTAGTTACTGCTTCATTTCGTCTGAGGTTCAGTCGACTGGGATGAGAAAACAGTCGACTGAACGAGGCCCCAGACCATGACATTCTGCTGGTTAGGGTATCAGTCGACTGGACGTTTTCAGTCGACTGAAAATTTTGGGTACCAGTCGACTGGGTCCCCGACACAGTCGACTGGATGGGCTGTTGTATTTTGAAACCTCTTTGTTTGAGATCACCAGTCGACCGGACCCTCGATCAGTCGACTGGACCTCTGTTTTCAAAACTGTTTTCTTTTGAAATGATTCAAATGGCCAAAAACTTTTTAAAACTCTGATTTTGATGGATGTTAATAATGTTTTCCGCTGCTATTTTACTTTAATGGAACTGGATGAGCCTTGGTGGCGTGCCACGTGTCCTATTTCCACGCGTAGTGGGATGGGTCGTGACAACAATGTAATCTGAATTCATTGCGCTAGACAAGGCAGCTGAAGAGGCTGAATGGCTTCGCCATTTTGTAGAAGATATTCCATGATGGTCAAAACCTGTACCAGCTATTTGCATACACTGCGTTAGCCTATCGGCTATTGGAAGGGCACAAAGTAATATGTATAATGGTAAGTCTAGACATATTCGTCATAGACATAATACCATTAAACAACTACTCTCAAGTGGGATTGTCACAATTGACTATGTAAAGTCAAAGGACAATATTGCGGATCCGCTAACCAAAGGGTTAAATCAAGAGTTAGTTAATAAATCATCTAGAGGAATGGGACTAAAGCCTATGACGTTACAAGGGAATGGAATGGAATGGAAACCCAACCTAGTTGACTGGAGATCCTAAGATCTAGGTTCAAAGGGACAACCTAATTTCATGTACCTTAAGAGAATCACTGAGAAGAAATGTTCTTCTGTCCATTTCTATGATTCAACAGTGATACCTGCATGGTGTGAGGGTAAGCTTTATTGACTATGTGCGTTGTTATAACCAAGCAGAGTGTAGCAGGATACTCTAAATAGTCACCTATGTGAATGTGAAGTGGGGCCGCTTCTAAAAGAATTTAAGAAGGGCAAAATTCTTTGATAAACATTCACTGAATCAGGAGAGTGTTCAAGGCCAAAATGAACACAAGTGTAAGAACTAAACTATGTTTGGAAAGCTCTTGTGTGAGATATGTCGGTTGTTTACACTAACAGCAATCAGTTCAAGACTACACGTTCACTGGTCAGCCACTAAATCTGATAGATTGTCACAAGGGAAGATTCAAAGTCAAAAGCTACCTATCCTTTACAGGAGTGATCCGTTGTGCTCTTGTCGAGTCTACACTGTCTTACATCGTTTCGGTTAATTTCATTCATGTGGGGGATTATTGGATAATATGTGTTTTGGCCATGTTTAATGGCTAATAAAAGTGGGACCCACTTAGAGTTTAAGTGGGTTTGTGTTCTCCTCCATGAGGAGATGAAGTTTGGATATTCACATGTCCAAAACTATTGATGGGTGAATGAGAAATTAATGATTAAAGGTTGCCCCTTACAAGGAGTTGTTGAAATGAAAGAGGTTCACAACTTGTCTTATCCCACATAGGAAAACTAGAAGTAGAATTTAGTGTATTTATAAGGCTACTTCATGTTTTGGGTTTGGGCACCAAGGGGTACCCAGTTTTGTGGAAGGGGGAGGACCTAAGGCCCTTTGGGTTTACTCCACTCACGCGCGCGCGCGCGCCGCCGTTGCCGTCCGTTCGATCGACCAGCCGTGCCGAGCTGAGTCAGGGTCGGGGTCGGGGTCGGGGTCGGGGTCGGGGTCGGGGGTGTGGGTATGGGTGCAGCCCTCATAGAATATTTCTTTTTAGATCCCTCAAGTTTTGGTATTACAATTTCTGTATTGAGAGACCCTTTGAATTTCTGCACATGTTCTTCATTGCAGAAACCTTTGAGATTTCTGGGAGAGTTACAGAGATGAAAAGACTCTGTGATAAATTCATCCATTATATCCCCCTATATATAGTGTATCTCACCCAGAGTCAAAACAGAGTTTTTTGAGACACTGCTCTTCTCCTTCTTCCTTTCAGTCCCAGTTTCAGAGAGAGAGAGAGACACAGAACATAGTTGGTTTGCCAGAGCAGTCACACACCGTGCTTGGTGACTGCTAGTAGCCGCTATATCCTGGGAGACAGACGTCGACGATTTCCTCAAGCACATCCGGTGAGGCGGCGAATCTATTTTAAGGAAACTGTGAAATATCACAGGCCTCGGTTTGATCTTATTTTGTTGTAGTTTTCCAGTTATTGCTTTCTGTTTACATATTGTAATTCTGTTTCTGTTCAAGTTCTTTTTTCCAGTTTGTAATCAAGAATCTGTTTCTGTTTTCCAATTGTATCAATGTAATTTTTCTAACAATAAGGATGCATAAGAGACCAACGAAAAAACTCCGCTAGTTGCACGAGAAAACCACCACCACTACGGCGTAAGGAACGCCGCAAGAAGAGATCTAGAACCTTTGGCAACTTCAAACTTAGAGATGATAGAGACCACCCAAAGAAAGAAGATGGCAGAAAGCCAAGCCCAAACAAGTGAAGAAACTTCACCAAAGGGGGCAACCAAAGTTGCTTGAAACACTTCTATGGTAGCAAAAGCTAACCCATGGAAAGCAGCACATCTGTAGAAGAGAGTTCCAAAGTCCTTGGTGATTCCTTAGTTCGTTTACTTTTTACACTAATAACTAGGGCCCACCAAACCTTCTTGTTGGAGAAACTAGGTGTGAAAATGGTTTGTTGGTTCGATCTAAGTTTTAGACAAATCAATCAATTTTGGTTCAATTTAGTGTAAATTTTTGGCTTGTTTTAATGTTTATACCCTATGAAAATTTTGAAAACCGACCAAATCGAACCAAGCCAATCGATTTGGTTAATCTGGTCGATTTGCTTACACCCTAGTAGAAAACTCATTAGAAGTGTACCAAATTGACAAAGTTGAATGGAAATTTCAACAAGCTCCAATTCTACAGTTGAACAGGCCAACCCTCACATATCTTAGCGTGAGGTTGTCACATCGTAATTTCTTTTTCTTTTTCTTTTTTTACATCATAATTTCCCCATCTCAACTCTTTTGCCTATCTTTCATTAGGGGTGTACTCAGTCGGATTCGATCGGGGGGGGGGGGGGGGGTGTGTGTGTGTGTTTGAGACCGAACTGATGTGGACGCGTAGTGGTGAACCCGGGATGTAACGACCTGCATTTCTATTTAATTATTCATATTTGCGTTATCACATTTAAATTTAATTTGCATTGTCTGCTTTTATTCTAATTACAATTCTCATGTTCTAGATTTTTTCTTGTGTTGTTTCATGTCCAAATTCTTTTTGGGGTCAAACTGCGATTTTATAAAATTTAGCAATACCTGTATTGGATTTTAAATCTGTATTTCAAAACGGTAGAAATATTCTTCTTTTAACTCAAAATGTATCTTTATAAAATCGAAAGATCATTTCCTACGTTAAAATTAATTTTATGTATTTTTGAGGTGATCACCGTGCCGCAGAAATACCAGTTTATGTTTAAAACTATCTGCGCTGTGTTGAATTTTCACAGATTTTGGAAGTGACGTAAAGTTGGATTTGATATTTGCTTTATTCCATTTATGGCAAGCACTGATTGGGCAGGTTTGTTGGGTAATGCTCAATTGATGAGCTTGATTTATGAGCCATAAGTTGTTTTCCCAAACATCATAAGTGATTCCTAGTCAACTAGCTTGTACCTTGTTTGGTTAGACTTACTTTGGGTATGTTAATGTTGTGCCATATGCTCTATTACCCAAACAACATTCTTGTCTTGACCCCTATTAGCCTATATTGCCTCTTCAAATCTGTAGAAGAGTGTAGGCGTATGTATCTGTGTGTGTTTATTCTACAGTATTGATAAATTGAAAAACAAAATAGGATTTGTTGAGTGTATGAGGTTGAACTTGGGCTCCAAGTAGTTCAAATTTGATTTCTATATATATACACTCCTTCACTTCACAATCTGGACTCTTCTTTAGATTTTACAAACTGAATTGAGAGAGTTTAGAGAGATCACAGAGAACTCCTACAGAATTTATAGAGAGAGAAAACTTCTCAATCCCCATAGCCAAAGCTTGGGTTTGAATATTCTTAGCTTGCCATTTCTTTCTCAACCAACTCTTCACTCTCAATCCCAGTGAGTATTCTAAACTCACATAGAATGTAATTCAGATTGTATTAGCTGTTTGGAATAGCTTAATTTGAAAATTTCCATTGATGACTTACGTTTGAAACTTGAAGCTTGAAAAACATGGATTTTCCAAACTTAATCAAAATTCATTTTCTGAATGAAATATGAAAGATTATAGTATGTAGAGTATACGGTTGGAATATTAGAGCTTAATTTGTTCGTATCGCGACGTATGATTAAAACGAAGTTTCCGTCAACTTTCGGTTTTTCGTAAAACCCGAGAGCTACGGACCGATTCAAGTAAAATTGATCATAGATTCTTAATCCTTGCAAGAAACCGAAGAAAATCATATATTACATGTCCTATTTACTTCTAAATTGCAAAATGGGTCAAAAGACCCCTTAATTTTTGAAATAGGGGAAAACCAGCAAAGAAAACGAAGCTTCTGCCTGAACTCGCGCGCGCGATCAGGTGAGTGAACCGCGCGAGCAACCCGCGCGCGCGAGGTTTGTGTTCCCAGGTAGACAGAAAAGTTTTGTAAAAGAAAATTGAAAAATAGGCAGGTCGCGCGAGCGGCCCGCGCGCGTGAGCTGTGTGTTTCCAGGCAGTAAGGAAAATTTATATAATAACACGGGAAAATGGGCAAATCGCGCGAGCGGACCGCGCGAGCAATTCACGGGAGCGGCCCACGTGCACGACTTCTGACAATTTCTAGTTTTTGCTTATTTCATGTTAAGGAACTGTTTGGTTGTTAACTTGTGGGTCTTTAAGGTTCTGTTTGCGAAAAATGTTAAAACATATTATATTTTGGGTATGATTGGTCATTTAGGAACGATTATGATTTTGATTCTTTTCAAATATACGTGGTTATCAATCCCGACATTTCATAAGTTCTGTTTATAGTTGCACGACATTCATATGGTGTCAGTTGTACATGCATGGTGAGTGTGAGTGTTGGTCAGTGTGGAAAAGAGTAATGGTCAGTGTGGTAAAGAGAGTGTGGTTGTGATTATGTTGTGGACACTCCCTGGTAAGTGAGTACCAAAGTGTGTTGTGGTTGAGATTGCGGCGAGAGTGTCTTTGAAATGCGACGGTGGCAAAACTGGACACTCCCTGACGCCCATGGAAGCGTTAAAGTGTGTGACGCCGAACTTAGACATTCCCTGGCACCCATGGTAGTGCTAAAGTGTGGCCTACGGACACTCCCTGGTACCTGAGTCTGGATACTGTGTGATGTATTTGCGAGACGGATTAGGTACTAAAGTGTGAGGTATTGGACATTCCCTGGCACCCCGTGCTAAAGTGTGAGGCAAACTGGACATTCCCTGGCACCCCTGTGCTAAAGTGTGGCTATCAGAGTATTTCAAAGATACTGGTGTGAGATAGTGGGTTGTTATGTTTATCGAAAGAAAATAGTCGGTAAGATGAGATGGTGCATTGTTTTCATACACGGTCACATACATGTGAATTAAAGCTTTCAAATGATATTGTGGTTGTTTTCTAAAAATGATCTTTTTATTTAACGTAAACTTGTTAAATTAAAAGGGAAATTGGAAAATGGTAAATGAGTATGTGCTACATTCAAAGTTATGTTTTTAATACTCACCAGCTTCTTGAAGCTGACGGCGTTGATGCGCCCTGGACATTCGTGTTCAGGCTTTTCAGGTTTTGATCAAGAGGAACATTACGACTACGCAAATTGAGAAACACTGCTGTAAAGAGAATTTACTTTTATATGTTTTAAGTTATAAACTGAATTCTGTAATAAGGATGACTGTAATAGATGTTAAGTTATTGTTTTGATTTAAGGCGGTTTGTGCCTTTAGAGACCCCGTGCTATAATAACTATTAAGTTAGAAAAATATTGTAAGCCTTGATTGCTCTGCTCTGATTTGATTATTATGTTTTTGTTGTTCGACGTTTGGGACGGGATCGATCATTCAAACTGTCGCGACCTACGGGTCCATAAAGGAAATTAAACGCTTTTTATATTTATACTATGTCGGGGCGTGACACGAGACCATGGTGGTGGAAGATTGAGGGGTGAAGGCATCTCGCCGTGGAGTATGGACTTGGTAGGTTAGGGTTTAGGTGGAGATAGAGGCGGCGCCGCGACAGTAGGGTGGAATCGTGGAATAGTGACAGGGTAGAGGCGGTAGTAAGGTGGAGGAGGGTGGTGGACCTGGTAGTGGAAGACTGAGGCGCAGAGGAAAAGGCTACGTGGTGGTAACTGGGAGTGAGGTCGAACTAGAGGTGTCAAATGGGGCGGCCCGCCCCGCCACCTTAACGAGTTGGGCGAATTTTGGCGAGTCACGGGACGGGTCGGCGAAATAGACGGGGCGGGGCGAATTGACTCGGTAAGGGATATAGGGTGATTCGCCCCAACTCACTAATTCGTGGGTCAACGGGGCGAGGCGAGGTGGGGCGGCTAACTCGCGGGTTGGTTGGTGAATTAGCCCGCGAATTGCTTGCAAAAACTTATTTTTAATTTTAATAAAAAAAAATTCTAAAAAATAGTTTAATAAAAAACTTTATTTAAAAATAGTTTGTTGAAAAAAGTATTTGGAAACTATGTTTTTTTTTTTAAAAAAATTTATTTTCTACTTAAAAGTTTAATAAAATTGTTTACTAATAAATAGTTTATTTGAAAATAATTAAATAAAAATGTTTTATTCACGGGTTGGTGAGGCGGTGCAGGGTGGGTCCGCGAAGCGAGGTGGGTTACGAGGCGAGGCGAGGCGAGGCGAGTTGGTGGCAAGTCGGTGGGTTAGACGAGCTGGGTCACGGGATGAGTTGTGAGTTACAAATATGGAAGTCGACCCAAACCCATACCCAATGAATTGAGTCACAAGCTGGGTTCGTTCACGAAGCAAGACGAGTTACGACTCGCCAAATAACGAATTAGGGCGGGATGGGTGGATCAATTCTCCGCGTTTGACATCCCTAGGTCGAGCCGTCGATGTGAGGTGAGAGTGAGAGTCTCCAAACTTCAAACGTGTGAATATGAAATGAATTTAGGGTCAAGATAGTATTTATATGTAGGTATTAGGAGATAAATAATGACACAGTATTTTAATCCAATTGTCGCTAACTACCCTCAACGTTTTGCACCTTCTCAACAATCACGTGCACACATAAATTATTCACTACATACAGTTCGACGAACAACAACAGTATTAAACTTGCCCCAACGTGAGACGACACCCCCCCCCCCCCCCCCCCCTCTGATGTGATCACTTTTCCCATAGACGATTGAACCCTCAATGAATGCCCCTCGAATGAGGTTCAGGGCATTTTGGTAACACCGAACAAAGGCCTTAAAGCGAACTCGAAAGACAGGTAGGAAAGAGGGAGCGAAAGAGAGTAGGAAGATACATAAGGGAGAGCTACCCCTAAAGACTCTTTCTTTTTCCTCTCTGTTCTCTCTCTCTCTCTCTCTCTACAGTGTCTTAACTGGACCAAGAGCGAAAGACTCTGTCTCTCCCACATTTCTTTCGCCATGATCTCCTTGAACGGAAGCACTTTTCTGGTACGTACTATATAGCTAACCCATTTCCTATTTATCAATTTTTTTCCAGACAGATTTGCTCAAATTGGTCGAATCAGGTTACCCTTTTCTGGGTCTCCCCTGTTCTCTTTCTCTCTCACACAAAAAAAAAAAAAAGAAAAGAAATTTCCAAAGCAAATTGATTTGTGCTTTTGAAAGTTCTTGAATATGATTAAACCCATTATGGTTTTTCTGTTTCCTTTTGGTCAAAACCATTGAATCAGCTGTGCATTACTCAAAATCCTTGTTTTTAGTTTCTGCAAATTTTCGAATCTGATTGATGAAAATGGTGTTCTTGATTGCATGCAGAACAACTCGCTTTCTGGGGTTTCCAGATGCTTCGCTCATTTGCCGAGGAGAGTCTCTACTCCGGCGGCGGTGGTGGCTTTGAGCTCCAACGGCCGGCCTGGGGAACGAAACGCCACCGTATTGATGGAGAGTTATTTGAAAGAGATTAGAGACAGTGCGTCCGTGCCTGACATGGACTCCAAATCCACCGTCGGTAGTGGGATTGAGGACGTTTACGGTGACGATAGAGCCACCGAGGATCACCCTGTAACCCCTTGGGCTGTCTCTGTTGCTAGGTGAGAGATTAGAAATTCTTGAGTTTCGATGAAATCTATGCTTTTTATTTATTCCACATAAGCCCTTAAATCTTACTTTTTGCTCTTCAATGCATTTTGTAAATTTTCTATATACATTTTTTGTTTTTTAGCTAATTAAGATGGAAATTGTACAACTGCTTGTGTGATTTAATCATCTGATATTACCATTATTATTATTATTTTTCTAATTAATTAATTAATTATTATTTATTTATTTTTATTTATTTATTTATTTTAGCTGTTGCTCTCCTTTAATTTCCTTTTATAAGATTTATTCCTGTGTTGTCAATTTTTTGGAGGAGTGTATGCTTTTTTGTGCTTACCTATAATATAAAATTAATAATTGCAAAATTTTTGTAGGGTATATTTTTCTTTCTTTTCTTTTCTTTTCTTTTCTTTCTTTTTTTTTTTTTCATCTTAAAAATGACATCATGTGAAAAAAGGTTCCTAATTGAAAGTTTAACCCTTTTGGCTTTTTCACCATCAAGTAAACCAATATTCTGCTATGCTCATTGGTTATTTTTTGAATTTCTTTTTTCATAATCTTGAGAATGATTTGGGGTTTTGTACAGAACACTCATGAATTATGATAATAATATTCTGCCAGGAAAAAAGCTTATAATATGGCTAATTATTTTTTCACTCCATTTTTTTTATGTAGGCATTGTCTGGGTTTTAACTCCTTGATTAGTAGATGCATAGAAATCTTGTGTTTCAGTTTGTCTCAGTTTTGGACAATTGAATGGCTTTCTTTGCCACTGTACATACTACTTTCCAATATGTTTTAACTTTTAAGTTGGAAGGCTTCTTGATTTCCATACATCTTTGGGGTACATGTCATGTATTTGTAGCTAAACAAAACTGATCAGATTACTATTTCAATCTAAGTACTTGATGTTTTTTCTTCTGCCGTTTTTGCTCTTTCTTCAGCTGCTTCTCGTGAATTTATTTTCAAATTTCAGAAGTTACTGGTCCATATTGGCTAAAAAATGTGAATCTTGCTGGCAAAATGGTGACATAGGAAAACCAGACCACTCTATTTCGTTTTGTTTTTATTGTTTTTTTGGAATTGCATGTCTACCAATTCATGTTGGTTGTCTCTTCCTTCAAGAAATCGGTGGTGTCCATAATGCAACGCCTTTGAAATTCCCAACTTGATTTAAAGATATGTATATTGGTTACTTGATGAACTTTTCAATAATTCCCGTTTGTGTCCTGCAGTGGATATTCATTGTTGCGTGATCCGCACCACAATAAAGGGCTTGCCTTCAACGAGAAAGAGAGGGATGCCCACTACTTGCTTGGTCTTCTTCCCCCAGTAGTTATCAGCCAACAACTTCAGGTTATCTATAATGTGTTACCTCAGCTTTATTGGTTTACCAAATTTGAACTTTATCATGATTAAAATTTAAAACCATTTTCCATTCTGCTAACCAGATCAAGAAATTGATGCATAATATTCGCCAGTATCAATTACCGTTGCAGAGGTACATGGCCATGATGGATCTTCAGGTAGATTATTGATTCCCAATTGAGGTTCTTTGTGTGTAAATGAAATTGTTCTAGCTAAAACCACTGTTCTTTGTTTGACTTATGCCCTCAAACTTTTTCCAAGTATATGCTTGAGGCTATACTACCCAAATAGAATTCCTGTCCTTTATGTTGCATGTACTTTTCGTAATAGAATTGAGTACCCAGTCGCACTCTGGACACTTGGATATCTCTACAAGATTTGTGTCCTACACTTCTGGTTGGACAAGCACGGAGCACCAAAATGCATGTTAGCTATTTGTACAGTAGTAAAATACTAAAATCTCTGATTTGTCAGACGGTTCTTTCAAATTTGATGGAATGCTCTTATTAAACTCTTATTTTACATAACAACGCTGTCTTATTTTAGAAAAATAAGAATGATTTAGACCTATGGCCTTGTCCCTTGTCAGGAGATTCACAAATTTGGACAGTTCGCACCCGCACCCGGAACTCATACATAAGCCCATGTAACATAGCTTGTCCTTCTATTGGATTGTTGCAGAAGTAAAATACTTACCATTTGGTGTTTGTGTTGGTTAACAGGAGAGAAATGAAAGGCTGTTCTACAAGCTTCTTATTGATAATGTAGAGGAGCTACTCCCGGTTGTATACACTCCAACAGTTGGTGAGGCATGCCAAAAATATGGGAGCATCTTGAGGCGTCCTCAGGGTCTATTTATTAGTTTGAAAGAAAAGTGGGTTTTGTTGCCTTTTTTTCTTTTTCATTTTTTAAAAATATTTTATAACTTCCACATTTCGTACTAGTACTGCCTTCTTATTTTCCTGATAAAATTGATTAGTATTAGTTTTGTTTCAGGGGGAGAATTCTTGAAGTATTGAAGAATTGGCCAGAGAAAAATATTCAAGTTATTGTTGTCACTGATGGGGAGAGGATTTTGGGCCTTGGGGACCTTGGCTGCCAGGTAATATTTTATCTGGATATAAGTTCTTGAATGTGAGTTTCAAACATGTTAATCTTTAACTGAACTTTGGAATGTGTTTGTGAATGACAATTTAAAAACTAACTTTATTATTACCATTAAATGTTATCAGGGAATGGGGATACCTGTAGGGAAACTTTCTTTGTATACAGCTCTTGGAGGCATTCGTCCCTCGGCTGTAAGTATTCTTTTGGCCAGCACTATATAGATAATTAAATATATGTAGTTAATTATACATAAATGACGTAACCAATTCCTTGTCTTTTTGCTGCCTATTTGCATGAAAGATTTAAATTTGAAAAAGAAAACTGCTAATGAGGTTTACTAATTATTTCAGTGCTTGCCTGTAACCATCGATGTGGGAACTAACAATGAGAAGTTGCTAAATGATGAATTCTACATTGGGCTCAGACAAAGGAGGGCAACTGGGCAGGTTCACATTTTTGTTTCTGACATGCCTTGACGTTTTTACACATTCAAAACTCGTTCAAATGAGAATCGAGAAAAATTATATGTATTGATGAGGAGTTTTTTCTTACCTTTCTTACCTAATTAGGAATATGCCGAACTTCTACATGAATTTATGGCTGCAGTCAAGCAAAACTATGGAGAGAAAGTCCTTGTTCAGGTTGGAAACTTTTCCTTTAAATCACACAGTGGGTTTTTTATTTATGTATTAATCTTCTGTATATGTTATTATAGTTTAGCTAATGGATATTTGCAGTTTGAAGACTTTGCAAACCACAATGCTTTTGATCTTCTTTCGAAATACGGCAATACTCATCTTGTATTCAATGATGATATACAGGTAGTTTGAGAAATTCCTGATATATGGACTTTTTCTTTCTTTCTGTTACATCTTTATTTTTTCCCTTTATTATTATTATTATTATTATTTGGTGGGGGGGAGTGGTGGAGAAAGGAGGGGAATTTAATGTTTGGCTTATTCTATCTGTTACAGGGAACAGCATCGGTGGTCCTTGCAGGGCTTATGGCAGCACTGAAGTTAGTCGGTGGAACCTTAGCTGAGCATACATTTTTGTTCCTTGGGGCCGGAGAGGTGTGACCTAACTACTTTAGTTTGTCTAATTCTCTGTTTGGTTTGTCAATATGGAGAAGGAAAACTATTTCCTTAGCGTTTTCCTCTATGCTTAATTAATTAGAAATTAAAAGTTCTCAAAATATATTAGGAACTCAATGAAAGAGGAAGGGAAGTGACTTTTATTTTTCACATTATTTTCTCTTCCTTTCTAATTTCTTGTTGTTTTCCTTATTAACCAAAGAAAGAAGCTGTTTCCTTCAGTTTTTCATTTCATTTCCCTCACTAAATCCATAATTATATATTCTTCTGATAAAAGTAATATTTAAAATTCTAGTCACGAGTGACTATGAATAATTTTGTGCTAAATTTTGTCCGCTCAGCTCTCTCCTGCTCTATAACTTTTACCTCATCCCCAAAACCTTTAAAAAAAAAAAACAAGTGCTCATTTCCTTGTAACTAGTCTCACTACACTTCACTTTACTGCAGGCTGGCACCGGAATTGCTGAGCTCATAGCTCTTGAGATGTCAAAACAGGTTAGAACAGAATAAGGGCTCTTTTTTTTGGCCTTTTTGCTTTCAAGAAAGCTACTACTATAAAAAGATTTAATGGGAGTTCGTGTTTGGTTCGTGTTGTAGACTGGGGTCCCATTGGAAGAGACTCGGAAGAAGATTTGGCTTGTGGACTCAAAGGTACTAGAAAGTGGAAACCCCGATTTTAATTTGAGTCTCAGTTATTTTCCCCTTCCGTCATTAAATTATCTGTCCAATTTTTCAAAGGGCTTGATTGTGAGTTCCCGCATGGAATCACTTCAACATTTCAAGAAGCCTTGGGCACATGAACATGAGCCTGTTAGAGAACTTGTGGACGCTGTTAAGGTGTGAAATCTCTCTCTCTCTCTCTCAAAGTCTTTGTTGGCATCTTCACCCACGTCTTGTTTTGTTAGATAATCAAGCCAACAGTGCTGATTGGATCCTCCGGCGTGGGAAAAACATTTACTAAAGAAGTGGTCGAGGCCATGGCATCATTCAATGAGGTATCATATGCTTTTTTGTCCTCGTTTGGATGAAATATGTTTACAACCAGAATAAACAACAGCATTGCTAATAAATAATATATATGCAGAAACCCGTTATTCTTGCTCTCTCCAACCCAACTTCACAATCTGAATGTACTGCTGAAGAAGCTTATACGTGGAGCGAGGTAATATAACATACACAGCTTCTCAGTCTGTCACATTCACACCAATCCCAGAAGACCTGTTACATTGTTTGCTGTTTTTTTTTTACACAGGGTCGTGCCATTTATGCTAGTGGAAGCCCATTTGACCCTGTTGAATATAATGGGAAGGTTTATGTGTCTGGCCAGGTCTTTAACCAGATACAACTTTCTTCATCTATATTTTATTATAACCAAGGAAACATTGAACGTTTACATTGGCAAAATATTCTGTTTTGATTCAGGCAAATAATGCGTACATTTTCCCTGGACTTGGTTTGGGTTTGATAATGTCTGGTGCAGTTCGCGTTCATGATGACATGCTTCTGGCAGCCTGTAAGTGCTACATATAATTTCCCTGTTACTTTGATTGTAGTGACAACTTTGGTAAAAAATAGAGACCTTCACAATGTGGAATTCGAGAACTGCCAAACTGGACCTTATTCAATGTGAGAACTGAGAATCGTGTGTACACAAATTTTTATATATATATATATATATATATGAGAGAAATTTCAAAGAGGGATGCTTATTGACCAACCCATTAAATTGGGACTCTTAGGCAAAGCCCAAATGTCTAGGTCTGTTATACAAGCCCGTCCAAATTTTGGAATTATAAAAACCCACTCCAATATTACACTCCGGTGGCTCTTTGCAAGAATGATCGAGTAAACTAACCCAGCAATTTAGGAGGCCCACGTCCGTTACTTCCAATAGTCGCTAACTGTTGAAACCTACTTAAAGTTTTTTCTTTTTCTTTCGGATATTGGATATGCTCTTAGTTCATGCTTTCTTGGTACCTAATTCACATGTTTTCATGCTACTGTTGTTTTTGTGGAACAGCGGAGGCACTTGCTGCAGAGGTTTCGCGGGATAACTTTGACAAGGGACTCATATACCCACCATTTTCTAACATCAGAACGATTTCTGCCCATATTGCTGCCAAAGTCGCTGCTAAAGCTTACGAACTCGGTGAGATTTCTTTCCAATTAATTCAAGTTCAAGCTCATATACATATATGCACACATTTAAATGTATGTTTATGCCTATATACATGAAAATAAAGTCCTTGAGGTTTGTTCATGTAGATGTAATATCATTTGAAACGTGTGTTTAGGTTTGGCTACTCGTCTCCCGCAACCAGAGAATCTGGTGGCATATGCCGAGAGCTGCATGTACAGCCCCAACTATCGAAGTTACCGGTGAATTAATGGAAGATAAAAACAGTTTTGTTATTTCAGTGTTTGTTGTAGTGGTGGTGTGATTTTTCATATTATTATTATTTTTTTTTTTTAATTCTACTGTTTGCCCAAA
Organism: Hydrangea macrophylla; assembly: GCA_033977485.1. Lineage (NCBI taxonomy): Eukaryota > Viridiplantae > Streptophyta > Magnoliopsida > Cornales > Hydrangeaceae > Hydrangea > Hydrangea macrophylla. Next base: position 148,436,912 of record CM066991.1, on the reverse strand, counting down.
TTTTTTTCAATTTTTTTAGGTCTGTACGTTGTTGGGTAGGTAGAGAAAAGTGAGACTAGTGAAGGTCCAATTTAGCTTGAAAACTGGTGTGACCAAATGAAAATTATAGACGAAAATAAAATAGAAAGATATCTGGATACTTTTCCACAGTTTGGATGGGCTATCAGGATTCAGGACCACCACCATTTCAGCTCACTTTTTCTCTCAGGAATTTATTATTTTTCTTGTATTTCAAATTGATTATATTTATGATTCTGTTTTAGGTTACTTCATATGCTTCTCCCAACCCTTTTAACCCTTTCTGCCGATATCTCTCCACCGCAGTACAAACGTATACATTTTCTTCTTTGTCAAGTTAGAGAAGATAAATAACCGTGAAAGATAATTACATATATAACCCATTTGATGATAATTACATATATTAACTTCTTTGTCAAGTTAGGTATTTCAAGATGTGGGCACATTTGTCCGTGAAATATCAAATGTGAGGGTATTTATGTCATTTGATACAAGTTTGTGAGTTTATTTTGGTCAATTAGTCAAAAATAAGGGTAACACTTTCAGTTTACCTTTAAAATTTTGCTGACATTATAAGATTTTATTCACTATCTTAACATAAGAGAGGCTAGTGATATAAAGTTTTAAAAATAAAGGAGGTCAATGATGTTATTCAAAATCTATACGAGGTCTCATATATTAGACCAAGCCTTAGGGGAGGTCAATGATGATTACCCAAAAAGTTATTAGCTTAGTTCTCTTCAATTGAAGATACAATTTTACTTTTGCACATTTCAGGCAATAAAATGAATTGAATAAAAACGCATGGTATTCGAGGCATTTTTGTTCGATGAGTTGAAATCAAGTGTTGATACCTTTATGCTCTGGTTGGATTGGTATGTAAGTGACTTTATTTAGTAGCATGTGTATAAAAATTGATACCTCTCATCAGGGCCGGTCTTGAGTATTTGGAGGCCTGTGACGAACTATTAAAAGGGAGGCCCCTTATTCGGGGGTTCGGGGGCAGCGCCCCCGAGACCAATTTTTGGAGATCTACTTATACATAATTGGCTATTTTTTTAGGGTTTATTTATACATAATTGATGATTTTTTTGGGCTCTACTTATAATATGAGTCTATTTGTGAAACTTAAATATTGTATGGTGGCTTTCAAAATTCTAAGGAGGCCTATTTCTAAAACTCAAAAAATTCTTAAACTAAAAGTGTAATTTTCAAAATTCTAGGAGCCTTTGCTTTTGAGTTTTATATATATGTATATCAATATATATGTAGTTGATGATACTAAATTGGGGAGAGGCTTAAACATGATTAAGGGAGACCTAATGTAAAATACTACAAAAATCTCAAGGTAAAAATGTAATTATAAAAATTTTATGGGGACCCTCAAAATTTGATGAACTTTGGTGGCCCGGGACGGTTGCCCCACTAGCCCCCCCTTTGGGCCGGCCATGCCTCTCACGCACTTTTGGTTCTCAGTCTTTTCCCTTTTTATTTGTGGATGGTTGTTCATTCGGGATTCTTCTATAGGGAGAAAAATTGAAAGAGGGATAGAGATGGAGATAGAAATGTTATAGAGTAAGATAAAATTGCCACGGAATTTGAGGAACACGAAGTTCCGTCAATCTCCAACTTATATTCTTATGTGCAAAACACCATCTTCAACTTAAAATCAAAAGCAAGTAAGATTTGCTTTTGCAAAAAAAAAGTAAAAATTGGATTAGAATGCGTCTTTATAATAATGTGTTAAGGAAAATGATAATATATAATTATAATTTGTGAGAATGCATTCCGTAGATGTCATTTCAAACGGACCACTACTTTTTAAAGATATATATATATATATATATATATAGAGGCAGGATCAGGAGCGGATGGTTCGTTTACGGATCAAACTTTGAGCGACGAAATTTTCATCGCTAAAGGTGCAGTACACTTTCAGTGACAAAATTTTCATCCCTAATTGTCATTTTTTTCGTCAGTAAAGCCTGATCCGTAAACGGACGTCCGCTCTGACTGATCCGTAAACGGACGTCCGCTCCTGAACCTTGCCATATATATATATATATGTGTGTGTGTGTGTGCGCGCGCGCATAGTATACATATTTGTTAAGTCATCATTTTTGTTTACATCTTTGGTAAAAGAAAATCAGAGATACATACAAACAAAAAAAAAAAAAAGAGTTCTGATGGATTGGGTTTGGGTTAACGGGCTGACAGACCTGCTTGAGGTGCCCATTTTCTATTTGGTATAAATGTGTTGAATATGGGTTGCTGATAAAACCATCAAATAACCCTTCAAAACCCGACCCAATAGGCAGTCTAAATGGAGCCCAAGTGACGCTTTAACCTAAAATGTCTGAGTTTACAACTTTTTCCTTGATTTTTTTAGTGCATTAATTAAAATATTTTCTACAATAAGATAAACAACCCGTACGAATAATTGTTGCTATTATTGTTAGTATTGTTATTCTCATTATAATCTCTTATGATAAATCCAAGCATAACTTGAAACGGTTAGTACAATATGCTACTACAATCATGACCAATTATATACTTTTTCTTCCAATTATCATTGCTGAAATAGAAACCATCCTCTTTCACATCCTTTCTTAAAGATATAGTAAATACCTAGAAAAGCAATGAGAATGAAGTTGTTGATTGAAGACGTCAAAAGTCATTTGCTTCTGATTACCATAGGAAAAGGTGCAGAAAGAGAGCGTAGTTCTCCAGATATTGCGATGGAATTAATGCCCAAAAAATTGAGGACATGATTTCCAAGTTTGGATTTGCAGTGAAGGCACAACGATGGGCTACTAGGTGAGAGACATTGGTAATACGAACTTCCTACTTTTTTTCAAAAGAAAGATTGATATTTACTTTTGTCATCTGTAGTGCAAACAATGTGAAGTGTGAAGATGAGTGAGTGAGGAGAAGAAACTTCTCATGGTGTAACTCATGTTAGCAAATAATGGTAATCCCTCCACTTGAAGATTACATAGTTATTATTATTATAGTATATTCTACTTTGTGGCAGTATTTTTTTTTTTCCCTTGGAAAGAGAATTTCATTGAACAAAGGAAAACCAAACAAACACTAGCCCCTTGATGATCTTCCTCCAGAACAAAGGAAGGAATTTCATCAAGTAAATATGTGCGCCCAAAACGATTACAATTCACAGCTTATTGAGATAAGCTGTATGCTACAAATTTAGCATATCTATACACCTTCTAGCCAGTAAATTTCAAGGATCCAGTCAGGGTGAGACTTTAAGTCAGACAGAGGAATGCACAACAGCAGCGAATCGCCCTAAAAAACAACATTTTTAAGGCCAAGAGAAGCTGCTTCAGAGATAGCACAAAAGGCAGTGAAAGCTTCGGCAAGACTGGAGTCCATCACTTCCCTTTTCCACACCACTGCATGGACAACAAGCCATTCTCATCACGAAAAATAGCAGCCAAGGCAGAGGAATGGCTGTGAATAGCCACATCAAAGTTAACTTTAATCCAATCCGGTGGTGGAGAATTCCAACGTTGAGTGGAGGCAGCGGTAGAGATGATTGCTTTCCGTTGCGCAGAACAATGTTCCTTAGTAATTAAATCAATACGAGTTTTCCAAAAAGGCATCTCAACCGTTGTACCGTGGTGCACACTTGGTCTCTCAAAAACCAAATTTGTTCCATTAAGGTGACAGCAAAGATAGTGAATTCCTTTGCCTTCGTGGAGTCGATGCCGATCTTGGCGAAAGGGTGGAGAACCACATTGATCCAATTCTTGATACTCACATTACCAAAAGAAGAAATGTCAAGAGACCACTTGGACAGACGCCAAATGATGCACGTTACGTCACAACCAAGAAAGAGATGCACCAAACTTTCCATTGTAAACCCACATAGGGGCAACAATGATTATCAATAGGAAAACGTGACAGTAAATCAAAAAAAGAAATTGTCACAATCATTAAGCACAACACATGAGATATAGTTATAGCTGGATACTTTTCCAAATTCTCAAAATATTACTCCTTCTATCTCAGTTAATGTATCCCTCTTTCTATTTTAAGTCGTCCCAAAACTATTGTTCACTTACAGTATTACATTATCAATTTTTAGTTATTTTTCAAAACTACCCTTGTTGGGTTAGCAAACCAAACTACTTTTTTAAGCAACTAAGGGCAATTTTGAAAAAAATCACTTATTTATACCCCATGTGAAGAGCAATCATTATGTTCCCTTAAAATTTTGGATTCCCCAAAAGGACACAATGAGACAAAGGGAGTAGCACTTATCCAGTTCAAGATATATATATATATATATATATCTGGACACTGTGTATAACCTGCAATTATAGTATGCAAAGTTGAAATATTTTTGGTCACTAAGTTTTTGGTATTGATATCACACCAAGTCTTTTATGAGAGTAGAACTACCTAAACAAAAACCCTAATGAGTTGAATGTTTAGTAAAATTGCACAACTCTTCGGAATTTTTGTCCAATTTAAATGAGTAGAATGTTTAAAATGTACTCTAAAATAGAATAAACCATAATTACCCATTTGTATATATATATTTAGGGGAGTGCTAACCTACAACACGGTGGTTGTAGGTTAATAGTGCGTATATTAGCTTTTAGGGACGAAAAAAAATGCTTTTAGCGACAAAATTTTTCGTCGCTAAAAACTCCGACTTTTTAGTGACGAAACATTTCGTCGCTCAAAGCATTTTTTTTTATCGGCTATAGTTGTGAGTGAGAGTTTTGTATACCTAAAGTTGTGAACTGATAAGAACATAGTTGTGTGTACAGAAATAGATTTAAAAAAGAAAAAAAAAGAAAAAAAAAAAAAGTGTTTTTGATTCCCCAGATGAGCATACATAAGGTGGAACTAGCTAGCTAACTCAATTTGAGCCCCAGAAAGCTAATCCGACCTATCCAATTAGCAAGCTTGGGCTGAAAGAGTGTGGGCTTATGTGGGCCACTGAGCCTAAGATTGTTTGAGTGAAATGGGTTTGGGAAATTTTGGTCTATATCCAACAAACATTTCTAAAGGGATTCACTAGTTTTCTTAATCAAAATTTTCATGTGGTTTCCAAATTAAGAACCATCAAAGTGCTACTTGTATCATGCTCTTTTATTTTTTCTCCTTTTTTCGGACTTGTTTGGATTTGTTGTAACTTTTGCGAGTAGGCAAAAGAAAAGCAGAAGCAGAAGAGTAAATCACAAAGGACCATTGGAAATTAAGAAAACACACTATAACATCCATTTAGACTATATTTGTTGGGAATTGCTATTCACACTCCATAAATTATTAAATGCATTTCATGGAGTGCATACTGCGCATAATACCATATGCTCTTAGAATGATACCATAGAGTGCATTTAGTAACTTTTAGAGTGCAAATAACATTTCCCTATTTGTTTTGTGGAACGTAGGGTGACTGACTAATAGTTTATTTTCATGAACAAAACTCAATGTTTATATATCTATAATTAAGATAAAGTTTTTACAATGTAAATCCTCATTTGAAAATAACATACCATCTTTTTATACCATTTTCCTTTTAGAAAAGATAAAGCTAAACTCTTTGAATTCTTGTAGATACAAAGCTTGCAAATCTTGACTTTGAATTCTTGTAGATACAAAGCTTGCAAATCTTGACTTTACTCCATCCCATCTGCCCACAAAAGAAAACTAAACCATGTGGTGCTTAGAAAGTATCCACGTGTCCGTACATAAAAGGTCTTTAAGATAAAGTTCAACTTGACTGAAAAAAACATTAAAAAAAAATCCCGAGTCAGTAGATTACAGTGAATCAAATGATCAATGTTATGCTTTTAAATATTAATTTTAAAAATAAAATTTTAAATGATGTGACAGAGAACTACTAGATTTTGATTGGATGTTAGCAACATTGATGGAATTATCACTTCAAGAGGAGGGATCCTCGGCAACACTTAGGCCTCGTTTGTTTTGCAGGTTTAAGGAGGGGATAGTGTGGGATTGGATTAATAGTTCCATTTAATTGAATAATCCGCTGTTTGGCAAGACCACTTACTCGGGACTAATTGTCCATTGTAAAAGAATAGTCCCCCATATGGGGGACTAAGTTATACCATGGGGGAGATAGTATTATTAGTCCTGGGACTTTTAATTAAATGAGACTAATCATCTAATCCCCCTCTCCGCCATCCAAACGTGGCCTTAGGGGTGTTGTTGGGTGGATAGCACCCACGTGGCACTTGCAGAACTACACGAATTATTATTATTATTATTATTTGAATTTTTTCAAGATGTGAAAAAAAAAAAAAAAAATTGTGTGGTCCTGCAAGTGCCACGTGAGTGTTGTCGAGGATCTTTCATCTCACTTCAACATTATTCAATCAAAATCTAGAGGGTCCAATACCACATTATTTGGAATTAAAATATGAGACTAGGATTTAAGAAACATAGTATTACTCGATTACAAAATATAAAGCAAGGAGAAGACTTTTGTATTTTTTTTTTTCAAACAAATTTTTTTTTAATTATTTTTAAAGTGTAATTTATTTTAAAATGTGATTAATCCACAAATGTATCTATATGACATATATATATATATATAAACCATTAACATTTTAGAAAAAAAAAAAACAAAATAGTACCCAAAAAAATATAATGATGGTTGTCCATAGTGTAAAATATGTCTCGCAAGTAATGGGTGACACATTTGATGTTCAATAACTATGTTCCTAGGATTAGCATTAAATTGTGTGGGTCAAACTTAGCTTAATCTTTGTTTTGGGACAATACAAGATGGTGATAATATACTGTATTCGTCGTGTACTAATTTTTATTTTTTTATTTTTTTTTGGCTAAAAGTATTCGTTGGATTACTTGTGTACCAGGTCTCTCCTTACTTTAGTATTATCTTTCAGTACTAGTCTTCCGTCCTTGTACATAGACCAAGAAGTACAGGTGTCAACCTTGCGTTGATGTGATTGAATTATGGACCCTTTGATCTACACTTGTATCAAATCTATTTTTTTTTTTTTAGATTTGAGAAAAAATATTCATATATTAATTTAGTGCTAGAATAATATCTAATAGTGTATTATTATCACTAAAAAATACTAGAATATAATGTCAAAAATAATACATAAATAGAATTCGAGTTCGAACTCGGGTTCCACGGGTTAGCAAAATTCTGCCCAAGCCTGACCCGAATTGAATTCAAACTTACATTTTTCTGCCAAACTCCGCCCATGGTGAAAATACCGCAGGCCCAAAACCGATAATTTTCGGGCCCCCGAGTTGCACCCCTACTCTACATATTGTTGTTTACATACTAAAAATCAATTTGCACAAAAAAAAAAAAAAATTTTCAATTCGGGCTCAGGTTCGGGTTGTAGAACTAATTCACAAACCGAGCTCGGGTTGACAAGTTCGGGTTTATGTCGAGCTCGGGCTCGGGTTTGGGCAGACTGCTTGAATTCGGACTCGGGCTTGAGCAGAGCCAAAATCCTTCGGATCCCGCCCGAGTTGCACCCCTACTTGACCCTACAAAATGTGATTTTGTTTGTGAGTGCATTTTTGCTCACCCATTTAAGGGTTAAGTGAGCATAACTCAAGCATCCCATTAACTAATGCAATAAAACCTATAATTAAATAATATATTTGTTTAATCGTAAGTCTCACAGCGAGCAAATTTTGTTTGTTGGTCTTCCCTGTTAGAGATAAGGTATGCCATTGACTTGACTTTCTTATAATAGACCAAATATAGGGTTGAAATGGCTTACCCAAAAGATACGTTAGTCCGTGTAGCTGGGAAACAATAATTTAGGAAATTTCCCAGTTTTTTATACGTGGAACTAGGTAGAAAAAGTCTATTACACGCGTTGAATAAAATGTTGCACATAATATGTGTGTAATATATGTTTTGTGTGTGTAATATTAAAATATAAAATTAAATTTATAGACAAGTGTGTAATAAGTGTAAATTTCATTTATAGGCGCGTGCGTGTAAATTAAATTTATATGCATATGTGTGTAATATCAAAATATAAAATTAAATTTATACACGTGTGTACGATTAAAATATAAAATTAAATTTATCGGCATTGTGTGTAATATCAATAACAATCCAAACATAAAATTAAAGGCATTGTGTATGATCAAAATATTTTGGGACAACCGGTGATGACTTTTTTTTTTTTTTTTTTGGTTTTTAGGTATGTGTGTGTAATAAAATTAATTTTTGTAGGAATTTAAAATTAAATTTCGCTTTTTAGGCATTGTGTGTTACCAAAATATTTTGGGACAAATTGTGATGGGTTTTTTTTAGGTGTGTGTGTAATAAAATTAAATTTATGAGCATGTGTGCAAATTCAATTTAAAAAAATATTTATATAAAAATCAATTGATAGGCATGTGTGTGTACCATAAAAATATAAAGTTAAATTTATAAGCATTTTGTATGTAACATTTATATGCAAGTGTGTGTGTAATATCCACATATTTGTGGGTAATATCCAAATATAAAATTAAATTTATAGGCGTTATGTGTGTGTAATATCAAAATATTTTGCGACAACTGTTTTTTTTTTTTTAGGGATACTTATTATATAGTTCATTATAGTCACCCTTTCTAGAAATTGGTCCCTAGTATAACACAATTTAAGAATTAGTCCCTCACCTATTTTGAGGAGCAAAATACCCCCCATATTTTATTTATATATATATATATATGTGGTAATTGTCATCCACACACACACACACACACACACACACATATATATATATATATATCTTCCATCACCTTGAAATTAGGGGTTTGAAATTGAAACCCCAAAACTTCTCGGATTAATTAAACATATATGTATATATGCATATATATATATATATATCTCTCTCTCTCTCTGATGGAGTAGTGAAAGATATTATTCCAACGGGTGGATTCCCCCATTATGGAGTAGTGAGAGATGATTACCTAATGATAAAGGGATGTTGTGTGGGTCCGAATTAAAGAAGCGTGTTGTCACCTTAAGGCAGTCTTTGATGACACAGACATCTAGACTTCCTATAGAGGAGATTAAACTCAAGTTCATTGATACATCTTCCAAGCTCGGCCATGGTCTCTTCCAGGTAGGGGTGGACACGAACAAAGCCACTCAATAAGGGCTTGAAGCTCGGCTCGAGAAAGGCAAGGCAATGCTCGACTTGCTCATTTGAGCTCGTGAACACGATCGATTAAGGCTCGCGAGCAAGCTCGTGAAAAAGCTCGTTAATAGGTTTGATAAAGAGCTTGTATAGTGACTTTTATACATATATTTATTATAAAACTATATAACTTTAGAGAAAATATGACAAACCTCGTAAATAGGCTTGATAAATGACTGATTTATCATTAAACTATATAGTTTAAAGGGCGCGCGAAAAAGCTCGTTAAAATGCTCGTGAGAAAGCTCGAGAGAAAGCACGGCTCATTTGAGCTCGCGAGTGAGCTCGGCTCAACTGTCCACCCCTACTTCCAGACAACTGAGGAGAAGGAGAAGTTTTATGGAAGATGCTTGACTTGTTTATTTTTCTTTTTTTTCTTTTTATTTTATTTTATTTTATTTTTTTTTCACTTTTTTTCCTTCTTCCCATCAATTGTAATTTTTTTTTATTGATATTCCAAAAATCTGTATTTGTAAAAAACTTCTTACAAAAAAAAGTAAGAAATTTATTTTTGAAAAAAAAAAAAAAAAAGGTGAGAAATTTCTCACCAAAACCTCCGTGAATAAACTAAGGGCCTGTTTGGTTGTCCTTGAATGAAATAATTCCATTCATGTTTCCGTACACATTTTATATGAAAAGATGAAGAGGTTGAATGGTTTCATTTTGAAAATGGATGCTCGTCTAAAAAATGTGGCTTGTAATCATGAATTTTGGCATTCTAGAAAAATGAACAAATTGCCTCATAAGAAGAAATATGGTGAAATCTCTCCCATATTTGTAAATGGATTCATTCATGGTGATGAATTTTGCCTTTACCTTCTATACAAAATTTAAATGGGACCATTCAATTTGAGAGGACAACCAAACATGCCCTAATTGTCAGAACAAAGAAATTGATCACATTCTGCTATATGAATTTCTCACTTTCTGTAAGTGAGAATTTCTCACTTATCTTAACAATTTTCACATTAAAAAAAGAAGAAGAGAAATTCATACCTTTATTAAGAACTCAACAAATCGATATGACACGTAAAAAATCCAATGATTTGATGATTGTTAAAATCTGTCAAAGTGAGCATGAATTTCTCAACAATTCTCACGTTTTCTCACACTTTTCTTTTTGAAAATGAGCTATTTGAAAATAAACAATAAAAAGGTGAGATATCTGGTACTATGATCCATGACAATTTTAAATTTTGTCAGCATGCATTATATGTGAAAATGCTTTGAGCAGTAACATGTCTTTCGTATTTCGTTGAAACATTTTCATTACTAGATGTAAGAAATTCTTACCTTTTCATAGAGTAATTTTTCAATTTGTAATCTCTCAGCAAATGAATTTGTAATTTCTCACTTTACTTTTTCTCGATAAGAACATGAGCAATTACTGAATATAGTTTTGTCATAACCAAAAGTGAGAAACTTCATCATTCAATCAGGCAAATCGAGAAATTTCTCAATTTGTAATTTCTTAGTCACATAGAACAAAGAGTGAGAAATTTCTCACTCTGTAATTTCTCAGCCACATAGTGAGAAATTTCTCACTTAACGGTAGAAACCAAAATATAAGTAAATTTCTCATATAACTTCTCAAATATAGAAACCAAAAGATAAGTAATTATAGTTGAGTAAAGTATGGAAAATGCCTTTATTTTCTAGATCATTATTTTCTTGTCTTTAACTGCCATAAATGAACAAAATCAAATTTAGGCAAAATCCAATCCTTATCCATGAACTTTCCAAATTTCGGTTACCATAACTGCCGCCACAATCCACACGCCTATACATATGTGTATATATATATATATATCTGATCATAAAGGTAATTTGGTCAATAAAAATTACACAAATTTGGGTCAAAGGACTAATTTCTAGGTTCAAGGTGTAATTGGGGACTACTTTCTATTCCACGAATTGGGGATGAATCAATTCCTACTACTTTGAATCTCTAGGGACTAAATCATACATTTTTTAAGGCATGTCAATATTTGTATGTAATAAAATTTACTATCTAAGCATGTATGTAAATTAAGCATGTATGTAAATTAAATTTATAGGCCAACCCCACTTTTTGGCATGTGTCTCAAAACATAAATTTTTAAATTTCTATGTGTGTGTAAATTAAATTCATGTATGTATGTGTAATAAAATTAATTTTCTAAGCATCTGTATAAATTTAATTTATAAGTCAACTCCACTTTTTCAAGATAGTTTTAAAAAAAAAACCAAAAAAATACAAGAAAAGGCATTGTGTGTGATCAAAGTATTTTGGGACAACCCATTAAAAAAAAAAAAAAAAAAGCAAAACATGTAATAAAATTAAATTTCTAAGCATATGTGTAAATTCTATTTATAGGACAACTCCACTTTTTCAAGAATTAAAAAAAAAAAAAAAAAAAAATCAACAACAACAACAACAACAAACAAAATGGGATTTTTTTTTTCCAAAGGTATGTGTATAAAATTAAACTCAAGAACATTTTTAAAAGAAAAAAAAAAACTACAAAACAAACAAAAACAAACCAAAAGCGATTTTTTAAAAAGGGGAAAAAATGGCCCACTTTTTCAAGGGATTTTTTTTTAAAAACACACACACAAACCAAACCAAAACCAGAAGAGGGGAAAAAAGGCCTTGTTTGGGAAAAAAAAAAAACAAAGACACGAAAACAAAGCCGAAATCGGTTTGCCAAATATGGCATAGCCTAAATTATTGCCTTAGGTAAGCATCTGTGTAAATTTAATTTATAGGCCAACCCTACTTTTTCAAGAAATTTATAAAAAAAAATACCAAAAACATACAAGAAAAGGCATTGTGCGTTATCAAAATAATTTGGGACAACCCATAAAAAAATTTAAATAAAAAAAAAGAGCAAAACATGTAATAAAATTAAATTTCTAAGCATATGTGTAAATTCAATTTATAAGACCGCTCCACTTTTTCAAGAATTAAAATAAAAAAAAAAAAAAAAAATCAACAACAACAAAACAAACAAAATGGGGTTTTTTTGTCAAAGGTATGTGTATAAAATTAAATTCAAGAACATCTTTAAAAGAAATAGAAAAAAACAAACAAATCTACAAAACAAACAAAAACAAGCCAAAATCGTTTTTTAAAAAGGGGCGACCGGCCATAGGGACCATAATAGGGGATTGTAACACTTGTACCCAGAAAAGAGGATTAATGTGATATTAGTATGTACTAATTAATGATAATTAATGCAAAAAATGATTTAAGGTGGGGTTATGAACCCTATAATACCCGTACCCGTAAAATGGTAATAAGATTATTTCGCATGCATTAATTAGCATAATAATAGTATGTAGTGAATTGGGTAAATTCCAATTACCTCGATGTGATAAGTGCTTGATAAAGGGCACAATTGGACAAATGTGAAACGGGACCCACAGGAGGTCTAGATTGAATAAATTGTATAAAGGTGCATTTATGTGATTAAATGGTAGACATGTAAATGTAAATGTGTACATCATAATACATGTTGATGCCTATTGATAATTTAATTGATTAAATGCTAAGTGCCTTAAAATTCTATCAATGTTCATGATTATGTATGGGACCAGTTTGAGTACCCTTGCGAGAGCGTAATTAGACATGTAACATAATTAGTAGGCTAATTAGTGTTTTCATATAATATTTAGGACAATATTTGGAATCATTGTAGTAGGACCCACATGTGCCCATCTAGCAAGGGGTGACACGTGGCAAGGTGTGGTGTTGCTAAACACCAAGCCTATCTCTCACAAGCTTCTAATAGAAGCTTTGCCCAAAAAAAAAAAAACAAAACCGTGAGTGTGTGTAATGTGTTTGGGAGCGGCAGCAGTTGTGTGTGTGACATATATCGGTTACATATATAATATATGTTATATTAGTTAATCAATAAAATATAAGAAAAGGATAGGAAAAAAAAAGAACAGAGAAAGAACAGAGAGAGAGAGAGAGAGAGAGAGAGAGAGAGAGAGAGAGACACGAGAAAGAAGAAAGAGGGAAGTGAGGGGTTTACCTTCTCGATGTCATAGCTTCATTATATGTTACCCAAATCGCGATACGAAGTCATATTTGGACTCGTGAGAGTAAGCCTAACCTTATGGTATAATTTAACTTGGGTTTAATCGACATTTTTTTCTTGTCCCAAATGGGTTGGTAACATTTAGTTTACCAAAATTGTGTAGGATTAACTACAGGTTCATATATGGGCTAGATCTAAGAAAAAATTGGTGTTTCTAGGCTTATTTGATTATTCGTAGAGGTGAATGCTCTAGTCCAAAAATTGGGCGTTTAATATTGCTTATATGATAGTTTGTGGTATTAGCATGCTTAAATCATGAATTTGTAGAAAAACACGTGGTTAATTATTGCTTAATATGTCAAGAATGCTAAAATTGCCATGTTGCCATGCTTATGTGCTTATTTGGGTCAAAGGGTGTCAAGTGATAATTACCATTATTTAGCACATATTTAAGGGACGTCATTCTTCAGAGAAAATGGGATGAATTCCTTAGAGAAAAGGGGACGGTGGTGACGACCACAATGAATTAGCTTCGGTCACATGAGAGTGTGTGATATCACTTTAAAAGCGATGACAAGTGAGAGGGCCCGGAATCAGGGGTCCAAAATGATGGTGATTAGTTACTTGATATGCCAACGACTAATTTTATTGTTGTGAATGCTTAAATATTACATATGCTGTATTTCACACTCCGATAGCATGATTAGAATGTTCACTAAGCTAAAGCTTAAACAAACTTTATTTTCTGTTGTGGTTATTGAGTAACCACCGTAGGTGCGAACCAGGAAGAAGAGATGAAACAATCAGGACTATGGGGCTGGGTTTGCTGAGACGGGTTTTGTAATAATCATTTTTTTTTAAATTACTAGTTGGAGATGTTTTGGGAGTTGTGGTATAATGATTATGGTTTCATGTATAAAAATATTAGAATATATTTTTAACTCTTTAGTATGTTAGAATGAATTTATATACTTTAGTTGGTTTTTTGGTATGTTTTGGAATATTTAAAGAAATAAGTGCAGCAGGGGTTAAAATATTTTAGTTTATGAAAACAGGGTGAATGGTGCTGTAATAGGGGAAACTTTGCCCAAGTACCATTCGACGGTTTCAAAACTTTGTATTGTTTTATTATTTTGTTTGATAAAAGGATATTTTACCCTTGATATTTTAGTCAAAATGCTCATTTTTGGAACGTTAAAAATGATTGTTTGGTCCTTGTTGACTTTGTTACACGTGTCCTAGCCCGCGGGGGCGGGTTGGGGTGTGACAAATTTTGGTATCAATACAATAGGTTAGAGCCTTCGGGGACGAGAGATGAATGTGATGCGTACAAAAAATGCATGTATTTGATAATCATAACATGTAGAGGCATACATGTTTACAGGACGTGATTTAAATGTTATTGAGCATGCATATCATGTTACATGCATTCTACATATTATTATATGTTGAGGGATGGTTGAAAGATTCATTGTGATATAATGGAGTATAAAGGGAAATGTTTTCCATTTGTTGAATTGATTGAGTTGGAAAAGGGGGATTGAGAATTTAGTAAGAAATTCTGAGTTTGAGAATATTTGTGGAATTTGGGTTAAGAAATCTAGGGTTGAGTTGGTCATCCTGAAATAATTTGGCTGACATTATATTATCAAGGGTATTGACTTGATGAAGGGTTATTGAGTATTGGGTTATGATTGTGTGTATGGATTTCTTTTCGAATATTATCGGGTATTATTATTAGTGAAGATTTTCTCTTATTTTCTGTCAATAAATTGGGTATATGGATTTCTTATGATTTATATAGGCGCCATGAGCAGATATGGTATTGTTGTTATCTCTTATTTATCCATCTATTCGGTAATGATCTTTGGAAGTATTTATTGATCTCCTTATACATTCTCTTGGGATTGAGGGTGAAATTTTGAGTTTGTCGAGGTGATGAGATATTTGGGAATTTATCCAGTCGCTTGAGCTATCTTGGGTTGTTGAGGAATCTCTCAACTCCATTTGTGTTGTATTGGGTTGTTGAGGAATCTCTCAACTCTATTTGGGTTATATCTGTTAGGAAACTGTGTTCCCAGAATCCATTGACAGCGCGTATAAGTTGGTAATGCAAAAAAAAATTACGTGAAAACTACGATAACCCTACAAGGGCGGAACTAGGGTTACCTTAAACTGCTAAAACGGATTGCTGTAGTAGACGAATCGACAACACGGGCTCGATAACAGCTCACGATCTTCTACCGTATTCCTTTGCTGCCAGAATATCGAACTGAGTGTGGGCTCTTTCGGAATCCTTTCTGTTTTCTGCTCTCCCTCTTTTACGCTCTCTTTTCTATTCCGAGTTATAATTCTCTATATAGAAAAGTGCTAACTGAGGAGAGAGCCAAAGCAGCATATATATAGGCTACGATAGGGACCATAAGAAGTCAATAAGGAATAGGCTTCCTTATGGAATTAGGAAACCCTAATTCGAACTGAATCAGACTCCTATTTCCATAAATTATAATTTATACCACTAAAGAATTATAATTGCACTCCTACCCTTATCTCAAAAATATATTTCGAGCTCCATGTTATTAAATGCTTATTATCTCCCCATGTTAAGATTACAGATATCCATTAATTAAATATAATTACTGACAATCATATTTAATTAATTTTTTAAAATTCCTTGAGATCCTCTGCTTAACTTATCTGATATGTCGGATACAAAATCCACCTGCAAGGTTTGACATAATCAAAACTTATAAGCTTTCTCAAGGGAATATCATCAATCCCAAAATTGAGACATGGATTCCATCATTAATTAATATCCACCACACAATTAATATTGCCACCCAATCCAATGAGATATTGACCCATTTAAGGATCTCACCCTTTTAGGGATCAAAGTGTAAATAACAAATGTACGTGTCTACAAATTAACTTAGGATTTAGAGCATAAGCACTCATAATAGCCATGAGGTATTAATTATCTTATAAGTCAGTATAAAGATAATTACCCCAAGTCAGTCCCGTTTAATACACAAAGTGTACCAGCATAGTGAGTTGAAACTATACCGTTTTCCGTAGTCAAGACAAACCTACTACAACACCATGCTGCAGTCCTACCGATGGTGTGTCCAATCCCATCTAAGACTGTAAACCAAAATCTTACATTCTATAATATCTGATGGCCTGATCTTCCGTGTGTAAGCCGAATTCTACACACCAAACCACCTACTATATAGAATGAGAGACACACATGCATAATATTAAATAAATAATATAATACAAACATTGCCCACACAGATTCTCATAAAAAATGGATTAACTGATTTTATTAAATGAATAATAAATCAACTACATAAAGCATGGCTTTTAGCATATATCCCTAACAATCTCCTACTTAGACTCAAAGCCATGATGCGACACACCTCACTCCTATCCCTTCTACATGACTGTCAAAAGTCTTGGCCGGTAAGCTCTTGGTGAAAGGATCTGCCAGGTTATTTGCTGATGCTATCTTGGTCACTTCAACATCACCTCTTTGCACGATCTCTCGTATCAGGTGATACTTACGCTCAATGTGTTTTCCCTTCTTATGGGCCCTTGGTTCCTTTAAGTTAGCAACCGCTCCGCTATTATCGCAATAAAGGGTAATAGCCGATTGTACTGCATGTACCTCTCTTAGATCCATAAGGAAGTTTCTGAGCCAAACGGCCTTCTTAGCGGCTTCCGAAGCAACCACATACTCGGCTTCCATGGTGGAATCAGCAATACATGACTTCTTGATAGTCCTCCAAGTAATGGCTCCACCTCCTAGGGTAAACACATATCCTGAGGTAGACTTTCTGGAATCCCTATCTGGCATGAAATCAGAATCTGTGTACCCAATGGGTACAAGACTGTCTGCTTGGTAAACTAACATATAGTCTCGAGTCCTTTTCAGATACTTGAGAATATTTTTCACCGTAGTCCAATGTTCTTTCCCTGGATTAGACTGATATCTACTAACCATGCCAACAGCAAAGCAGATGTCAGGTTTAGTACATAGCATTACATACATTAGGCTTCCTACTGCCGAGGCGTAAGGAACTGCCTTCATCTTCTCTATCTCATCAGGTGTCTTAGGACACTGATCCTTAGATAGAGTAATTCCGTGTCTGAAGGGAAGGAATCCCTTCTTGGAATCTTGCATGCTAAACCTTGCAAGAATATTGTCAATATAAGTGCCTTGTGACAAGCCCAACATCCTATTCTTGCGATCTCGTATAAGCTTGATCCCTAGGATATGACCGGCTTTTCCCAAGTCCTTCATATCGAATTGACTGGACAACCATACCCTTACAGAAGATAATACCCCCACATCGTTTTCGATTAGCAAGATATCATCCACATATAGTACTAAGAACACCACCACTCTTCCATCATGTTTCTTGTACACACAAGATTCATCTGCACATTGATAAAAACCAAAAGACTTAATTGCTTGATCAAAGCGGATATTCCAAGACCTAGATGCCTGCTTAAGTCCATAAATGGACTTCTTAAGCTTGCACAACATGTGTTCTTGGCCCTTCGCAATGAACCCGTCTGGTTGCATCATATAGATGCACTCGTCAAGATTCCCATTTAGAAATGCTGTCTTGACATCTATTTGCCAAATTTCATAATCGAAATGTGCAGTAATGGATAAGAGAATCCGGATAGACTTTAGCATGGCCACCGGCGAAAAGGTTTCCTCATAATCGATTCCCTCTTTTTGAGTGAACCCTTTCGCAACAAGCCTTGCTTTAAAGGTTTCCACCTTACCGTCTGCTCATCTCTTCTTCTTATAGATCCACTTACATCTAATGGGCTTTATTTCATTGGGTGGTTCTACAAGATCCTAGACTTGATTGGAGTACATAGACTCCATTTCAGATTTCATAGCCTTTTGCCAAAGATCTGCATCTTTATCTTGGAGTGCTTCATAGTAGTTACAGGGGTCGGTACCTTGTTCATCAGGGACCCGGTCATAAGACTCTCCTAAGAACATATACCGGTCAAGTTGAATAATAACCCTCCCACTACGATGAGGCATAACCCGTGTCTGTGTATCACTGATATTTTGTTGTGAAGATTCTGAACTTAATACACCATTATCTACACGTTGTACTGGTTCAGTAACCTGCGTGTTAATGGTTGGTTCGGGATCTACACGAGTTTCGATAATCCTCCCACTACGACGTGGTAATGGAATATCGATAACTCTTTCTTGTGGTGTTTCTTCTCGTACCGTTGGTATCGAAGAAGTATGTCTCGGTGTCTCTCCTCTCATTTCCTCTAGAACAATATGGCTTCTGGGCTTATGGTCCATAACATAGTCCTCTTCTAAGAATGTGGCATTGGTGCTAACAATAACCTTCTGATCCTTAGGACTATAAAACAGACCACCTTTAGTTTCTCTTGGATACCCAACAAAGAAACATACTTCTGTTCTTGATTCTAACTTTTCTGCGTTCCCTTTCAGCACATGTGCTGGACTACCCCAGATCCGAACATGCCGCAGACTAGGCTTTCGCCCAGTCCACAATTCCGTGGGAGTAGTAGGTACTGACTTAGATGGTACCAAGTTAGAATGTATGCAGCTGTCTCTAATGCGTATCCCCAAAAGGAAATTGGTAAATCCGAGTAACTCATCATAGATCTTACCATATCCATAAGAGTCCTGTTCCTTCTTTCTGCTACACCGTTCTGCTGAGGCATCCAATAAGTATTCCCTAAACTCTCCCAAGAGGTACTCTCCACCATGATCAGATCGCAGTGTCTTGATACATTTACCTAGACGCTTCTCCGTTTCAGCCTTGAAGTCTTTGAATTTCTCAAAGCATTCAGACTTACGCCGCATCAAATAAATGTACCCATACCTTGAGTAATCATCGATGAAAGTGACAAAGTACTCAAATCCCCCTCTTGCTTGGACAGTCATAGGACCACACAAATCAGAGGGAACCAGTTCCAACGGTTCTTTTGCTCTATAGCCCTTGGCCGAGAATGGCCTCTTGGTCATTTTACCTTCCAAGCAAGATTCACAAACTGGAAGTGCCTCCACTTCCAATGAGCCTAATGTCCCATTTTAAACCAGTCTTTGAATCCTTTTCAAATTAATATGACCAAGGCGTAAGTGCCAAAGATGCGTTTGGTTCATCCTCGAAGGTTCTTTTCTCTTAAATGGCAAACTATTTGTGCTATTCAATTCATTAAGTTACAGTATAGGAGAGATAGGATTTATAATATAAAGATCATCCACCAATTGACCAGAACAAATAAAACGTTTGTTTTCTTTAATAACTACTACTTTATTAAAATGAACCGAATATCCATTATTTACTAAACTAGAAACTGAAACTAAATTCCTTCTAATAGAAGGTACATAAAAGCAATTTCTTAATATTAAAATCCTATCTCTACCAAAACTAAGATGTAGATCTCATACTGCAACTGCTGCTACTCTTGTAGCATTTCCCATATATAGATAAATCTCTCCATCACTGAGCTGCCTGGTTCCCTGGAACCCCTGCAAAGAATTGAATACATGATCAGTGGCTCCCGTATCTACACACCAGGCACCGGTAGATCGGACCTCTAAACATGTTTCAACGACTAGTAAATGAGATTTACCTTGATTGTTCTGTCTGGCGAGATAAACTGGACATTGTTTCTTCCAGTGTCCTGGCTGCTTGCAAACAAAACATTTGCCTTTAGGCTTTCCCGGTTGTCCTCATGGCCTTTGGATTGGCAAAGGACCCACGGCCTTCTTTTGAGCCTTTTTCATTTTCTTCTTGCCTTTCGGCTTTGAAGCAGAACCTTTCTCAAACACAAGAGCACTCCCTGACTTTCTGTTGAGACCCTCAGCTTCCTGGAGTTCTTTAAGCTGCTCCGCCAAGGTATATTTAAATTTATTCATGTTGTAATTGAGGCGGAATTGCTTAAAAGACTCTGGCAGTGACTGGAGTACGATATCGACCTGGGTTTCCCCGTCGATTTCAGCTCCAAGGATCTCTAGTTCATTAAGAAGAGATATCATCTTAAGAACATGATCCCTTACAGGCGTCCCCTCAGCCATGGTTGTGTTCATCAAGTCTTTCATAGCAACCTGCCTAGCAGCACGACTTTGATCCCGAACATCTCTCGGAGGCTCTCCATCATGTCATAGGCACTGGTCATTGACTGATGCTGATGTTGCAGAACATTTGACATGGATGCCAA
Organism: Hydrangea macrophylla; assembly: GCA_033977485.1. Classification (NCBI taxonomy): domain Eukaryota; kingdom Viridiplantae; phylum Streptophyta; class Magnoliopsida; order Cornales; family Hydrangeaceae; genus Hydrangea; species Hydrangea macrophylla. The sequence goes on along the minus strand of CM066991.1, from coordinate 148,416,444 downwards.
AATGTAACACTGCGCCATCTCATCAGCCTTGACCCATTTCTTGTGAGCCTGGGTTTCCTCAGCGGTTGCCCCCTCACCAGGTTGCTCAGGACATTCTTGAGTAAGCACAAACTTGTATTCTTCAGCAGTTAACACAATATCCAAATTCCTTTTCCAGTCTATAGAGTTTGGTCCAGTAAGTTTGTTTTCTTTAAGTATAACAGCAAGTGGATTGAAAGTACCCATTTGAAAGCCTGAGAATCACATAACATAAATAATTACGTTTGGGCAAAAATTACTATGGATTCGAGTTGAAAATATTGGTTCCCTCTACCATATTTGAAAGGAATCCGCCAGCAACCTGATACACCGCGAATAGTATGACTCGATGGGAAGCCATATACTATCCATCATTTGTTCATATAGACAATTGCCTTTTAATTTTACTATCCAGGCAATGTACTTTGCCTAATAAAATTAAACTGCTGACTTGCTTTGGTCCTATAAATAATAACAGTGACTCAGATGGAAAGGATATTATTATTTATAGCTAAGTGTATACCATCACTTAATTCTAGGTCAAGAGTTCCATGAGGAACACCTCTGATGGAGAGGTGACCCACACCAACAATCACCCAAAATATTTTTTTAAAAAAGTTTGTACTGATGATTCCATGATCAACTACATCCGATCGGGAGGATGACACTAGAGCTATCACATAAAATTAATCATATCATCTACAAACCAGTGATGGAGACCATGGGATTTATACTTGATAAATTCCCTCTCCCACTTAGAATTTAAAAAAAATTTGAGGGTTATAATTTTTTTAGAAAAACTTTTAAATTTAATTAATAAAAAATAATGGAATACTTGACAAGGATTAATTCATCCTTACTTGTGAAACCCACATGTGTAGATAATAAAATTATTCTATTCTCATGATTTTAGAAAATAAGTACTTATGTTTTCAAATTATGGAATTAGTTTTATTTCTAAATACACATGTAGTTGTCCATCATTTTAAATTAATATAAATTAAACATGCAGCTAGACATCTGAAATAGGTCTAGGAACAATTATCCATGTTGTCCTATTCATTAAACATAAAACAATAATAATCATTCAATCACACATAAATAAGGAAACCACAATAAAATAGGAATCCCACTATTATGGTCAAACTGCAACTCTTGTGAAGAAATCTTCATTGAACCCGATTAGCTCTATGTCGCCACTACGCAACGGGGGTCGAGCTGCCCGGTCATCTCGCCTTCCAGAACTGTCTTCTGAAACTGCCTCCAGATTGCTTTCTGAAACTGCTTATAAACTGTCTTCACGAATTGTCTTCACGGATTTACTTGAGATATATTACACAAACCCTATGCCTCCATAAAGGAGTTCACATGCTATTTCTTTGCAGTAAATTAACCATACATCAATCAAGCGTGGGATCCAATACACACAAATCATATGCCTCTATAAAGGAGTTCACATGTTATATTAAAACAGCAAAATTAACCACGGATAAAACCATCGTGGGATCCAATCATACAAAATCCGTGACCATAATAGTGGAATAAGAACGCTGCAAAACAAGGGTTAGCACAGTTCTACGTTCTATCCATCCATCAAAACACGCATGAGATCTGTTTTATTGGACAACATGGTTGCGTCTAACCCATACGCAGAATCAACGTTGCTCTGATACAACTGTTAGGAAACTATGTTCCCAGAATCCATTGACAGCGCGTATAAGTTGGTACTGCAAAAACATTACGTGAAAACTACAATAACCCTACAAGGGCGGAACTAGGGTTACCTTGAACTGCAAAAACGGATTGCTGTAGTAGACGAATCGAGAACACGGGCTCGATAACAGCTCACGATCTCTACCGTATTCCTTTGCTGCCAGAATATCGAACTGAGTGTGGGCTCTTTCGAAATCCTTTCTGTTTTCTGCTCTCCCTCTTTTACGCTCTCTTTTTTATTCTGAGTTATAATTCTCTATATAGAAAAACGCTAACTGAGGAGAGAGCCAAAGCAGCATATGTATAGGCTACGATAGGGACCATAAGAAGTCAATAAGGAATAGGCTTCCTTATGGAATTAGGAAACCCTAATTCGAACTGAATCAGATTCCTATTTCCATAAATTATAATTCATACCACTAAAGAATTATAATTGCACTCCTACCCTTATCTCAAAAATATATTTCGAGCTCCATGTTATTAAATGCTTATTATCTCCCCATGTTAAGATTACAGATATCCATTAATTAAATATAATTACTGACAATCATATTTAATTAATTTTTTAAAATTCCTTGAGATCCTCTGCTTAACTTATCTGATATGTCGGATACAAAATCCACCTGCAAGGTTTGACATAATCAAAACTTATAAGCTTTCTCAAGGGAATATCATCAATCCCAAAATTGAGACATGGATTCCATCATTAATTAATATCCACCACACAATTAATATTGCCACCCAATCCAATGAGATATTGACCCATTTAAGGATCTCACCCTTTTAGGGATCAAAGTGTAAATAACAAATGTACGTGTCTACAAATTAACTTAGGATTTAGAGCATAAGCACTCATAATAGCCATGAGGTATTAATTATCTTATAAGTCAGTATAAAGATAATTACCCCAAGTCAGTCCCGTTTAATACACAAAGTGTACCAGCATAGTGAGTTGAAACTATACCGTTTTCCGTAGTCAAGACAAACCTACTACAACACCATGCTGCAGTCCTACCGATGGTGTGTCCAATCCCATCTAAGACTGTAAACCAAAATCTTACATTCTATAATATTTGATGGCCTGATCTTCCGTGTGTAAGCCGAACTCTACACACCAAACCACCTACTATATAGAATGAGAGACACACATGCATAATATTAAATAAATAATATAATACAAACATTGCCCACACAGATTCTCATAAAAAATGGATTAACTGATTTTATTAAATGAATAATAAATCAACTACATAAAGCATGGCTTTTAGTATATATCCCTAACAATATCGGCTTATTGAGGAATCTCTCAACATAAATTTATTTATTTCTATTTCTTGGGATGCCTCTCTTATTATCGAATAATGATTGGTTCTCCAACGTGTCAGTATGAATAATAGATTTGGGGTTAACTAAGAATAATAGACTTTCTTATTGTGTTCCTAATGATTGGGTATGACTACAGTTATAAATCATTCTTTTCTGGTTAAAGATATGGTTGATTATGATCAAGACTAAGTAGCTGCGTTGTACGAATAACTGATTGGGTTGATTGGTTATACGGGGTATTAGAATTTTCTATCAGAGATCTAAATTTGAAAATGAGTCTATAAGTTTAATAAGTAGTAATCTCTTTGATATCCAAACCACTGCAAGATCCGTTCAACCACCATGTGCATCAGGTAATAATATTCTTATTATTTCTTTGTACTTTATATGTAAGCAATCGAGATCTAACTATTGCACTGCACTGTAGCAATTGTCGAGTATCCTAGTCTATCACTAGAAACTTTCAGACTTTGGATTTAGCAACTAATAATGTATTAGAAATTTCTGGGATATTTGAATGACGCTAAGTGAGTTTCTATATATTTAAATGAGTAGAAAATGTTTTGAAATCATCTTTTGTGGGGGAAAAAAAAACTGATTTATTATGAATCAAGAAGTGTTCAAAAATATTTTGACAAAAAGAGGCAGTTGGATTTGACCCAAATTGGGTAGAAGGGGGAAATTAGTGAAAATGATTTTAATCAAATGTAGGTATTTCAATTGTTGGTTAAAGAAGTTATTAATGGAAATTTTTTTAATTATATGATAGTTGTATAAACGTTTTTATTTTATAGAGAAAGATTTTAAATGAATACTATTGGGCTAGCTAGGAAGCTCAACTGAGTACACTACCTTTACTTTGATTTTAAATTGGAATATTAAATTTTTAAATGAATTCTAAATGAATTTGGTAAGAAAAGGGTCTGGAAGTAACTTGTGATATTCTATATATTATTCTAAAAATTATTTCTTGCAAATACATGATTGTGGTTGATGGGTTATAAGGAGTATCAATTTATTTCTTGGGAATTGAGCTGAGATATTCTTGGTTACAAGATGAGTATGACAGGGCAATGAAGCACTTCAAACGTATGATTGTGTACAATTCTAACATTGAAAAAAAAAAGGTAGTTTATCGCTTGTTGCTTGGGATTACAGTCGGAGATCAACGAGTGATTTTGTTTCCATACAATTGACACCTTTAAAAGGGCACTGCACAGTTGAGTAAGCAGGCTAGGAGAAAATTTGAGATTGAGGAGTGTTGGATCATATTTACGTTTTATCATGACAAAATCAGTTGCTTATTGATTGTAAGTACTACAAGGAAGGGACAAATGTGTATATCGATTTCTATATGTTGGGGCTTAGATAGCATAAATCGAAAGACAAGTAAGTTCTACAATCTGAATAGTTTGAGAATTGTGAAACTTTGCCTTATGTTGAACATCTGGTGGATGGGTTGTATTTCTAGAACATATGATTTAAAAGGATAGAGATTTTGTGGGTATCTTTGGAAATTAATCAATCGGGACTTATAAAGGTGACATGAATTTGAAGTTATGGGATTGACTGGGTATTATTGAAAATATATTGAAGATTTCTTTTCTGTACGAGGACACGTGTGAAACTTATATCGGTTACAGTGAAGTTCTCAAAATCAAAGAAAATCGATCTATGATGATATTGATATTATTATTGCAAAGGTTTGTGTTGGGATTGTGCTGTATGTTGATGCAATAGTAATTTATACTGCATATGGTTGAATTTCATATAAAAAAAATTTATCTGGTATAAGATTTAGAATTCATGATATTCTTTTTATATTGAGCATTTGGCAGTAATATTCTTACGATTCGGAAGTTTATATTAATTGTCATGACTTGGAATATTTAGTTAAACAATGATAATTGAATACATGGTACGGAGAACAGTTAGAACTCATGATGGCTACAATTTGAAATTTTATATTAATCAGGTGAAGGCAAAATGGTTGTTAGTTCTCGATTCGGAGATCAACAAGGTTTTGTTTGCGCGTTGACTATTCTGAAAGAATTTGAGTCAAGTTTCAAAATCTATTAGAAACTAAATTTGTTCCAAAAATTGGGGAAGGAATGATGATTACAAATCGAGGTCATCCAGCATTACTACAACAGATGAGTGGAAAATTGAATTAAGGATCGGTTTGGGTTTCTGTTTTAGAATTTTGTGAAAAAATTATTGAAAGGAAAGTGATTGAGTTCTACTCTACAGTAAAATGTGTCGGAATCTCAAGGTCAAGTAAATACTTCGAGTGAAGATAGCTCAAGGGAATGAGTTCAGAAGAAATATTGGAATATATATTTGAGTATATAATACGTTAGTAATTGGGTATGCGACATTACTATTTACATTTCACTGCATATGATGACTTAGCAATTAGTTATAGATGCACAAGTCATCTTGAAGATTAAGATGTCAAGAAGTTGTCTTCAGATGGGAAATGTAAAGCATTCTTTACGATGTGGGGTATAAAGGTAGAAACAATGAAGGTTCTTGGAGTTATTGTGATTGATATTATTGACAACTTGAAATTGAATATTTACCTTAGTAAATTTCATGATGGGATTGCCAAATAAATGATTGTAGAAAAGTTGACAAAATCAGATTGTGGTATTGATTGAAACTGCAGACTTGCTGGGGTCAAACAATTTATATGTGAAAAGAATTACGAAATTAAGTGGGTACTAGCACCTGTCATCTTAGAAGGAAGTAGTCGATTATGAAGAAGTTTTGGCATTTTACAATAGCAATGGAAATGGAAGTGGACTTTTATGAGACGTTTTATCATACACTGATATCAGGTGGGAAAATATAATAAAGACAAGTGAGATTTGTTCCAGAATGATTGGAGGGAAATGACTACTGTGGGGAGAGAAATATTTCCAGAAGTTTTATCTTCAGAAAATGGTATAGTTTGACGAACCAAGTGAGATTGAAATTCTAATATGCCAATTGAAAATGTCGAAAAAAAAGGGGGACCAGTTAGTTGCAATTGTGGTCACACCAGTGGGTATAATGTATTTTATAATCGTGTTGACATAAATAGTAGGCTAATTGTTGGTTTCATATAATATTTAGGACAACATTTGGGATCATTGTAGTAGGATCCACTTGTGTGCCACCTAGAAAGGGGTGACATGTGGCAAGGTGTGGGGTTGTCAAACACCAAGCCTATCTCTCACAAGCTTCTAATAGAAGCTTTGCCGCAAAAAAAAAGTGTGTAATGTGTTTGGCGGCGGCAGTTTTGTGTGTGTGATATATATATCGGTTACATATATAATATAGGGTAAACTAATATTAAGTCATGTTAGAGCCAAGTTGTTCATACTAGGCCCAGCAAAAAAAAGAATTCACTAATAAGTCCACTAAATTTAATATGACATTTTCACCCTTTCCCAAAAATTGCGCGACAATCAAGAGTAGATATTTCATCTGCAATTAATCTCATAATGCACTCCTAAAATCACGCACCTAATATATATATATATATTCCAGTCCCACTAATTCTCTCATTTCCATCTCTCTCTCTCTCTCTCTAAAAATTTCAGAGAAACCATTGACGCTCAGAGACAGCGACGCGAAGTTGCGATCGAAGATGATGAACCAAGACTGCCTTCTCCATCTTCATCAGAATCAACGGTTGATGTTCGATCATGCGCGAAGCTATGGGGTCTATGTCCAGACCGACTCCAACTCTTCTTCTGTTATTGATGCTAACTAGAACGAAATGAAGTTGTTCAAAGGCCTCGATCTGGATCTCAACTTTCCACTGTCGGACGAACTCACCTGAATTCCTCATCGACGATCGGGAAATTCTTCAATGTTTTTGATTAATTTTGCTATTTGTTTTAAAAATAGGAAATAAATAAATATATATATATATGTATATATATATATATATATATAGGTATAAGAACCTTGACTGACTTTGATGATGATTTGTAAGCTATGGATCAAATGATCACCATCCGATGTGAGTAAATATGTGATCTGATCTCTTTTTATTTAACACTCATTTTTTGGTTCAAAGGTTGTGCAAAAATGTATGATATGTTATGATTCAATGGTTGTGGTTAAAAAGCTGTAGTGTAAAATTTAACACTCATGTACAATGCTCGTTATAGTGCGAAATTTTATATTATAAATAACAAGAGTCTTATAGTATGAATTTCAGTGTAACAATTGCTTAATTGGAAGTGTGATTTTCAGTGTAATATTTAGTACCGTCTTAAACGTTACACTGCTCTTGTACACTACTTTTTTGGTTTATGTGTTCTTCTGTAACATTTTTAGTGTAAAAATTGTAGCCAGCAAGATTAGACTCTTAATGATTTTCAGTGTAAAATTGTTCACCGATTTTCATTGTAAGATTTGTTGGGTAGTATAAAATTGTTCACTACAGTGTAAATTGTATGAGCTTTGCAGTATAAAAATGTTTACTGTAGTGTAAATTGTGATAAATTTTACACTACAGAAGGAACTGGTTTGGTGTTATAAGCTAGCATTTTGTGAGGATTTTTATGTTACACATTATTGGTCCAACATATGTCCAGTAATGACAATATATATGAAGTGTTTACAACAAACTGAATATTTGAAGACACACAAATCCAGTATCCAAAAATGAGAATCATCATGACTAGTTTAGATGTTCAATTTCACAATTGTGTGAATTTTTACACTGCAGTATATTAAAATGAACGAGTTTGTTGTTATAAACAACTAATTAGCATTGTGTCAACCAGTATAGAGATAAGCAAAAAACATGTAGTATGCATCAACAAAAAAAATGTCCAATAATTTGGGAGTAATAATCCAAGAAAGAGATATAGCAAAAAAATTGGGATATAGCAAACAAATTGATAATAATAGTCAAGAAACAACAACGTGATATACTCTTTTCAACTTTAATGTACATGCCTATAATCATGGGATATTACAACCAAAATGGGTGAATATCATTAAATAACTCATTTAATGATTATATATGTACATATATAGACTCTTATATATATATATGGCCCTAAATTTAATTTTCAAAACATAATTTGGTATATACATATATGTATATAATATATGTAAGGGTAAATTCGTCAGCTAAAAAATATTAATTGGGGGTTATGGGTTGATAACATACTAGTTCAAAATAATTAGGGTCTATTAATACAAACTTATATAGGATGGGCCTAAAGTCCAAAATATTGGTATATAGGAATTTTCGGGTATATTTCTATATAATATATAGTATTATTTTAGTTAATCAATAAAATATAATAAAAGGATAGGAAAAAAAAAGAACAGAGAGAGAGAGAGAGAGAGAGAGAGAGAGAGAGAGAGAGAGAGACGCGAGAAAGAAGAGAGAGGAAAGTGCTGTTGTCAAAATCAAGTTCTTTTGTTACGCTATTAGAAACATAGTACAATGGAAATAGGGTGTCGAGTCCACAGGGATTGGAATGCAACAATGCTTGGTGGGCGCTTATTCACCAATTATAATGCGAAGAAGAATTAACAAATTAAGAAATAAAATTGTGTCTTTTCGACTTTGGGTTTGGTTCAATTTGTATAAGATTATACTACAATGACTATTTAGAAAATGGAAAGTAAACTTTCAACAAAACTAAGTTTAATTAAAATTTGGGGGTTTTGTAATTGGAGAAAACGAGGTTGGGGAGCATTCCCCCACCTTGGACCAACCAACACATGGATTTCATACTTGTAACACCTTCTAGAGTAGAGAACCCCATTGTGACAAACTATCAAACATGTGGTAGTCAACCAACAAGCTAGATAGATGTTCCAATGCAAAACATGAGTATAGGTTTAAAGTCAAGAGATTTAACAACTCTCAATGCTTGACATTGAAAGTGGAGTCTCAAGAAATCAAACCTAGCACACATGAACTCTAAATATGCTACCAAGTATGGACATCCTACATTAAAGCACACATGGATCCAATGGTGGGTTTATGATCCCCAACCTACATGATCTAGCTACACATAACTACAATGACATTAATATTGAAGAGAGGGAAAGAGAAAGTATACCAACTAGAGAAATCAATAATAAATGCCATATAACTTCCAAGAACTTCTTCTACCAAAAGCTTCAACGCATTCAATACATTTATACTCTTCTCTCTCTAACACTAAATGGAAGTAAATGTGGGTAGATGAGGAGAAATGGGAGAGGGAGATGAGGGGACTAAAGAGAGAGAGAGAGTTTACAACCTAATCTCCTAATAAAATAAATGTTAACCTTAACAAGAACTAATCTCTAACTATTTATACTATCAATACAAGATGGCGAACTTGTAAAAATAAGGCAACAAACTTCAGGCTACGCAGATCGATCCCTTCATGAGGCCAGATCGATCTGCTGTTCATCTTAGCTGTTGACATTTCCTCGAGAAGACGTGGATCGATCCCCTCTAAAGGGCAGATCGATCCATTTCAGGATCATAAAAGCAGAATGCCACTCCAAAATCGCGGATCGATCCCCTCTAAAGTCCGGATCGATCCGCTTTTACTGATGCTGATAATGAGGTCTTCTAAAACAGGCGAATCGATCCCCTTTAAAAACCGGATCGATCCGCTTTTCTTGAAATCCATTATTTGCCCTTTTTACATCAAGAATGCCATAAGGATTGGGTTCCACTTCACCCAAGCTTGCAAAACCTACGAGAAAGAGGTCTTTATTAGCAAAAAGAGAGTAACAACAAGGGTTATCAAGGGTACAATTTATCCACTAAATCTCCCGGTTTAGGTACTAATTCGTGCTCAATACAGGGCTGAAAAATCATGAAGTTAAGAATGCAATGTTGAACACGAATCACACCCCCCAACTAGCATGTTGCTAGTCTCTTAGCAACAAAGCTAAATACCAAGAGATTCAAGCATAACCTTGCACCACAATTTATTTAGAAAGAAAGATAAACCATTTTCGTGGGGAACACGATTGCATTGAGCATATGCAACAAGCCGTTAAACCTCTAGGTTACCCGTAGAGGCGGAGTTTTGTCTCTGGAGGATTCTTGGAATGACATCCACAAACATTTTATTTTCCTCATGATAGTTGCCCACTATCTAACGCTAACACTCAACAAAGTCCCAAGTATTTTCGAAAGATTTTATCACACGACACAAAAATCCAAAGAGTTCTTAAACTATCAAGGTTGATGATGCCAAAATTTGGTTAAAGTAAATTAAAGCAATTTAAGGGGAGAGAGAGTGAGAGACTGGTTTTTTGTATATGGTTCGGTCCTGTTAATGAAGGTACCTACGTCCACGTGTGTGTCTGAGCACATTCACTATACTGTAAAAAGTCGGGGACCTGTGGTGAACCAACAATAGTTTGGAGCTACCGTAGGTCAGCCGGGCGTGTTGGTGACTGTTATAGAGGTGTTGTCGAGACTAAAAAGTCGGTCTCCTGAAGGGGGGGTGAGTGGTCTCTTTTATAGACGTAAGAGACCTACTCATACATGGATAAGGAAATATAATCCAACTCAGCTTGATTGGCATTAATTGTGGGGGTTTCCTAATTGGATTAGGAAACAATATGCTCTTTCCATAAGTTTTATATCTTGAGTAGGAAACTGCCTGGAATATTCTGGGGCATATGTTATGGGCCCAGCAGGCCTGCGCCTGTACAGACCGTGCCAGTGTGGTCTTCCCGACCTATTGGTCTGGTCATGAATGAACCTCTCGGGATGGTGAGTCTCAGGTAGACTAGACCGCTCGGGCTGATGCTTGTCCGAGGAGTTGTGCATAATTTGACCGGGACAGGGATCGACTGTTGAGTTAAACCGCTCGGTCATAGGATAGAGCCAATTTTGGGTGTATCAGCTGCCCCCCATTTCCAAGGTTGGCTTGATGCTATATCGAGGCAAGTTTGGAAATCTATTTGACACCACTTGCCATTGTCTGAGAGTTTGGGGAAGCTGCCTTGGAGCTTCTAAGTCTCGTGAGTCCTCGGAAACTGGCTAAGAGTTGAGACTTAGCCTAGCTCGGAGTCTTTAAGTGCTCGGGAATTGGCTAAGAGTTGAGACTCGGCCTAATTCGGAGTCTTTTGCATAAGTTAAGCTTCCAGGATGGTTATCTTCTACCTGTAAACCTTCGTCAAGGTTGTGGGTAAAAAAATTTGACCATGTTAAAAAAGTCAACCTAAATTGTGTTACTTTAGGGTCCTTTTGTGTTAACTCCCCAGGATGATTATCGTCCGCCCAGCCAGCCGTCGTCAAGACCGTTGGGAGAAGAGTTTGACCATGTTGGTGAAGCCGACCTAAATCACATTGCTTTAGGGTCTTTTTGCTCCTCTATCGTCGCCTAACCTATGAGATTTTAGTCACCTCTATCGTCGGTTTGGACCTAAGTGGAGTTATTGCCTTTGAGTACTGTAGGCACCCGAGTTGTCTAAGAGTTTGACTTAGTTACCGTAAGGCCTGTAAGTACCCAGTGTGATTGCCTGTTTAGTCCATTGTGCCTTTTTGCCCCCCAAGCTTTCGCTAAGACGAGGGTCTTGTGGAGGCTAGGACTGTAGCTAACCGACCTGGAACATGGGTGGTTGTAGGGTCTTTTGAAGCATGCCATCATCAACCACCTAGGGGGATTTACCCCCATCGTAGGTTGGACCTCAGCGAAGCCGATGCCTTGGGCGTGACCCCGAAGTCTTTTGCTTCGGGTGCGATCCCAAGGTCTTTAGTGCCTGGGTTCGGAGCCCGAGGTCTTTTGTACCTGGGTTTAGAGCCCGAGGTCTTTTGATGTGCCTCGGGTGTGGCCCTCGTGTCTTATGATGTGCCTCAGGTATGGCCCGAGGTCTTTTCAAGAGCTCCTTGATAGTCTGCGGAGCCTCATTCGATGATCGGGCAAGTACCACTGTAAATGGATTGGTCGAGACTGTTAGAGACAGGAGGTCGGGTCGGGATCATCGGACTCCTAATTACTCTGAGCTGGATTCAAGGTCGGGATCACTGGATCCTGACTGTTACGAACTAGAGGTCGAGTCGGGGCTGCCAGACTTAGACCACTATGAACTGGAGGTTGGGTCGGGACTGCTAGACCCTGCCTGCTGTGAGTTGGAGGTCGGATCGGGCCTGCCGGACCCTGACTGCTGTGAATTGGAAGAACTGTCAGAACTCCCGGGCTGATCTCGCTTTCGTTTACTTCTGGAAGACTTGTTGCTTACGCGCCCGGGGTCTTTGGTCTTTAAAAATTCTTCAGTGCCAATGTATTCTCCAACCCTCTTAGTGAGTTTAACTAAGATTTCTGGTCGGTTTTTGTGAAACGACGCGGCGCACTTAGTGTGTTGAACTCCCGAGCAGAAATCTATAATAGCGACAGTTTTATCAAGATCACAGATTCTGAGCTTCTCTTGATTAAACCGGTTGGTAAATTTCTTGAGGGTCTCATTATTCCTTTGTATGACTGTCAGTAGTTGCATGTCAAGCTTTGGCCGTTCATGCATACCGATGAACTGGTTGATGAACTATTTGCTGAGTTATTTGAAACTACGGACCGATCGGGGCTCCAAGGAGTAGAACCATTGCACGGCCGGGCCTTTCAAAGTGCTGGAGAAGGCCAGGCAATGTAGTTCATCAGAGTTGGTGGCTAGGGCCATATGAGCCTTATAGGTCCGGACATGATCCACCGGGCTTCCCGAGCCGTTTTAGGGATCTAGGCGAGGCTGCTTAAATTTGCGCAGGATGGCAAACCTCGTGATCTGGCTAGAGAATGATGACTCTATCTCGGTATTGGCGTGATTCTGAGTAGGGTTCTGGCCTAGCCTTTTGGCTACTCCATCAATCTGTTTCTGCAAGTCCTTGATACGTTCCACCACAACTTCCCGACCGGTATCCAAGCTATAGGTCGGGTTAGTGGAGGAGGCTTCCTTCTCATGGCGGTGTGTTGTCCCCTGGGATCGGGATCGGCTATGACTCTGGTTCATCATGTGCCTAAGGATACCTCAGCTCTTGACCGAGTGACACTGGACTGGTTCCCGGGCCATATGCTCCTGCCTTTCCTCTCGGGCAGCATGCCTACTATTGATATCTCTGGCATCCTCAACGCGGGATGGGTTGGCTCAAGCACGTTGTTTGGTCAAGATCGGGTCCAGACCGTACGCAATGTTCTCGAGTCGTTTCCCGGCCACTGGAGGACTGCTTTGTTGGGCCAGCAGGGCTTCGATCTGTTGCTGGATTTGACGCTGGCCCTCTAAGAGTTCTGCGAGGGTCGCGGTGATCTGCTCAGATGTCATGACTGTTGTAGCTGGTGGAACATCGCGGTTGGCCTGTTGTGCAGTCTTCTCACTCTTTTTCGGAGGCATGGCTATCAGCCAAGAGATTTATTGATGAAGAACTTGTCGTTCCCACAGACGGCGCTAAGCTGATGATGCCAAATTTTGGTTAAAGTAAATTAAAGCAATTTAAGGAGAGAGAGAGAGTGAGAGACTGGTTTTTTGTATGTGGTTCGGCCCTATTAATGAAGGTACCTACATCCACGTGTGTGTTTGAGCACGTTCACTATATCGTAAAAAGTCGGGGACCTGTGGTGAACCAACCATAGTTTGGAGCTACCGTAGGTCGGCCGAGCGTGTTGGTGACTGCTATAGAGGTGCTGTCGAGACTGAAAAGTTGGTCCCCTGAAGGGGGGGGGGTGAGTGGTTTCTTTTATAGATGCAAGAGACCTACTCATACACGGATAAGGAAATATAATCCAACTAAGCTTGATTGGCATTAATTGTGGGGGTTTGCTAATTGGATTAGGAAACAATATGCTCTTTCCACAAATCTTATATCTTGAGTAGGAAACTGCCTGGAATATTCTGGGGCATATGTTATGGGCCCAGCTGGCCTGTGCCTGTACGAACCGTGCCAGTGTGGTCTTCCCAACCTATTGGTCTAGTCGTGAATGAACCGCTCGGGATGGTGAGTCTCGGGTAAACTTGACCGCTCGGGCTGATGCTTGTCTGAGGAGTTGTGCATAATTTGACTGGGACAGGGACCGACTGCTGAGTTGAACCGCTCGATCATAGGATAGATCCAATTTTGGGTGTATCAAAGGCTATTAGCTAAACTTCATTAAGCTCAATCTTAGATGCGTGTGTGGTGTGAAGTGCATAACTACAATTATCAAGAAAATGGCAATGCTTTCATAATCTGAATTTTGTTCAAAACGCTCTTCAACTCAATTCTCACCGGTATTACACTCTCAAAATGGATTACTCGAAATGGGTAATACACTCGGGGCATGCAAGCAAATAGAGTAAGGGAAATAGAAATCAAAGCCACGCACATGCCAATAATGAAAAACGTAAGTGTGAAAAACGAGTAAAATTAATCTCATGAAAGATATCATTCACTAGAGGTCGTGAAATAACTCTAACTACTTGTCATGATCGTCTCAAACTCCGAATCACAAATCTTGAGGATCAACTAGGACCTCGAGGGTGTTGTAACGTGGGAAAGGTGTTATGAGGTGGAGGACAAGGGGCAAGTAAGTGAGATGTTCGGATACAAACTTGGGGTTTATTGGGATGCATGAATACAAATGACAACAAGAGATGAATCATCCAGAAACACTTCTTTAAAGCTTACAACGAGAAGTACAATCGACGATGAAGTTTTTTTTTTTACTTTTTCTTTGTACTCTCACAATCAACATGATTCAATCTCTTTTCCAACTTAAAAACACGAACTCATTCAAAGACATCCCAAGAATATAATTTAAATGTGGATATGGACGGTGTATGGTTCAGTGAAAGAAGGGTATGTGCGGTTGAGGCTAGAATTTGTGAAAAGGGCCTAAGATCATTTCCTCGGACAATGTGATTCTTTGTTCTCCACTACAATAACGAGTAAGCAGGAGTTTTGCATTCCACAAGATGATTTCTCTAATGAACAATTAAAGCAAGAAGATGAGATTATCTACGACTTTTGTGTATTTTCCAAAAAGAGAGAATTGAAATATGTAACACTCAACAATGGAGAAAAAGATCTAAAGCTCATAAGGGTAAAGTCTCCACATATGTTTCAAACGATTTCCGGGTAACAATTGCATTAAACACCATCCTAACACAAGTAGTCATGCAACGTGCTCGATAATCCAAGATTTAAACTGCATGAAATTTACTATAATCAAGATAGTTATAGAACTAATGGGATTAACAAGTGTCACACACTAAAATCAGAAGAAAACTTCAAGACAAGCATCATCACTCGGCATTAGAACGGGGCAACTATACTAAAGTCATTGGAAATATGGGACAGGACCATTTTTTTTAGAAATGAAACTAAAATTGCGATGAGAGAAGCTAGCTAACTCTCACACCCCCCAACTAGGACCGAACATTGTCCTCAATGAAACTATAAAGTACAAGGGAAAGAACAATATTACCGGAAGCAAACAAGGTAAGCATGCGGTAATGAACTGTGCCTGCGATGTTAGAATCACAAAGAAAGAGAAAGAAAAGATAAAGAGGAATTTGACATGGCACAATAGTACAGAATTAAGCGTAAGCCAATAGTCAAATAAAAGAAAATCCATAAGCATCCATACTAAGTCAACAAATCCAAAGACAAAGCAACAATATCATCCATACACAGAAGTACAACCCCAAATCAAACAAAATAAACATTAAAGTACCCTAGCATAAGTAAAGCAACATCCACAAGAGATAACCAAGTACTCCCCCCAACTACTCATCACCATCTCCGTCACCACCTCCATAGGCACCTGAACCACCTGTGCCACCATAAGCACCTGAGCTGCATGCGCCACCATAGGGGTCGCAAAAGTAGTCCGGGACATCCGCACCAAGATACTGCATGTGGAATGAATCAGCCTGAAAGCGCATCATCATGCTCATATCCCGCTGATAGCTTACATTAAAACGGTCAAAGTCCTCCCTCAAGCCACGCACATCACTCCGCACCCCCTGAATCTCCTGGCTCTGCTGCCGCTGCTCGGCACTCAAAGCCTCGAAGTGTTGGTGCAAGTTGACCATACCATGTGCGGGTATCGCCTCCTCTTCCTCCTTGGTCTGAGCCCCAAATGGGCCCTCCTCGACCCTGGCCCTCTTGGACTGGGACTAAACCTGAGCATCACTTTGAACTAGCATCGTCCTATTGATCGGGGACGGCTTAGGTCGAAGAATGTCAGACTGTAAGGCTTCACACTCCTGTGCGGCACAAAGCCTGGTGACCAATGTCACGAAAAGAAGGCTAGCGGTGGCGGCAATGTCGTTCGAGGTCGCAATCATGTGTGAGATTATAAGGCTCGCAAAGTCGACAGAAGTGGTGAGTTCGGTGATAGTGTACAGGAGGGCCCCATGGTCCCCCTTGATAGTCTTGTGGCATGTGGGCCACACAGCAGCGGTGAAGATGATGTTATAGTACCAGTATAGCTTGGTGAAAGTAGAAGGGGCAATCTGGTCCCCGAGCCACTTGGTCGGTCGGCCCATGAACCGGGTGGCCATAACATCAGTGTGAGGCCTCAGGTTCAGATCGTCAAGGTAAGGCTCAGGGTTCTCCACATGAGGAACCACCATAAACACGGCTAGAGATGCCGCGGTAGCCGAGATGCCGACACCTCGAACGTATGACTCGAAAGCACGGGGGCCAGTGGAGACAAGGCTTGTGAAGAAGATCCGAACCCATGTCTCATTGTAGCCCCCTGAATGCTCCAACTAGGGTTGCCACCTGCGGGCTTGAAAGATTTGGGCTACATTGAGAGGGAAGTTAAACAGAGTAATCGGACACTCTGGGAGGATGGACTTCTTCGTTTTAAAATAGCTCTCATACCATTTTTTCTCGGCCTTTGTCCGGAATCTCTCATAGCCTCGAGCCGGGGAGCACTCCGTCCTATTATACTTAAGTGGCTTCACCATTGTTCCTGAAAAACCAAAGAGCAAGCATTCCACATAAGAAAATAGATAAAAGTTCACAGTGGGAAATGCTCAAAGGGCACGTGCACGATCGTCCAGTAGATGTGAAAGGTCGGATTCATGATTGAGATGCCCATTAAGAAGTTATGCATGGGGTATGGACACAATGCACAGAGAACGGTCGTAAATGCACGTGCACGATCGACGCGCACGTGCACGGCAGGGCATGGTGTGAGTACAACGTGCCATAGGCCATAAAATCAATGATGACAATCGCACACGAGAATTGAAATATGCATATAAAATTAGAGAAATATGAACAATGCACGCAAAAATGATAAGAATGCACGTGTGAGTTTGAAGAAGGCACTAGGGTATTTCATTTTTGCCTTTTAACGAACACATTGTGGGCATATGAAAGATTTTCAGTGTGTATAAAGATTTTATGCATGGATCTATCCCAAACAAGCCATAATGTGACTTAATCATGAAGAACATTTACAATGCATGAATAATCAACCCAAAATATAACGAAATGGGTGGAAAAAACAAGCCCTAAGGTTGGTTTTTTCGTAATAGTGAGAAAATGGAAGAAAAAACCCAACCTAGGGTGCAATCACACTTAAAACATGAAAACTTATGGATGAGAGTTGTTAAAAACATACCTTGTATGGATGATTGTGAAGATCTAGAGAATGGGTAAGCACAAGGGGAGATTTGGAGAAGTTTGGGGCAAAGGGGATTGAGAGAGTTTGAGAGAGACTTTGAAATTTTTTAAAAGAAATGAAGAGTTTCCCCCAAAATAGAACTGCATTCGCCCCTCGCGGATCGATACGCACATTAGGCCGGATCGATCCCGTCTTTAAAATTGGCATTAGAATCTCTTTTCAAAAATGCGGATCGATCCGCTTATAATAACCAGATTGATCCATTTCGAAATTACTCTGGAAGTTTCCTCTCCCAAAAACGCGGATCGATCCGCCTATCTTGTCCGGATCAATCCATTTCGGTCATTTTAAAGCAGATGTTCCCCCAAATTCGCGGATCGATCAGCTCGGGGGGGCCAGATCGATCCATCTTGGAAAATTTTAAGGAGAACCTTCAACCAAAATCGTGGATCGATCCGCTCAAGGGGTCGGATCGATTCATCTTGGAAAATTTAAGCAAAACCTTCAACCAAAATCGCGGATCGATCCGCTCAGGGAGCCGGATGATCCGCCTTTTTCCTGATTGCTTAATAATTTCCCCAGAAACCCGCGGATCGATCCACCAATAACCCTGATCGATCCGCCCCTTTGCTCCTTTCAATTTAAAACTTTGAAAACTCTTGTTAAGTGAAAGAGGATCAATATAGATGCAATGGACATGAACAAGAACAAAAACTATGCCAACAATGTAACATGACGCATACAAAAAAAGGGGAGTATAGCTCGCGAGAGCCTGCTCAAACCCAACATTGGGGTCTTCCAAAGGAATTGACACGAACTTGGTGTCAAAACCCTCGAGAAAAGGTTTGAGCCTTTTCCATAAACTAGCCGGTAGGGGGACATTCCTAAATTTGTCTTATAGGCTGCCCTATACGCCCAAAGCGCATTGGTTAGCCTAGAAGACCAATCCTTTTTCGACGGATCGACCATCTTCTCTAGAATCCCCTTAATTTCACGATTAGCCAATTCAACTTGGCCATTAGTTTGCGGGTGATATGTGGTGGAAACCTTATGGGTGATGCCATATTGCTCTATTAGTCGGGCGAATGGGGAGCTATAAAAGTGCACTCCTTGATCGCTAATCAAAGCTTTGGGAGTCCCAAACCGCGCTAAGATATGTTCTTTTAAAAATTTCAAAACCACCATATGGTCATTGGTTCGAGTTGCTATGGCCTCCACCCACTTGGAGACGTAATTGACCGCCACCAAGATGTACTCAAAGCTATTGGATTTAGGAAAAGGACCCATAAAATCTATCCTCCAATAATAAAAAACTTCTATGGTAAGAATGGGGTTTAGAGGCATGGAGTTCCTCTTGGTGACTTTACCGAGTAGTTGGCATCGAGGGCATGCCTTGCAATAGGCATGCGCATCCTTAAAGATTATGGGCCAATACAAACCATTATGGAGAACTTTAAAAGTGGTCTTTTGCGAAGAAAAATGACCTCTACATGCTTGGTCATGGCAAAAAGACAACACACTCGGTACCTCATCATTAGGCACACATCGCCCAACTATTTGATCAGCACAATACTTGAAAACATAAGGATTATCATAAGAGAACGATCGTGCCATCAACATAAGTTTCTCTCGATCTTTAGTAGACCAATCTTGAGGCAAATCTCCCATGATAAGAAAATTCACCACGTCCGCATACCACGAGAGAGTAGAGACCTTGAGCAATTGCTTATCCGGGAAGCATTCTTGAATGGGTATGGGGTCTATATGATTGTGATCAAATGTCAAACGTGACAAAAGATCGGCGACAACATTTTTCAGCCCCTTTTTATCTTTAATGGATAGGTCAAACTCTTGTAGAAGTAGGATCCAACGAATGAGCCTCACTTTAGCATCCTTTTTGGAGAAAAGATACTTAAGGGCGGCATGATCGGTAAAACAAGTGATCGGCAATCCAACTACATATGACCGGAATTTTTCAAGAGCAAATACTATGGTGAGTAACTCCTTCTCCGTCGTGGAGTAGTTGGATTAGGCGTTATCTAACGTGCGACTTGCATACTACATGACATGAGGCTTTTTGTCTTTCTGTTGCCCAACACGACCCCAACGGCATAATCACTAGCATCGAACATGAGCTCGAATGGGAAGTTCCAATCGGGGGACTTGCATAATCGGTGCGGTGGTAAGTGCATCCTTAAGCTTATTGAATGCCTTTTGGTACTCGGGGAACCACTCAAAAGTGACATCTTTCTCGGGGAGTTGTCACATGGGCCGCAAAATAGCGTTAAAGTCTTTAATAATCCGCCGGTACCCGCGTGTCCTAAAAGTGACCTTATGTCCTTAAGAGTTTTTGGGGGAGGAAGGTTAGAGATGTGTGGATACCGGCATTTGGGCCCACTTTTGTTTTTTTAAAACATTTTTTCAAATTTCAAAGAGTCGCCACTTAATTTTTAAAAGGAAAAATTAAGAAACCATTTTAAAGCAAACCGATCTTTTGCGAAACCAAAGATAAACTGGGTCCGGGGATTATGGAATGAAAGGGGAAGGAGCCCGGCGGACTAAAACACCCCCTTTCATCCTATCTCGCGATAGGCCTCTACTCAACATCCTTTTTAATCAAATTATTAATCTAAGCATGCCCTCAACTAATACATAGATATAAGTATACATATCACAAGCATGTCAAAATGGTGTAAAATTGCTAACAGTAAAATATCATTCATAAGCCACGTAATTCAAATAGCAAACAACATGATATGCAATAGAGAACTAGAGAACATACCCGGGATCCAGCCGCGAATATTAAACGTGCAATGCATGCGAGAATAGAAATCCTAAGAAAAGGTCTCTATCACATATAAACACATAAGGCAAGACCTAGTCTAAAGTATCGCACATGGAGTTGAAAATCAATTCAAAATCAAAGAAATGAATTAAACTAGAGAAGGGATGAGAAGTTGTACCTCAAATGCGCTACAAAACAAAGGTTAGTACACATGCTTTAGACAAGATATAATATCAAAGAGTAATTAATCCTAAGTCATGTTCAATTAGATTCAACTAAGTCCAACTTTTCAACTAAGTCCAACTTTATCCAAGAACAAGTTCTAATTATAAGCATCAATGTATATGAATGAATGAATGATTATGAACAAGCATGAGATATGAATTTATTCACTAATTTGGATCACTTAACCTCTGGATTTAAGCTAAATTACCGTTATTCAAAACATGATTTGGGTTCCAAGACATTAGGAGACCATTTGAGTTGAAATAAATAAGATTAGACAAAAACAGTAGCATTTTTTTTATGAATTACAGAGAGCAGATCACACGTTCAAAAATAGGAATAAAATACTTTCAACGGTTGGATCTTAATGATTTTTTGATATGTTATGCCTCTGTGAGTCTAGTTTCTAACCCAAAAAGAAAATCGAGGTTTCAACGGTTAGATCTCCGGGAATACTGAAAATACTAGACCTCGCTCAGGATTTTGCAACTCTCTGTCCAGAGATCTTGTATGATTTTTTAAAAATAGCAAACAAATCCGAATTGCTTCATTCTTTTTAGGGAACCCTCCTAACACATTAAGGTTCTTATAAAAAAATATTGGAGGTCATGAAAACTTGTTTAGAGCTCTGATCTATCAATTTTAAAACCGGTTTGCTGTTCTGAAATTTTGGACAGAGAGTTGCTTATTTGGAAATTATAAGCCCAAACCATCCTAAGTATGGAATCATATCAAAACAACAATCATAGTGGTACTCATATGAGTTATGAACACCCTCCAATTGGTGTCATCCTATTCCAATGGACCATGATTTAATAAAAAATCTTTGATCACAGAGGATTTAAGGATTCACTGCACCAATGTTGAATTAATGTTCATATCTTAAAACCAACTTGATCCATGATCCTACAAAGGACTAGAACCAAGCATGGTTGTGATTATTGGGACAAATTAATGACATAGGAAGATGTTCATAGATTTAACCTTGATGGATTCTTATCATAGATCTCATAGTTGGAGATCTATCAAGAAAATCCTAAGGTCTTACTTATTTTAAATATATACTATGAAAATCTACATCCAATTCTTCTCTCAAATACATGATCATGGAAGAATATAGAGTCAATTTATTCTCCTCTCAAGTTAATGGTCCTTGGAGAATATAGATTTAATTCTCCTCCCAAATTAATGGTCCTTGGAGAATATAGATTTATTTCTACATGAACCTCTATGGAATATAGAATGAATTCCATAAGATTCTTAGTAAGGAGGTCCAAATCATGGGTTAAGACTTGAATCTCACTAATTATGTGTAGATTATGACTATGATTCATTTTAATCTCCATATGGATCATAAGATCATAGAAAACTAAGGAATCAAAACTCAAAGAGGCTCACTAGAATATGTAAAATCTCATGAGCCTTATGAGATTTAATAGAAATAAGAAATCAAAGCTTATTTAGAGAAATTAGGAACATAAATTCTTCAAAATTGAATTTATTGTAAACCCAAGGCATCAATTAGATCCAAATCAATGAAATATTATGCGATCCAATCACAAGTTCTAAGTGGTGTGTGATGAAATGGGGTAAGAAGAGAGGTTTTGAAAATGTGTAAGGTTCCTAGAACTATGAACTTATGATTGAATTGCCTAATTCTACCAAGTGATTGAGAGGTTACCTCTATGACCTCAAAGAATTCTTCAATCTCTTGTGAAGCTCTTCTAAGATCTTCAAATTCTTCTCAAAGTTCTTCTAATCCTTCGAGAAATTCTTCTCTTCTTCTCTTTCTCTCTTTTAAAACTCAAGTATATCTCTTGTATATGTATGTATATTGATTCAAAAGTTCAAGTCCCTCAAAATGAAGATGAAGATCTGTTTATATAGGCCATTATCTCAAGGATAAATGGGTAAATTCGGGTGGAGACTCATGTGCAAAGATTTCTTCTAGAACATGTGAGAAAAAAAAAAGTCTGTTACAATCGGCGGCACTCGACGGGTGCCGGCGGCATTCACTGAGTGCCGGGCGGCAACCCGTGAGTGCCGGCGCGGCACTCAGTGAGTGTCACCGGGTTTTCCGGGTGCCGGGGCTAACTGAATTTGCTCCTTTTTCAAATTTTCAAAAAGAATTTTAATCAAAACCTAATTTTTGTGAATTATCTTTATATATTTATGTATAATTGTGCTAAAATGCACCCATGTGGGTGGTAAGCACCCATGTGGGTGATATGCACCCATGTGCATGGTATATTCTTCAATATACTATGCTCTTTTATTTTATTTCAAAAGAAAATTCCTCTTTATTTAAAAAAATTTCCTTTTTGTCATTTATATTTTATACTTCCTTTCAAAAAACCTTTTTATATGTATTTTGAGCAAATTTTCAGACTGATTTCCTCATGTGTCCTTAAATGTTCGGGTTTTTCCGAATACCCAAACCCTCTTTTTATTATTTTATTAATTTTCCAATTTTAAACTTGAAGAACATCTTGAAAACTTTGAATTTCTTGGAAAATCTTCGAACGCCACGGTCATCGTCATCATTGGTCTTTGAGAGGTAACCAATCCCTAGATTTGACGTTTGGTCAAAATTGGGGTGTCTACAAGATGACGTCAAGCTTAGCCTTGTCAACTTGCATCCCCTCACTTGAGACAATGTGGCCTAAAATGATGCCTTGTGTCACCATAAAGTGACACTTTTCCAATTTAGCACAAGATTTTTTTCTATGCATCGTTCGAGAACTTTCTCAAGGTTCTCAAGGCACTCATCGAAAGAATCGCCAAAAACACTAAAGTCGTCCATGAACACTTCAAGGAACTTCTCTACCATGTCACTAAAAATGCTAACCATGCATCGTTGAAAGGTCGCGGGTGCATTGCATAGCCTAAAAGGCATTCTTCTATAGGCAAACATGCCATAGGGGCATGTATCGGTAGTCTTCTCTTGATCCTCGAGGGCGATTTTGATTTGATTGTACCCCAAATATCCGTCAAGGAAGCAATAGTGTTTGTGTCTGGCAACTCTCTTTAGGACTTGATCTAGGAAAGGCAAGGGAAAGTGGTCCTTTCTAGTGACCGTGTTCAACTTGCTATAGTCAATGCATACTCTCCATCCCGTGGTAGTCCTAGTAGGCACTAGCTCACCTTTCTCATTCTCTACGATTATGATTCCCGACTTTTTGGGCACCAATTGGGTCGGACTCACCCATTCCCTGTCGAAAATGGGATAGATGATCCCAAAATCTAACAAATTGATGACCTCAGCCATCACCACCTCCTTTATTTTGGGGTTCAATCGTCTTCGCATTTGTCTAGACGGTTTGGCCTCTTCCTCCAAATAAATCCTATAGGTGCAAACGGTAGGGAAAATTCCCCTCAAGTCGGCAATACACTACCCTAGGGCACTCTTGTGTTCCCTTAAAACTTTTATCAATTTTCCTTCTTGACAAGGGTCAAGTTGGGAAGACACCACCATCGAAAAACTCTCATGTTTGCCCAAAAAGATATACTTGAGTTCGCTCGGCAAGGTCTTGAGCTCAAGTTTCGGAGTCACGACATTAGACATAAGAGGGAAACTAACCCTCGGGGGTAGTCTCTCAAAATTAGAAGGCCACATGACCTCTCCAATAGTTCTCACAACATCCACCTCTTCCTTAAGTTCTATCTCCTCCTCACTCATCTCACTCTCCCTCCCAAACTCATGATCACACTCAACAATGGTGTCATCAATAGTTAAGCAATTTTTAACATGTTCAAAGCTCGCTATGTTATTATCAAGCACGCATGTATGATCAAATGAAGGGGTGATGCAAGAATCATTAACATTGGAATCACTAGAAATATTAAAAAAAATCCTGCACCAAAGAGTCAACAAGAGAGATTTCATAAATATCATCACCATTTTCCTCATCAAGATTCAGTTGTTTAAAGAGGGAGAAAATATTCACATCTACAGTTATATTACCGAATGTCAATTGTATGAGACCATTCCTACAATTGATCAAGGCATTAACGGTAGCAAGGAATGGACATCTTTACATGCATCTTCTATTATACCAAATTCCTAAAATGATAGGAATTTGGATTGCTCATTCACAACGGGTTGTGTGTCAAGTATAATAAAATCCACCGGATAGTAAAAATTACCAACTTGAACAATAACATCTTCTATTATACCACGTGGCATCTTTACAGATCTATCAGCCATTTGTAAAGTGACACGGGTCTCTTTAAGCTCTCCGAGGCCTAATTGGATATACACCGAGTAAAAAAGTAGATTCACATGAGCACCCAAATAAAGGAGCGCTCTATCAATATGGTGTTGTCCAATCACACATGCTATGGTAGGATAACCAGGGTCCTTGTATTTTGAAGGAACTTCGTTAAGGATAACGGAGCTCGTATGTGCGGCCATGTAGGCACTCTTTTTGACATTGAGTTTCCTTTTGACAGTGCAAAGGTCCTTGAGAAATTTTGCATAGGCCAGAACTTGTTTAATAGCCTCCATAAGAGGAATATTGATTTCAACTTTGTTAAATAATTCCAAAAATTCATGATTCTTGTTACTCTCTGCCTTCTTTTTGAGTCTTTGCGGAAATGGAGGAGCGGGATTAACAAATTCTTGATCCATAAAATCAGGGACTTTAGGTAAGTCCTCCTCCAAATCCATGTCATTAAGGGACAATGAGTCCCTCTCATCGAGTTCGGCCTCAACTCTAATCGGATTATTGTTGATTTGTGGTTCTTGAGAAGGCTTTTAGACCTTGTTGTCCACGATTTTTCTACTACGAAGAGTAGTGATCCCTTTTAGATGCTTGATGGGACCATTGGAATTTGGGGCTCCACTATTCACTTGACTTTTTAGATTTTGAAATGGTTATGCGGAAAGCTTTCCCTTATCGACAACTTATTGATTTTAGAGCAATTGGGTGAATTGAGCTTGCAAATCTTACATTGATTGAGCGTGCGATGATTGCATCACTTGTATGGATTGTTCAAGTTGGCTCATTCTTTGGGACAAGCCATGATTGTGGTCCTCAAAGTTCTTCTTGTGAGGGGGCACATAAGGGGGATGAGGATGTTGTACCCCTTGATTTTGGGCGAAAGGAGGCCCTTGAGGTTGAGGTACGGGTGTACCAAAATTTGGAGGTGCATACAGTGGTAGTGGTGGTTGATGCGGGTAGTATGGTTGTGGAGGAACATTGGGGGCTACAATCACCCCTTTGTTATTGTGGTAATTGAGCCCCGGAGCACTCCACCTCTCGGGAGTATTGTAGGCATCGATTTGGGATGGATTAAACCTGGGCCTAATGTTCATCCCAAGTGCACATACTTGCTCCAAAGCTTGGTTTTGAACTAAAGGAAGAACGGGGCACTCGTTGGTTGAGTGCTCTGGATCATAGTAAAGGAAGAAATGTGATGGATCCCTCGGGGCAAGGAGTGGGGTAGGAGTGGTGGACATGGTGACATTTTGAGATTCCAAGGCTTCCACTTTTCTAGTGAGTTCAGAAATGGGATCGGCCTCATTTGACACGTGATAGAGGTTATGATTCAATGGGGCTACAGTGACAGGTGGAGTTTGGTCATGAAGGTTAGATGTACCCCAACCGCGAGAGGTCTCATAAACATATTAAGATGGGCTTCGGCTTGCTCGGCCTCAAGAGAAAAATAATATCCCAGCATATATTGTTTTAAATAATTGTTTGGTGTTGGGTTGTAACCCCCCATAACAAATGGAAATTTGACTGAATTTGTCAAAACCATAGTGTGGACATTTCTTAAGGAGATCCTTGAATCTCAACCAACACTCAGCAAAGGTTTCATGTTCTCCTTGGGAGAAATTTTGAATTTATTTGACCAATGCTTGTGTTTTGTGCATGGGGAAAAACTCCTTATAGAATTGCTTTTGGAGTTCTGGCCATGAGCCTATGGAATTTGGAGGAAGAGTCACTAACCAATCTTTAGCCCTATCTTTGAGTGAGAAAGTGAACAATTTGAGCCTTATGAGCTCGGGTGTGCATCTTTGTTGTTCAAACATCCCACATATATCCTCGTACTCCCTAATATGCTTGTAGGGATCCTCATTCTCTCGTCCATGGAAATTGGGCAAGAGATTGATCATCTCGGGCTTAAAATGGAACACTCCCACATTGTACGGGAATGCTATGTAAGATGGGGACGACACGGTCTCGGGTTGAAGATAATCCCTGATCGTTCTCTCGAAATGTTGATCCATGGAAAGGGGTAGAGGAGGGTAGCGGTGTTGGAAAGGTGGTGGTGCATGTGATGCATGCGGTGGATATGCTCGATGAACGGGAGGGGGTATGGGGTTATGTTGACCCCATTGCTCCCGAGGGAATCCATTGGGATTCACACTAGCGGTGGTGAAAGTCGCACGGTCCGTGGGTGTGTTCCAATCGAGGTCTTGGTGACCATACGTGGAGGAATTAAGAGAATTCAAGGGTGAGAGGTCGTTCGGGTAAGGGTTTGTTTGGGACGGCGGAGGCTGCCAAAATGAACCACTACCACTCGAACTAGCATTATTTGGATTAGAAAAAGAATTAGTCATACCTTGATTGCTCGAGTTGGACATTGTAGAAGATTGTCGATTCTCAACTGAAGGCTACTCCTTCAAAGGCAATCAACAAGAAAGAAAATAAGATTAAAAGCAAAAGCACGATAATTAAAAACTAAGCGACCGAAGGTTGTTGCCAATTTCAATCCCTGGCAATGGCGCTATTTTGATGTTGTCAAAATCAAGTTCTTTTGTTACCCTATTAGAAACATAGTACAATGGAAATAGGGTGTCGAGTCCACAGGGATTGGAATGCAACAATGATTGGTGGGCGCTTAATAACCAATTATAATGTGAAGAGGAATTAACAAACTAAGAAATAAAATTGAGTCTTTTCGACTTTGGGTTTGGTTCAATTTGTATAAGATTATACTATAATGACTATTTAGAAAATGGAAAGTAAACTTTGAACAAAGCTAAGTTTAATTAAAATTTGGGGATTTTGTAATTAGAGAAAACGAGGTTGGGGAGCATTCCCCCACCTTGGCCAACAAATACATGGATTTCATACTTGTAACACCTTCTAGAGTAGAGAACCCCATTGTGACAAACTATCAAACATGTGGTAGTCAACCAACATGCTAGATAGATGTTCCAATGCAATACATGAGTATAGGTTTAAAGTCTAGAGATTTAACAACTCTCAACGCTTGACATTGAAAGTGGAGTCTCAAGAAATCAAACCTAGCACACATGAACTCTAAATATGCTACCAAGTATGGACATCCTACATTAAAGCACACATGGATCCAATGGTGGATTTATGATTGTCACGCCCCGGAACAACATAAATAGAGAAAAATAAATTTCCTTTATGGGTCCATAGGGAATGACTGGTGAATGTCACTAATCTTCCACACCACACAGTTCTAGATCACAGAAAGAACAACCCACAATAATATAAAGGAAACCTATTATATTACAACATTAGAGTTATTACAACTGAAAAGCTACAGCGGAAGTATATAAGCTTTGGAAGCAACATATGCCCAAGTATCAAATATAACAAAACAGTCTAAACGGAAGTATAAACTATCAACTATCTCCAAGTCTTCAACTGGCGTAAACATCATCATAGTAGTCCTCCTTGGCATAGGTATCATCAGTGGGGCCACCCTCTGTGTATTCCTCTCTCGGATGGTAACCGTCATTGTAGGATCCATCACCTGTAGAATAAGGTACAAGATAGTCTGGATGGGGAAAAGTCCAGGCAATAAAAGGCCGTCAGCTTACTGAGAGCTAAGTGAGGATCAACTAACAAGGTACCAATTATCTGAAGTAAAACACAAGCCTATGAAAACACGAGTTAACATCTTATTATAATAATGACAATATCTTGTTCCTTTATTTCAACCTCGTAAACCAACCCTTATCGTCTTGTTACTCAAACATCGATATTAACATATTCTGACTGGACGAACAGACTCAATCGTTTAACTCTAGGGATATAACCTCATTCAGTCCACCACTTTTAAGAGCATATGTACAGCTCACCACATGTCATGGAATCCACGTCAGTCCGTCCTCAGCTTTTAAGAACAATGTATCCTGTTCACCGCATTTCAGGGACACAACGTTTCGAACAAGGCATATCATTTATTGCCACGACTCAACGTCATGTACCAGACATCCCAACTCACTACTTTTAAGAGCATATTACACAACTCACCGCTTTTAAAAGCATATCATAGATTATCCGGTCTATCTTAGGACTACTTGGTCCAGCTCACCGCTTTTAAGAGCACATCATGACCAAACGTTCGTCCACGTACCATTCCCAGAACTTACCAAACCTGATTATACTCAGTATAAATAAGGACACACGATAATTTCCCAATGTGGCCTGACTACTCGGATTAAAAGAAATTGGATATCGGACTCATACAAGAATCAACAGATTACCCACGTTATTACTTCCATCCATTCTGCATAATTATACTTAACTTTGTTGTCACATTATCCTTGTCTAACCCAAAATTGCATAACGGAAGTCCAAATCGAAAATCGAACAACCGAACCCTAATATAATAAACAAGTAAAGGAATCCATGCTCTGCCCATACCAATCGATTGGTATAAGGTCCAATCGATTGGGATAAAAGTAATGTCAATCGATTGCTAACAATGGCAATTGATTGGGTCTGAAACGATGTCAATCGATTGCTAACAATGGCAATCGATTGGAATGTCAATTGATTGGAATTCTATCCAATTGATTGGTAATTATGCCAATCAATTGTCACTTCATCTTTACCAGTAGATTGATAAAAAAACATATATAAACGTAAGAATCATGCATATTATACCTCTAAGCTTCATAATAACTTGTAAAAACTTCAAATATAGGGACCAAGTGAGTTAGGAACTCACCTAGGATGTGTTTGGGTGTGTGAGCTTGAAAAACCAAAGCTCTCTCTCTCTCTCTCTCTCTCTCTCTCTCTCTCTCTCTCTCTCTCTCTCTCTCTCTCTTCTCCTCTCTACATAGCTCTCTCTTTGTCTCTCATTCTTTCTTTCTTTCTTCTTATTCTTCTCTTCTTCTTCTCTTCCTCCCAGCTGCCAAGGGTAGTGAGTATGTGTATGTGGGTGTATATAGATATAGATATATGGATATATATGTGTGCATATATATCCACACACTCTCTCTCAATCTTAATTGATCAAAACAGACCCAAGGCACAATCTGAGTTCATATATATAGAGTTGAGATTGTGCCACACGTTTAAAGCTAAAGAAAAGAAGAAAACTTGTCTCAGCTTATGTCAATCGATTGGGACACAAGTCAATCGATTGGCAACATATATTAGAAGGCAATCGATTTAAAAGAATGTCAATCGATTGGTATGTTGACACATAATCAATTTTAGTTGGTAAAATAGCAATCGATTGGGAACATGTCAATCGATCAGTAACCAAAAAGTGCCAATCGATTGGGATAAATGGCAATCGATTGGTAACCAAATTTTACCAAAACGAAGAAAAGTTTATAGAATGAAGTTTAATTTATATATATACTCTCCAGAAATTCAGGGTATTACAATGATCCCCAGCTTACATGATTTAGCTAATCATAACTACAATGACATTAATATTGAAGAGAGGGAAAGAGAAAGTATACCAACTAGAGAAATCCATAATAAATGCTATATAACTTCCAAGAACTTCTTCCACCAAAAGCTTTAACGCATTCAATACATTCACATTCTTCTCTCTCTAACACTAAATGGAAGTAAATGTGGGTAGATGAGGAGAAATAGGTGAGGGAGATGAGGGGACTAAAGAGAGAGAGAGAGTTTACAACCTAATCTCCTAATAAAATAAATGCTAACCCTAACAAAAAATAATCTCTAACTATTTATACTATCAATACAAGATGGAAAACTTGTAAAAACAAGGCAACAAACTTCAGGATACGCAGATCGATCCCTTCATGAGGTCGGATCGATTCGCTGTTCATCTTAGGTGTTAACATTTTCTCGAGAAGATGCGGATCGATCTGAAAGGGCAGATCGATCCATTTCAGGATCATAAAAGTAGAATGCCACTCCAAAATTACAGATCGATCCCCTCTAAAGTCCGGATCGATCCACTTTTACTGACGCTGATAGTGAGGTCTTCTAAAGCACGCGGATCGATCCCCTTTAAAGGGCGGATCGATCTGCCTTTCTTGAAATCCATTATTTGCCTTTTTTACATCATGAATGCCATAAGGATTGGGTTCCACTTCACCCAAGCTTGCAAAACCTACGAGAAAGAGGTCTTTATTAGCACAAAGAGAGTAACGACAAGGGTTATCAAGGGTACAATTTATCCACTAAATTTCCCGATTTAGGTAATAATTCGTGCTCAATAGGGGAAAAATCATGAAGTTAAGAATGCAATATTGAACACAAATTAAGAAGTAATGGTTTTACTTTCTCGATGTCATAGCTTCGCCATATGTTACCCAAATCGCGATACGAAGTCATATTTGGACTCGTGAGAGTAAGCCTAGCCTTATGATATAATTTAATTTGGGTTTAATCGACAAATTTTTCGTAACCCAAATGGGTTGGTAACATTTAGTTTACCAAAATTGTATAGGATTAACTATAGGTTCATATTTGGGCTGGATCTAGGAAAACTTCGGGGTTTTTAGGCTTATTTGATTATTCGTAGAGGTGAGTGGTCTAATCCCAAAATTGGGTGTTTAAAGTTGCTTATGTGATAGTTTGTGGTATTAGCATGCTTAAATCATGAATATGTAGGAAAACATGTGGTTAATTATTGCTTAATATGTCAAGAATGCTAAAGTTGCCATGTTGAGATGCTTATGTGCTTATTTGGGTCAAAGGATGTCAAGTGATAATCACCATTATTTAGCCCATATTTAAGGGACGTCATTCTTCAGAGAAAAGGAGATGAATTCCTCAGAGAAAAGGGGACGTTGGTGATGACCATAACGAATTGATTTTGGTCACGTGAGAGTGTGTGATATCACTTTAAAAGCGATGACAAGTGAGAGGGCTCGGAATCAGAGGTCCAAAACGATGGTGATTAGTTACTCGACATGCTAGCGACTAATTTTATTGTTGTGATGCTTAAATATTACATATGTTGCATTTCACACTCGGATAGCATGATTAGAATGTTCACTAAGCAAAGGCTAAAACAAACTTTATTTTCTGTTGTGGTTATTGAATAACCACCGCAAGTGCGAACCAGCAAGAAGAGAGGAAACGATTAGGACTACGAGGTTGGGTTTGCTAAGATGGATTTTGTAATAATCATTTTTTTTAAATTGCTAGTTGGAGATGTTTTGGGAGTTGTAGTATAATGATTATGGTTTCATGTATAAAAGTATTAGAATATATGTTTCGGATGAAAGTCATGTAATAAGTAGAACTAGTATAAATATGGGGCCCAATGAGGGTCTAATTAAAATAATTTATATTTTAATGTCATTATATGTTTATATGAGTGCTTGTTTAAATATTTAAGGATATTATTATGTCTTATGATGGGTTAAAGGGACCAATTTGGGTACCCATGTGAGGACGTATTTGAATACTATTCATAATTGGTAGGTGTAATAGCAACCTCATAATTTATGTGGGACCACGTTTGGAACCCACACGGGACTTAGATTAAATCCATTTAGAAAAGTGGGTAGTTAACACAATTAATATGGGGGTTTCATAATAAAGTTTAAAGAAAGTTTGGGGTGTAAATGGAAATATTGGTAAGAGGTGTCAACACACATGCATGTAGAGCATATGTGTCTCATCCTCACAATTCACAGCAATAATTTACAGAAATTAATGAACCAAAAGCTCTCAACGAAGACGACGACGCTCCAACGACGTTTCTTGCCTTATCTTCGCCCTTCGACGTCCGATTTATGATCCGAGACAATATTTGGACTCATGGAGGTAAGAGGATAGCATGCATGTCCATTATTTTCATTTTCGGTAACATTTTTTGTCGATCGTTCTTGATAAATGACGTTTGATGTATCAAAACGATGTAGGAATTTACACCGGTAGGATTTGAGTTAGAAATTTGCCAGAGATTTGAGTTTCTAGGCTTGATTTGCTAACAATTCGAAGAGGTGAGTGTTCTAATCCCAAAATTGCGTGTTTAGATGTGTTAATGTGATAATTGTTAATTTAAAATGCTTAAATCATGCATATATATCTTTGATTATGATGAATTTGGGTATAAGCATGTTAACAATGTAAAATTGTTACACTTATCTGCTGAGTTGCTTGAATGCTTATGTGGATCAAAGGAAAGTCAAATAGTGGTCACCATTTATAGGTCCCATATGTAAGGGATAGGAAGCCCTCAAGAGAAAGGACGTGGTGACGACCACATTGAAATGCCGGTGACGCCTTCGGGGTCACAAGAGAGTGTGTGTTGTGCTATATGTGCCCAAAAGTGATAAAGATCCGGGGTAAGTAGGACCCATGGGTAGTGACTGGAGTTACTTGATTTTTCGGAGATTATTTCATGGATGTTTATAATGATTATTGCATTTGCATATTGAACATTCCAATAGTATGATTAGTTCTCTCACTAAGCAAAAATTTAAACGAAAGTGTATTTTTTGTTGTGGTTATTGAATAACCATCGCAGGTACCGAACGGGAAAATGAGAGGAAATGATTCGCACGACCGGTTGTTCGTGATAGTTGTGTATATGTGGGTATGTTCATATGACTAGTTGGTTTTGATTTTAAATGTAACCTTTGTAATAGATATGTTGAACAACTCGTGTTTGAGAAGACTTGTAATATGCCTAGTTGGGTTTTAATGTTAGTATGTCCTATGCTATGGGTTGTTATGTTTACAAGGCACAAGTTGTATTGAGATGGGGAAGAAACTTGGGCAACCCATACTCGGAAAAGAAGATTAATGTGATATTAATATGTGTTAATTTAAGATAATTAATGCATAAGATGGTTTAAGGTAGGGTTATGAACCCACATGTGAAAAGGTGCTCAAATACGAGCATAGATGGAAGTTCTGTGAAAGGCAGGACTAGTATAAATGTGGGGCCCAATGAGGGTCTAATTAAAGTAATTTGTGTTTTGATGTCATTATATGTTTATGTGCATATTTGTTTAAATGCTTAAAGATATTATTATGTCTTATGATAGGTTAAGGGACCAATTTGGGTACCCATGTGAAGGCGTATTTGAATACAATTGATAATTGGTAGGTTTAATAGCAACCTCATAATATATGTGGGACCACGTTTAGGACCTACGCGGGACTTAGAATAAATCCTTTTTGAAAAGGTGGGTAGTTAATGTAATTAACAAGGGGGTTTCATAATAAAGCTTAAGAAAGATTGGAGGGTATAAATGGAATATAGGTAAGAGGTGTCAACACATATGCATGTATAGAATATGTGTTGCACTCTCATAAAATAAGCTGGAAATTCCCAAAAAAATTAGAGAGAATAAGAGCTCTGAGTCAGCGACGATTTCCTAGATGACGTTTCTTGCCATTCCTTCGCCGTCCGACGCCGGATTTACGATCCGAGGCCATTTTTGGACTCGTGGAGGTAAAAGGGTCACATGCACGTAATTTATTTTAAGTTTTGATAACATTTTTCTGGCGACCGTTCTTGGTAGACAATGTTTGATATGTAAAAACTATGTAGGATTGATCCTAGAGCAAGAGTTGGGTTGAATCTAACTTAAAATTGGATTCTAGGAGCTCAATCACTAGTAAATCGAAGAAGTAAGTGTCTAATCCCAAAATTGGGTGTTTAATTATGTTAATGTGATAATGGTTGTTCATAGTTGCTTAACTCATGCTCACGTATATATCTGTTGATGAATTTGGGCAAAAAGCATGTTAATAATGTGAAATTGAAATGCTTTTATGCTTTTATACTAAGTTGCTTAAATGCCTATGTGGATCAATGGGAAGTCAAGTAGTGGTCACCGTTTATAGGTTCCATATGTAAGGGATAGTAAGCCCTCAATGAGTGGGGCGTGGTGACAACCACAATAAAAAGCCAGTGACGCCTTCGGGGTCACAAGAGAGCGTGTGTTGCGCTATATGCGCCCAAAAGTGAGAAAGATTCAGGGTGAGAAGGACCCGAGGGTGGTGGCTGAAGTTACTTGACTTTCCAGAGATCAATTCGTTGTTGTTTATATTGATTGTTACATTGCATATTGAACATTCCAATAGCATGATTAGTTCCCTCACTTAGCAAAAGCTTAACCGAAAATATATCTCTATTATGGTTATTGAATAACTATCGCATGTACCGAACGGGATAGCGAGAGGAAATGATCCTCACGATGGGGTGGGCGCAGGAGTTGTGCATATGTGGATATGTTCATATGACTAGTTTAGTTTTAGTTTTAAATGTAACCTTTGTAATAGGCATGTGAACAACTCATGTTTTGGGAAAACTTGTAATATGTTAAGTTGGGTGTTGAGTTTGATTGTGCAACAAACCATGTGTCATGGTTGCTAGCTACAATTCATGTATATGGGAAATAACTTTGAAGAATCTAAGTAATTTTGATTGTAAATTAACTTGGATTCTTCTTGTTGAATGTTTGTGCCTATAAAGGGTTGTTATGAGGCATTTGATGTAAGTTGGGTTTCTAGTGAAGGATTAATGTGTTGGTGTCACACCCGTTCCAGAAATTTATAGTTTTGAAAATGCATAACTTGAAATTGTGGAATTATTAATGTTATTAATAATTTGAGTTGAGGTTGACTGTGAGTCAACGGTAAGGTGTCAGTGAGGACACGGGAACATGGCAGTTCATATTGCAGGAGCATGACTAAATGACATTTATATGATTTAAATGTTATTTGACTTTATCTGGTATTCTTGTGAATAGTAATTATACATGTGTAGTATAATTCTGGCATTTGAATACTTTGGTATACCTTTTTGAGAACTGTGGTGAGAACGTGAGTGACACGTTAATTAAAAAGGTAGGTTGTGTAGAGATTCCACAGAATATAGTTTTCGGACGTTAGTTTTGGACCCAAACGAAACTTAGTCGGAAACTTTTGAAATTTATAGTTTTCACTGGTAAAGTTATAAATTGGACGTGTGCGAAGTTTCATGGATTAATGAGAAGTTTTGAGAAACTTGCGGGGAGGTAAACGTAATTCCCAGAAAGTTTTTCTATAAATAGTAGTGGATGAGATTTCATTCTCATCCAAACTCAAAAATATCTAGAGAGAGGAGAGAGAAGGGAGATTTGGAGCCAACGGGCTTTGCAACGCCGATCGACGACCGTTCGTCCGTCAGATTCTCTCCAGATTTCAGATTTGAACTCGTGGAGGTAAGACCTTCGTTTTGATACTACTTAGGCCGTGTTTGGCCAAGTTTTGTAAAAATCTTAATTTTAGACTTTTGGGAAAATCAGGTATAAACTTGTAGGAATCGTCCCAGATTTGAAATCCGACGATTAATTAGCCCCCTAGACGATCCTTCAAAGTTTGAAGAGATTCGCACAAGGTATGAATTCTAGATCTATAAATTATATGGATTTTCATGTTTTGAACATCAAATTTGATATCTTTGGATCCGGGCGAAATTCATGTATTATTTAGGCCCGTTAATTATGCACGTGAAATTATGAGAAAAGCACGTATAACTGTTTATGTGAGCATGTTATGTGTCTACTTGGGTCAAAGGGGAGTTTGGTGCAAATTCATCCGGGGTAAGCTCCTCGAACCTTGAGGATTGTGATTTGATTGTGATTGTGATGGAGTTGTAATTGTGGTTGTGTCTGGATTGGAGGTGGGCCCAACCAGTACACGGTACCTGGTATGGAGGAAGGCCCAACCAATGTACGAGATGCGTGGGAGAGGTGGGCCTCCTACGGCATCGACCGGATGAATGCGTACCACTCACCCTAGAGACTATTTCTATGTGTTTTAGATGCTTAAACCATGAACTATCATATAAACATACATTTAGAATTGTACACTCAGCATATAGCTGAGCAGTGGAGATGTACTCCATTGCAGGTAAGAAGAAAGACAAGAAGAAGTGTGTTGAGTGAGGCCGATGAACGCCGGGGAATCACCTTTGTATATGTTTTTGTTCTTAAATCTTAACTTGTATAAGGATTGGTAATTTGGTAATATGTTGTAATAGAACCATAGATTAGTTTCTCAGTATTGTAATCTTGTAATTGAACGTCTGTAATTGTGTTTTAAATGAAGTTATTAGTGTTGGTTGTGTTTGTTTTCGTGGTTGTTGAGAAGCATGTGTTGTATTTTTCATCGCAGGCTGCCCAGCAGGGGAGCAGTCGACTGGACCCAGGATCAGTCGACTGGATCCCGCGTATTTGAGACACTAAAAGTGAATAGTAAGGGAGGCAGTCGACTGGACCCTTTACCAGTCGACTGGACACTGTTGATTTTTGACTACTGCTTCTATTAATGGAAAAGCAGTCGACTGGGTCCCTAGATCAGTCGACTGGACCCCTTTGTAACATGTTGTATTTTTGGTTCTGCACAACACAGTCGAATGGGGTAGTGAGCAGTCGACTGAACCACTGTAGATTTTCGCTACTGACCCAAATAGTAATTTGTGCAGTCGACTGGGTTCCTTGATCAGTCGACTGGACCCCTGTTGAGGATTTAGGGTTTTAGTTCTGCCAGGCACAGTCGACTGGGCAGTCGACTGAACCTCTGTTTTCAGAACTGATCCTTTTGAATGTGTTTTCTATGGACAAAACTTTTTATAACTTAAATTTTCAAGGGGTTTCGTCCACTCAGAAGGAATTGTTCCTAAGTTTTAAATTACCTAGGATTGTTTTAAAGTTCTTTCTGCTACGTATCGTTAGAAGATGGTTGGATGAGCCTTGGTGGCGTGCCACGTGTCCTATTTCCACGCGTAGTGGGATGGGTCGTGACAGTTGGGTGTTAAAATAACTTCTCAAATGGTTTGAAATAGTTTTGGAAATATTTTCCGATAAATTCTTCATGTCATGTTGTTTTGAGCTCATCTTGGCAAACACAATTCCTTTTCCTTACTAGTTTTGTTAGTTTGAAGTTTCTATGGTTAGTTCCTCATTTGAATGTACATGGATGATGTTTTTGAATGATTTGGAAAGACTTACATATGTTGTGGATATGTTTATGGGTGTTTGGGAAGTGTTCTCAAAAGTTTTCATGATGTTTGGAACAAATTGCAGAACTTGGGAGTGTTTTGAACTTGAAATTTGATGTTTTTAGTAGCAGGAAAAGCAATCTGGAGATTTTGGATCGATCCGGGTCATGTGCGGATCGATCTGGGGTATCTGGAGCTGCAGAAAATAACAATCTACTAAAACCATATCGATCCGGTTTTGCGGCGGATCGATCCGCTGGTCTGTTTTAGCCCGACGGCTTTTACGGAAATAAGCATAACTCTCTCTAGAAAATTTGGATTTGCGCGGCGGTTTTTGCGTTGGAACCGGGACTTAAAGACTTATCTTTTGATATAAAATTTGCTATACTTTTTTAATGACCATTTTGCCCTTGGGGCTATTTTATGTCAATAAAGCTATTTTATGTGGTCTAATCCATGACTTTCTTAATGAGTTAAGGATGTTTTGACGTGTGGGCTTTGTTACATGTGTCCTAACTCGCCCGAGGCGGGCTGGGGTATGACAGGTTATGAATTTAACTTGATTTTTCCTTATGTTGAATGGTTGTGCTTTTTGGGAAAGGATAGATGTTAATGCCAATTCATGATCCATGAGAAAAATTTGTGTGTTTTGATTGTCATTCATACTTGGATATCTTGTGTTAATGTTTAGAAATACTTAAAAATGATTTGAGAATAGTTGTTAATTTTTCCACAAAGTTTGGTTAAGTTTGGAATTGTTTTGGATTTGAAAAATTAGAGTTTTTAGCAGTAGAAAACTGTTCTGCAGAACCCGGATCGATCCGGGTTAAAGGGTGGATCGATCCGGACTTCTGGGAGGACATTGTGCGGAAGAAAAGCTGAGATGGATCGATCTGGGCTAAAGGGGCAATCGACCCGCTTACAAATTTTACAGCACGTCGACTTTTATGGGACAGTGAGTAAGTCTTTCTAGAAAACTCGGATTCACGAGCCATTTTTTGCGTTGGATCCAGGACTCAAAGTCCTATCTTTTGGTGTAAAATTTGGCTATACTTTATTGATGATAATTTTTGCCCTTGAGGCTGTTTTGTATCCATGAAGTTCTTTTATGTTGTCTAACTAATGTTTATCTAGTAATTGGAGGTTGATTTGGAGTTTTGGCTTTGTTACACGTGTCCTAATCCGCCTGAGGCGGGTTGGGGTGTGACATGGATAGATTTCCACGTTTTTTTTTCGGTGGACGAAAATACCCACTTTCTTTATGTTCAACAATTACACTACACATATGCCACCTCAGCCCATAATTTAAGGAAGTTAGTTATTGTTTGTTTTCCAAACTTTAAATTGTCATAACTTCTAAACTACAAATTATTTTTTCATAAAAAAAAAAAATTTATATATATATATATATATATATATTCGTAATATACAAAATAAGATCTATCAAATAAGATCCATAGTGCCTTTAAAATTGTAAAAAATAAAAAAAATCGATATCTTTAAGTGCTGCCCAGGTAGAAACAGTAACATGATACTATCGATAGTAACACTTATTCAAATTGGCCAAAAATATTGCAAAATTAAGGCTATTTTATCAGATGATATTGCCTTTACAGTACTTTTCAAGTAAATACAGTAATATATTATCAAAAACTAAACGTTTTTATAAAGATAGTAATATCATTGTTGCAAAAAGTTACAAAATTAGAGTCATTTAGTAGATGTTACTATCTTTAAAAACTTTTCCCATGCAAAAAATAGTAACATACCATTAAAGATTAGCAACATGGTATTGAACAAAGAAACAGTAACATGTCGTCAACAATAACATTTCTTTAAATTGACCTAATAATCAAAAAAATTTCAGATGTTACTATTCAGTTAAAGGCAGTAACATCAAATGCAAAATAAATAAATAAATAAATAAATAAATAAAAGAAAAAAAAGAGATTCAAAGGTAGTAGCATGTCATTGTCACAAAAGAGATAGTGACATTACGTTATAATGGTCTGACAGTAACATGAATTTTGTTTATACATTTTTTCATAGTTACTATGGATCTTGTTTGATAAATCTTTCCTTTTAGATTACAAATATATAATGTTTAATCAAAATGGAGTTTTGGTTTGAAAGTTATGGCATTTTAAAGTTATATATAAAAATTAAAAAAAAAACCGTCCGTGAAGAACGCGATGAGGTGGCAAAATAGCAACGCATGGGTGACAGGGGCAATCTAGGTACCAATATCCTTATTTTTAGTTTAAAAATGGACTTATGGCCATACACTTAAAAAATGATTGTCCTTATCCTCTTAAATGCAGACCACTTGTATTTATCTTTTATTTCCTTCAAAAGTAAGGACTTCTATTTAATTTTCTCTTTTTGAAAAAGGGAAAAAATGGCACACTTTTTTAAGGGATTTTATTGAAAAATATGTATATATATAATACCCGCATGCGTGTTATTGCATTTCATTACATTGTCATGCATGATAATGTGATGTGTTGTGCATTTTGGCACATGTTTGAGTGAGTTTGGACTCACGAGTCGATTTGGGTATCTGTGTTAGAGAACCCATTGATATGGTGTTGATTGAGTGTCATGATGTTGTGACGTCTCTCTGAGTATGAGACGGTCATTGTGGAATACTTTAAATGTTTATCTGAAAATAAATGTTTACCTATGTATTTCACTATCTGTATTATTTTCTGGCTTAGAATATATTTCAGTTGTTAGATTTAAAATCCTGGTGAGGATGAATTAACACGCTATTAATTTGGTAGGCTAATTAGCAACTTCAGAAAAGTCATATAAGAATTTGCGTTTTAGCAACCAAACGGAACTTAATCGGAAACTTTTATAATTTTGAAGTTTCACTTGTAAAGCTATGAATTAGCTGTGTAGAAAGTTTCAGAGACTGATTAGGAGTTTTGAAAACTCGTAGGGAGGTAAACACAATTTTCGAAAGTGTTGCCTATATATAGATAGAGATGATCTTGATATTTTTTTATAACTTCTAACTTAAAACTCAAAAGGAGGCCAAAAAGGAGATTTTGATTGCTTAGAGCTTCTCGACGCCAAACGATGACCGTTTGTCTGCTAATTTTTCACCAAATTTCATATTCGAACTCCTCGAGGTAAGGCCGTCGTTTTGATACCTATTAGGCCATGTTTGGCTAAGTTTTCCGAAATGTCTTTTTCTAAAATTTTTCATAAAAGTTGATATTTGGACTTTTGAACCATAGGAATTATACTACACGTTTTTTGTGCTTGGGTTTTCTTTGAATTGAATTATAGGAGCGTTATTCGGAGGTGAGTGATTCAACTATGTTTTGGAATAATTTTTTGACTTGTATTCATGTTTTGTGTGAATAGCATGTCTAAATTCATAGAGATATATTGTGTAGTTCATATTGGGCAATTATATTAATAAGTAGGCCCAATAGCATGGTGACATGTTTTGTTTACTACGAGTATGGTGATATGTATTTGAGCATGTTGAGTTGCTTATTTGGGTCAAAGGAGCAAGTGGTTACTGAGCCATTTTGTAGAGTCGATATAGGCATTGAGGTCGCACGATTGAAGAGAAGAACCGTGGGTCTTACCTTTTCGCGTGGACTTATTGGCGAGGAGTCACAGATTGGGAGTATGGGACGTACACGTGAGGCTCCAGAGACTAGTAGGAAATGTAGAGATGTGAATGTTAGCATGTTTGTCATTCACGTGCATATGTTGTTTTATTCACTAAGCGTTAGCTTAAACAAATCGAATATGTGTGGTTATCTAAATAACCATTGCAGGTATAAATGCCGGCGAGGAATCGCAGAAGTGAGTACGTGGGCTATGGGAGTGTTGGTAGAAGGCGACTCATCATGTGTATTTCGTAGTTTTGTAATAGAGACGTTGTAATAAGAATTTTATAACTTGTTGGCCATATTTAACTAGAAACAGTAAAATGGTTTTGAAACGTTGTAGTAGTTAGTAACATGTTGTAATTATGCTTTGGTAATGTTTTAATGCAGTTAGGATTTCTTTGGAGGGAAGTGTGTGTGTGATCCTTGGTTAAGTTAGAAAGCTTTTAAACTTGGAAATTCTGCCGAAAAGGGGTTGCTGGTATAAAACAGTCGATTGGACCGAGGTCACAGTCGATGGACCCCTGTTTCAGATGGCAATTCTCTTTGGTTTTTGGGACTTCAGTCGACTGATCCCCAGGAAAGAGTCGACTGATTTGTGCACTAAAATGGGATATTCTGCTAGGATGGGGTTCAGTCGACCAGACGAGCCCAATCGACTGAAAATTTGAGGTCTCAGTCGACTAGGTCCCGACCCAGTCGACTGAACGAGCTGTTAATCCTTTAAACCCTCTCTGCTTCAGGTCTTCAGTCGACCGGATCAAGTTTCAGTCGACTGGACCTCTGGTTTTAAATTTGTTTTGTTTTTCTGCCGCGTGTGTTCTTAAAACTAAAATCTTTTGGGGAACGTTAATGAATTGGTTTAGCTTCGGTGGCATGCCACGGT
Source organism: Hydrangea macrophylla (assembly GCA_033977485.1). Taxonomy (NCBI): domain Eukaryota; kingdom Viridiplantae; phylum Streptophyta; class Magnoliopsida; order Cornales; family Hydrangeaceae; genus Hydrangea; species Hydrangea macrophylla. The sequence continues at coordinate 148,374,120 of CM066991.1, read as the reverse complement.
CTCCGGTTCTGCTATTGTGGGACTGGGCTGTGACAGTATACCAAAAAAACAAACAAAAAAAACCAAAATCGAAAGAGGGAAAAAAAGGAGGGCGTTGTTTGGGAACAAAAAAAAAAAAAAAAACAAAGACACAAAAACAAAGCCCAAATCGGTTTGCCAAACATGGCATAGCCTAGACAAAAATGTTAGGCATACAACACATTCCACAACACATTTCACAACAAGGCTTTAAATGTGTAGTACACTATGTTGTTTGACATTTTCACACTTTTCTATGCACCACTTACACAGCACATGGTACATGTATATAAAGCCTTGTTGTGAAATGTGTTGTGTGCCTAGCATTTCTCAAGCCTAAATTGTTGCTTTAGGTATTAGTGCCTTGTTTGGAAAATAGGAAAAAAAAACAAACCAAAACAAAGGCAAAAATGGGGTTGCCAAACAAGGAGCCGCGATTGTTGACTTTTGTCCAAGACACAATAGTTCCTTGTTTGGGAAAAGGGGGAAAGAAAAGAGAAGAAAAATTAGGCCAATCTCGGTTTTGCCAAACAACTTTGAAGCAAATTGTGAATAATATTTCAAACGTTGATTGAATCCTCATTTTGATATTAAATAAAATTAAAAAACAATGACCCAAAAATAATTATCTTTTTGAAATTACAAAAATATCCTTACACAAAAGAATAAGGGACAAAGTTATTCGGACACTGTAGAAGTGAATAGTATTCACTGTACATTGAGATCTCTTCTTCTTATATGGTACTAATAGATATCCTAAATTTAGTAATTAAAGCATTGTTCTTTATTTTTAGAGAGTTTTCAAAAACTCATTCTGGTTGTTCACTTTACTGCAATCATGGCATAATTTCCATCAAATGGGAAATATATTATAGCCCTTTTGTGTAACTGTGCTCTTTAAAATTTATGCGTTGTGTAAACTTAATAGAACATCATAAATTCTTAATTTTAGTCTCGTACATATATTTTTTTTCCTTGAAATGACCTATTTCTTGTAGTTATTGGTGCCCCTTTTTAGGAGGATTTACCTAATACAGATTAGCCATTGTCTCTATCCGACATAAGGTTATTTTATTTGATCTGCAGTTTTGGTGGAGTTTATTTGTAGATCTAAAAATTTTTGTGGCGATCTCTTTCATCGGTCTCTCTAGTAACTTCCTCCCTCAGCCACTCAGTATGAAGCCGTTGTTCTAGGAGGGAGGGAAGTGATTTAATGCATGATGATTATTGTTACCGGTTTAGAAGAAGATGTCTTTTGCTCTAATAACTTTCCCCAATTGGATTGTAGTGAGATTTTCTTATGATGTTATTTTGTTACTACATAATTTGCGTAGAAATCAATAAATTTTCTTGTGGTGTGGAATAAAATAATACTAAGGCCTTGCTTTGAATCCATAATTCCACAATAATTTTCTATTGCAAATTTGCAATTGTACGAAAACCAGGATGATGCTGTTTTAACCAAAAAATTATGTTAGTGGTGATTTGAAAAAATAGTCTACAAAGTAATTAGATGTTAAAAAATGATTCAATCCAACAAGTGCTTCCAAACCTTTCTGAAATTGCACCAAGTCTCACATGACTCAACAAGTGCTTCCAACTAGTGCTTCCAAGCTTGTCTCAAATCTTTCCTTTTAAGCCAAAATAATAATAATAATAATAATAATCATAATTGCCCAAGGCGCAATACCTTCTGATTTTTATTTATTTATTTATTTTCGAGGATACGTGAACAAATTCTCTCAGCATTTTAGTCCACGATTTAAAGATGAGTATCTATTGTCATTTATTGAGTACAATAGAGAGGCAAACTAGAAACAAATGGAACTGTCAACACAATCATCAATTCAGTCACATAAGCAAGTTCCGTGCAATCTTACAATGTACATTTATTGCATAATTTGAATGAATATGCTGAAAAAGGTTTTGAAAGGGACTTATGTGACACCATGTATTTGTAGCAAAAGATAGAATTTGAATAATATATACACCTAAATAATACACTTATTGATGTGAATTTCTATATAATTATTCATTAATAACCAAACAATGAATTAATTTCAAAACTGCTACGACACATCAATAGATGAATAATTTAGGTGCACAAAACCGATGTACTTAAAATTTTTCAAAGAATTTTTACACAAAAATGATAAGTAGATATCATCTAAATGAGGCAGGGGTGTAATCTTTCTGAAAATCTACATGCACACCTGTATAGGAGTATGGTGATATTTGCCATCAATACGAGAAAAGCTTTGCTCACCCATGCAATTCATTGGTTGAGCAAATAGGATTCACAGTTTTTTATCATAAATTCAAGAGTAATAAAAAGTGGCGAGTTCCACTTGTTCATAAAATGAAATGCCCAAATGAGCAATGGGTGACCAAACTTGTTCTCGATTAACAACTTTATTTCTGCTCTACCTAAAGTAAAAGTGGCCAATGGCTGATCGACCCTGTGGGCAAGCTGGGTCGACCGCCCCGCTCAATTTTTGGAAAAAAAAAATGGGATGCATATGATCGTTTTAAAAAATCTTTGAACTTTAGTAAATTATTTGTTAACTAGGGAGCTTAATTTTCTAAGATCATGATAAGATTTAATGTGAAGAGAGTATAGTAAATGAGTTATAAAATAATTTTGACGTTTTATAGTGTTCAATTATTAAATATCTATATATAGCATTTTTTTATTGGAAATTGATTTTGGCACTCCAAAAGTTACCAATGATATTCCATGTAGTGCATTAACTGCATGGTACTACATGCACTGGTTGTGGTACTATAGAGTGCCAATGGTAACTTTTGGAGTGCCAAAATCAACTCCCCTTTTATTTTGTCATATTTTAATACTTGAAAAAAGAAATCATCTTTCTTAGTCATCAATAGAGGAGTATTAAACAAGCTTGAAATCCAGGCTTGAGTTTGACTTGTTTATTAAATGTGCCTTCAATTCAAACTTGATCACAAGCTTTTTTACGAGCCCTCCGAAATTGCATAGTTTATAATATATATATATATATATATACACACACACATACACACACACATATCTAAACTAAGGGAAAACTTCTTATGATGGATCCCTCATTTTATTAAAACAAGGACTTCTAATCCTGTCCGTTGGAGATCATTTACTGCACAGTGAATTTCACTTTTATTGCATTGATTAAATGATCTCCAACAACCATGATTAGAAGTCCCCATTTTAATAAAATGAGAGATCCCTCATAAGGACTTTGTATAAACTAATATACAAGTCAGTTATCAAGACTACTCACAAGTTTTTTCATGAGCTTACCAAAACCACATAGTTATTTAATAGATTTACATATATAGGCCAGTATACGAGCCTTTATCAAGACTATTTTCACGAGCCTTATTCAAACGTGTTCACAAGTTTCATTGAGCTCGAGCTTAGAAGTGTTTGAGCTTGATTTGTCTGTTAAACAAGCCTAAAATATAGACTTGAGATTGCTTTGTTTATTAAACGAGCCGATCCGAGTTTTATCGAACGTGTTCACGAGTATTAATTTGTAGAATGGCTTGGCTCGTACACAGTTCTAGTCATCAACTTTCACCCCCACCCCCAGTAGAGGAAATTCCTGAGTCCGCCATTGAAAGTGGGTCACCTTTTGTTCCACGTGGCTACTCTTAACTCATTGTGTACATCCACAGGGCTTTTGGGAGTTCTAATTGATTTGAAAAATGCTAAGTACATCGATTTTGTGTACTTGAACTATCGACTTGTTGATGTGCCTTTGCATTTTTGAAATTAATTTGAACTTTATTTGGTAACTGATAAATAATTATAAAAATCTACACCAACATGTGTATTATTTAGGGAGTAATGCTACTACACCCACAACATTTCCACAACCATAGGGTGTATTAGCTTGACCCTAGATTTCTGCGGACCTCATGAGGGTTCCACATGGGTCGCACACGAGACCCAATGAAATCAAGGGCCATGAAGTGTTGGTTGTGGAAGATATTGTGAAAAAAAGTTATAAGTATAGCATTTTTGTTATTTAGGTGTACCCAACATTACTCAATTGATTTAAAATACTTTTACATCACATACCAAATATATCATACCTAACGTTCTCAAAAAAAAAAAAAAGTGTATATATATATATATATATCTTTGTGCGAGTGTCACACACATACATGGTTCTCATTATAATATGAGTGATTTATGGGTATCACAGTGTGACAACCACATAAAATAATTTCAAAAACACCCTCCCAAGCTCTAGTTTATCTTGCTTGGCGGCCGGAAGTAGAAGTATCTAATTTTCTTCAATACTAACGTAGACGATTAATAACCCGGCTTTCAAAGTTAAATAAACTTTATATATTGGATTATTTAGTTACAATTTCTATAATATATACCAAGCTCAAACACTAAATTAGGGGGATATAGCCACAATCTCCTAAAATAAAACACGTCCAGGCTATTTAATTTTCTTTAACTCATTAGGCTCTTTTGTTTTTGTTTTGGTCGAAAACATCTTTTTATGCCTAAAATACTTCAAATTCTTATGTTAAAAACATATATATTTTTTTATATATAAATTGGTACCACAGGTGCATAGATCTCAAAAAAATACATGAGCTGAAAAAAAATACACAAAAAGTTTAAAAAATGATAAACTTATCAATTTGCAGACAAATAAAATTCCAAAATGAGGGTGCAAAATATACGTTTTGTAAAGTTTTCAAGTCAAATGCGTAGAACTCGGGAAAAAAAAAATCACCCAACAAAGTACGGGTAGGCATTCGGTCGGTTGGTCGGGTCGGGTCGGGTCGGGTCGGTTTTGCCAAGTTCGGTTCGGTTCGGGTTGGTGACAAATTTCTCATACCAAAAACCGAACTGAAATACATTTCGAAAGTTAGTTCGATTAATTCGGGTTATCGGTTGTTAGATTTAAAGTTATTCCGTTCGGCTTTTCGGTTTTAAGCTTAAAGTTCGGTTCGGTTCGGTTCGATTTAGTGGGAATATCCTATACTAATATTCAAACTGAAATATAGTTCGGTTAATCGGTTTGGTTAGTTCAGTTTCTAGTTCGGTTCGGTTTGTCCACCCCTACCAAAAAGTCCAAGAATTCATAAAGTTATCATAGTTAATACAAACAGATAATATTATTTGTTGCAAACAGATAAAATCTCAAAATCAGGCTGCAAATTATCGTCATTTTTTTTTTGTAAAATTTTCAAGTCCAATACGTAGATCGCGTGAAAATGCATGAAATACAAAAAAAGAAATTTAATAATAATAATAAAAATCATCCAAAAAGGCCAAAAAAATAAGAAAGTTATGGTTGTTTTCATCAATATTATCTATAGATTTATTGTTTATTTTGACAGATAAAAAAAAATGAGATTCTAAATTTTATTTTTTTGTACAATTTTGAAGGCAAATGCATAGATCTCGACTAAATACATGAAATAAAAATAAAATAAAATAAAATAAAAACAAAAAAACGAATAAGTTATGGTTGTTTAAAGTTGACAAATACTATTAAGTTAACCATTTTTTTTTGTCAGAAAAACTTCCAGCCAGGGGCTTTTAAAAACTGTCAAACTGTGTGGTTTTTTTCTTTGGCTAATCCACTTAATATTGAGGGGTTTATCACCAAATTTCTCATAAACTATTTTATTTAATATTCCAATTTTGCCATTAGTGGACAAGCATGTCTGCGTGTGCACATATACAGGTCTACATTTTTCCTTTTTAAAACTAAAATATTTCATGGAAGAAATACGTAACTTGTCCTATTTTTATGATCATGCACCATATACAAAACTATGTGTAACAATAAATAATTCATTTTGCCTTTAACAGTCATTCAATTTCCGAGCAATGGTTGCGCTCTATGAGTACTCATTATCAACCCCGCTCCTCTTTCTATCCCCCTCACCCTCCCACTGAACCTTGATACTAATTATGTCCTCATTTCTCGCATATGAGATCATTACATCAAACTATCAAAAAAAAAAAAAGTATCATTCAATTTCCTCGATCGAGAACTGTTTCCTCCATAGTTCTAAATTAAAAGTATAATTATGTCATAGAAACTTGAATTTTCTCCAAATTTTTACACCCATAACCTATCTTTATACTTTTGGTTAAACTTTTTTCCCATTTTCTAATTCCAATCCATACATATATTGCAGTAAATAACAATATTTCTTTGGTGTTTCAACCTACATGTATTAAAATTGTTAGTAGTGTTCACAATCATGTATACCAACTCTATGAATTTATTTGATATTCTTGATGTGGTATCACAAATCAATAAAAGGTCACTATCCAATCACATGTCAATCCTAATATTAGGGAAACAAATATGTTCACCCAAGCACTATATCTATGTGTATTAGTGTGGTAATAATAATAATGTAGTATCTGCTGGGAATTTAACACGCGAAATCATATCTCCCAAATGAACAATACTCATGAGTAGTAATTAAACATGCACACCAAAGAAAAGACACAAATTTCTACGTGGTTCCGCAAAACCGATCCACACCCAAGAGACCATGCATTCTTTCACTATTGAGAATATACAATTGGTACAAGAAAATACTTGGATTAAATCCCATAATCCAACCCCAATACCCTTTGTATACCCACTCTCAGTACCCCAAAGAACTCATACTCTTTCACCCTAGACCATGTACCCCCATAAGGGAAGACCCTCAACTTGGTACACCAAGGGCTTCCTAATTCCTATACAACATCCATATGTATATAGAGTTTACAAACCATTACTTATTGGACAAGGAAAATACAACTCTATTACAAAGGAAGCCAAACAATAATAGGAATCTAGCCAAATCGTAATCCTTAAATTAATGGGATTATCCCACATGTGATATGACCCAAACAATCACCCCCTCTATCACTTGTGGGAAAACTGTCCAACCATTCTATCACACATGACCAGCACCCCCTCAACCGAATAACCCACAAAGCTAACTGCTTTGCAACCATTTACCATTGACCCACTTTCGTACCAGCATGCACACTCCGAATCAACTTGGTCTTCATCAAATCGCGGTCAATACATGTGCAACTTCCCAAAGTTAATTATATCCATTAACTCCACCAGAGAAGAGTCTCGATCTCTCTTTTTCCCCAAAAATATTTCCCCTCACCATCGTCTGAACCGTGAAATAAACCATTTACCAACTTGCGAATTTTTCCATCGAGAACTTGGGAGTACAACACTACCAACCAGATGACACAAACCATCCATACTTCTCCCAACTGCCGTGTGTGATTTCAACAACAATATTAGATTCCTCCTCAACTTTTGGATCAATATCACACTACCTAAATAGCGAACCTGTTCCAAAAATATTTGATCAACGTTCCTACGTGCAGTATCCTAACAATTACCTCTGTTGGATAATTGCGTCTGTGTCTGCACTCATCTTCTTGGAGCCCATCAAATTATTTTCTCCAGAAGCACATGCTTACCGTACTCGAAATCTAACAACCCAAGAGAAATGCCCGTATGAGTGGAATGTGAGAAACTCTCCACCATACGCAACCTGCTACAATCACAGTAGCATCAAAATTATTTTTGGCCCTAGATCCCAACCTGCTGTTAAATAAATATATATATATATATATAGGATCTATCACCAAGAAAAAATAAATTCCAATCCATGTAGGATTTCATAAATCCGCACCAACAGATGAATATGCAGCGCCCAAAACCATAGGAACCATCTCTGACCTAAATTCCAAGCAACATAGCTTATCCCCACAAGCTCCTTAAAATTCCAACCAATCATGATTCAAGTTTCGTTACACCATGCCACATGGAATAATTTACCATGACAAACTTCAAAAAACAAATCTGAAGCCTATCATTCACAAGGCCACGACCACGACCATGACCATGACCACCGCCACCACGTTACTAACATGTTCACCTGTTCTTTTTTTTTTCTTCATCCTGTGTTATCTTTTAACCACTGTGCTGGTAATCTCCACCGTCACCATGCGCCTTTGTCACCATGATCTGACCAACCTGGCTCTGATACCACTTGTTGGGAATTTAACACGCATTTTAAAATTCCCTACAAGTTTGTTCAATAAGTAATAGGTTATAAACTCTATATATAGGGATGTTGTATAGGAAATTAGGAAGCACTTGATGTACCAAGTTGGGGGTCTCCCCTCATGGGGGTGCATAGTCTAGGGTGAGAGAGTGTGAGTTCGTTGGGATATTGAGAGTGGGTATACAAAGGGTATTGGGGTTGGGTTTAGAACACCCGTAAATTATGTTATTGCTTTTGCATTTCGTCATGCATGATAATGTGATGTGGCGTGTCTTATGACACATGGTTGAGTGAGTTTTGACTCACGAGTTTATTTGGGTGTCTGTATTAGAGAACCCTTTGAAACTGTTGTGATTGAGGATTTATTATTTGTGAAGTCTCTCCGAGTATGAGACGGTCACTGTGAAACATTTTAAATGTTTATCTGAAAATAAATGTTTACCTGTGTATTTCAATATCTGTATTATTTTCTGTTTTAGAATTCATATCTGTTGTTAGTTTTAGTATCCTGGTGAGGACGAATGAACACGCTATTAATTTGGTAGGCTAATTAGCAACTTCGGAAACGTCATGTAGAAATTCGCATTTTAGCGACCAAACGAAACGTAGTCGAAAACTTTTATAATTTTGAGATTTCACTTGTAAAGCTATGAATAAGCTGTATAGAAAGTTTCAGAGACTGATTAGGAGTTTTGAAAACTCGTGGGGAGGTAAACGTAATTCCCGAGAGTTTTGCCTATATATAGATAGAGATGACTTTAGATTTTTCATAAGTCTTAACCTAAAGTTCAAGAAGGAGGCCAAAGGGGATTTTTGGAGCTTAGAGCTTTGCGACGCTAAACGATGACTTTCCGTCAGTTTGCTTTCTCCCAGATTTCATATTCGAGCTCCTCGAGGTAAGAGCTTCGTTTTGATATATGTTAGGGCTTGTTTGGCCAAATTTTCTGAAAAGTCTTTTTCTAGAATTTTTCATAAAAGTTGATAAATGGAATTTTGATTCATAGGAATTGTACTAGACGGACTTCTACACGTTCTTTGTGCACGGGTTTTCTTCAGATTGAATTATAGGAACGTTAATCGGAGGTGAGTGATTCAACTATGTTTTTGGAATGGTTTCTTGATATGTATTCATGTTATGTTTGAATAACATGTATTAATACTTAGAGATATCTTGTGTAGTTCATATTGGGCATATATATTGATACGTAGGCCCAATAGCATGATGAAATGTTTTGATTACCACGAGCATGGTGATGTGTATTTGAGCATGTTAAGTTTCTTATTTGGGTCAGAAGGAGCACGTGGTCACCGTGCCATTTTGTGGAGCCGATATAGGCATTAAGGTCGCACGATTGAAGAGAAGAATCGTGGGTCTTAGCCTTTCGCGTGGACTTATTGGCGAGGAGTTGTGGATTGGGAGTATGGACGGGCACGTGAGTCTCCCGCGACTAGTATGAAATGTAGAGATGTGAATGCGGACATGTTTATCATTCATGTGCATATGTTGTTTTATTCACTAAGCGTTAGCTTAAACAAATCGAATATCTGTGGTTATTTAAATAACCATTTCAGGTGTTAATGCTGGCGATGAATCAGAGAAGTGAGCACGTGGGTTCAGAGTTCGATTAGAAGGCAACCCAAATGTTGATCTTGTAGTTTTGGAACAATAGGGAATGTTGTAATAAGGATTTGAATGTTTAACTTGTGTTTAACTTAGTATGTTAAAATGGACCTAAAGCATGGTAATAGTTAGTAACATATTGTAATTATACTTTGGTAATGTTTTAATACAGCTAGGATTACTTTGATATGAGATTGGAGTGTGTAGTTAACACTTGGTTGTTTTTAAAAGCTTTTTGAAACTTATTTTTCTGCAGATTGGGCTGCTGTCAGGGGAGCAGTCGACTGGTCCAGTGTTCAGTCGACTAGACCCTTGTGCCTGCTAGCTACTGATTTTTAATATGGAAAAAACAGTTGACTGGGTCCTGCCCCAGTCGATTGGACCTCTGAAGGTTTATGCGTTCATTTTGGTTCTGCTTGATTCAGTCGACCGAAGGGGGAATTCAGTCGACTGAAAGTTGGAGCCCCAGTCGACTGGATGGTCTGTTAAACGTTTTTGAAAACTCTCTGCTTTCTTCAGTCGACTGAGGTCCTGGCCCAGTCGACTGGACCACTAGTTTTGAAAAATGTGTTTTGTTTTCCGCTGCGTGTGTTCTTCAAACCTAATTTTGGGAACGTTAATGAATTGGTTTAACCTCGGTGGCGTGCCACGGGCTCCGGTTCGCTATTGTGGGACCGGGCTGTGACATTTAGTGGTATCAGAGCATAAGTTTAGAGCTTTGGGAACGAGTGACGTTATATATGCTGAGTGACGTCGAGTGGAGTGTGTAATTGTGAAGATAATTGTTATCATTGTAGGAATGCTTCATGTGTTAGCATTTATTGATTGTGATGAACTGTGCACATATATCTATATTGTGGCATAGCATGCATGGTTATTATGCATTGAACTCAACAGGGGAATATTTGAAACATTATGGAGGATCTGCCGAGAGAATTGTCACCGCATTCGCGGATGGACCGTATGGTGAGAAATTTCATACAAGCGGTAAGTGAAAGAGAACAGATGAACGTTCAGCCTCCACCAGTGGAAATTCGTTATATCAATGCACCACCGGCACCGCGACCTCAACACACAATTGTGGAACAGTTTCATAAGCGAAAACCGACCTTGTATCATGGACAGGTTGACATAGACTTGGCCGATCATTGGATGATGGATATGGAAAGACATTTCCGTCAGGTAAAATGTACCGATGAGGAGAAAATTCTATGCGCATTTGAAAAGATGAACAAAACAATAATTCAACTTGAAAATTTTAAACTCCAAAGTTTAAGTTTTAAAAAAAAATTATGATGATTCATATCCAAGCAGAAAAAAGAAAGAAAAAACAACATCAAAAGAATCAATGTGGCATTATTCTAAGCTAAGCAGCTTCAACTTTAAACCACAAAAGTGAGCTTTTCAAATTCCTCAAAGAAAAGGCCCCCAAAAGATAGCGAAATTTAACCTGCAAAAAAGATTTAAATATAAACTAAAGAAAAATGCACAACCAAAGGGCATGAAATACCCTTAGGACTTTTACTAACAAAAACAAATACCCTTAGGACAATTCACAAACAGCCCTAGCCAAAAATAGATTAGAGTTCTTACCTAAAAATAAAAATGAATAAGAAAAAGCTTGTACCTCAATCTGCTATGATAAACACAACCGCTCCATAGCCTGAAGCAAATAAAGAATGCAGTAAATAAAGAAACACTCATTAGGTAAGAACCCAAAGAGAGCAAAAAAAAAAAAAAGGTGGTAAACAATAGTAAATGAAGAATTGTTTTTTGATTACAAAAATTCGCAAAAACTGGTACGTAATTCTAAATGAAGAATTTAGATTCGATTCCATGAATCAGGACCCCATTGAATTAGCAAGGCATATAGAAAAACATTTGGGAAAACAAAATTTCTTATTTTTTCCCCTAGCTATATGAATAAAATTAGAATTATGGCATATTTGAGGGAAAATTCAGGGTCACAGGGGTCTAAATCATTGGTTGGGATCCTCGATAGCCAAAGTGCTGGCAGCACCTTGGGCAGCACGGGGCTGAGGATCCTCAGTCCTAAAACATCATTAACTCTTAACCAATACTGCTGAAAAAAAAAAACAAAATCATTAGTCGCATGAATACACAAACGAATGTAAGAATTAGCAAACAAAAAAAATTTGCTTCACAATCCTAGCTGTCTCACATTTCTTAGGAACCAAAGAGAGAATAAACAATTTGATGGCTTTCAAGTGATGGGACTTTCTTCAGCAATAAAAAATAAAAATAAAAACACAGATTGGCCTTTAATATTCACTACATAGAGAGAGAGAGAGAGAGAGAGAGAGAGAGAGAGAGAGAGAGAGAGAGGGTAAAACTAAGAGAGATTTTGGAAAAGTGAATGTGATGAGGCGTTGCTATAAAAAAATTGTGGAGTATGCATATGGGGATGGGAAAGAATGTAAACTCTTGGATTTATGGGTAGACAAAGAGACAGATGGGTGTAGAGCGAGCCGAGATGGAGTGTTGCTTAGACAATGGTAAAATCTAAATATAGAAATCTAAATTAGAGAATATAGAGAGAAATCTAAATTAAAATAGCATTTATGTTGATTGGGGTTAATTTTTGGAATAGGAAATCAATGGAATCAATGCAAATCACATGCAATTAAATTAGAGAATATGGAGAGAAATCTAAATCAATAGCATTTATGTCGATTGAGGGCACATTTTTGGAGAGTAAAAGAATACAAAATCGGTTGAGGTAATGCAAATCAAATAATGAAGGAAACGAAAATTTAAGATATTCTATATTTGGTGGCCGAGAAAATTTGAGAGTGTCAATGAATAAAAATGAATTTTTTCTTTTACTTTTTTCAATAATAACTCGAATCGCGAATAGATTATTGAATGATTCAGCTATGACCACTGTTACATATTGCAAGATCTAATTAAACTTACCAAACTTGAAGGCAGAGCGAACAAAAGGAATTTCTGCAACTCCACAAACTCGAATTTGTGCATGTCGATGGTTTGTACATAGCAACACTCATGTGAATAATGGTAATAATCAAACTCAAAAAACCGTGTAGGAATTCTGAATGCACTAAAACATATCAAACATGCAATGCACTTCCAGTGGAAAACTCTGAATTAATAAATAAAGAAAGCAATACCAACTGCACAGCCAAAAGAACACCTGCGATCCAAAAAGAAAATTATTAAGATACAATGAACCAATTGCAAATTCTTGAAAAAGCAAATGATGGAGAGTGATAAGAGCCAAAATCTACCCAAAAAAACGATGAAGAGAGAGGAATTTAATCTAGACCCAATTCAAATTATTTTTTTTTTGCATATACAACAATGTGAAAAACAACCATATTGAGACCAGTAATAATAGCTTACGACTGATTGAGGGAAGATCTGACGGACTCCGAATCCCTATTTTTGGTGCTTGAGAGACCAATATGTGATTATGTGCTGCCATCTTTGAAACACAAAATCCACATTACAAAATGCAAAGCAAACTAAAAAAATATAAAATCTGGAGCTTTACCTCATTAGAGAATATGTATACTTGCTGTAAAGCGAACAGTATCGAGCTTTACCTCATGATTACAATACAACACCTTGATTCTGACATCATTCTTCCGAAATTAAAATTCAGATCCATCAGATCTGACCCTAAACCCAAATGTGAATGAAATTGACAGTGGAGATGATGATGATGATGATGATCAGCGGAAGGTGAGAAAGAAGAGGCGACTGCGTTCGACAGAGAGGAGAGAGAGAGAGAGAGAGAGAGAGAGAGAGAGAGAGAGAGAGAGAGAGAGGACGGGCATGAATGGCTTTGGGAAGAATTTGGATTTAATATTTTAACCCCTATTCATCACATCCTAGTCAGCAAAATCACATTTTTTTTGGCAGATGTGAAGGATTGTGAGGCAGAATGTGAGGGGGTTGTGAGGTGCAGTGGTGGTGTGGTTTTGGGTGAGGGATTTGGAGATGCGGGTTGTGAGATGCTGCGGTGGTGTGGTGGTATGATTCTGGGTGAGGTAGGTTGTGAGGGGGGTTGTGAGGTGCGATGGTGGTGAGGAATTTGGAGATGCGGTGGTGAACCAACGAGGAGAGAGAGAGAGAGAGAGAGAGAGAGAGAGAGAGAGAGACGGGTATTGGCCTATTGGGGATTACTGATTAGAGATAGTGAAAAAAGGCTTGAGGGTTCCAAAATTTCATTTACACCCCCAACTCAGCAATCCAAGTCAACAAAATTTCATTTTAGTCACATTTTCTTGTCCTAGTCACTTGTCGTAGTAGAACAAAGTCCTCTAATATAATATATATATATATATATATATATAAAGAGCAAAGCTAAAATTCTTTCCACAATGAGTCACATGGCATTTTGTGGGTTTTTCTTTCGTCCATTTGACATTTTTTAATTTCTTTTTCTGTTTCTTTTTCTAAACTCACTTTTTCCTTTATAACATATGTGTGTGTGTGTGTGTCATATCATATTTGTTTGTGTTAATATAAAATCTCTTCAACTTCTCAAAATTGTAACAATTTTTTTTTTAATAAATTCATCTTCTAGAGACATTTTATTCTTCACTTATTAAATTACATTTTATTGGACAAATAAACCTCTTTGCATTCAAACGTGTTAATTTAATTCATATATTTGTTGGTTCATGTATTAGAAAATACATACAAGTTCAATTCTGTTCAGTGTATGTTCATGACTATCATAAAAAATACTCCATTCATTCAATTGTTATAAATATAATAACTTTTTAAGGTCATTTAGACAACTATTAAAGAATAGATGTATTATGTATATGTATGTCTACTGACACTAGAGGATTTTGACAAAAACTCGTACATTTACACGGATTGTCAACTAATTAGACATAATCGGAAAGGAAAGCAAAGAAAAGAAAAGAAAAGAAAATTTGATCATTGACCTTTGACGTCTCATATTTAAATCTACACATATAAAAGTGTGTATGTGTCTTTGTTTTGTTTTGTTTTTTTTTTTTTTTTTGGGAGTAAACGTGTATGTATATTGTTGTAAGGTACAAAATACAAACTTCCAAATGCTTTAATCACGCATAATTGCAACAATCGAAGCGAAAAATGCAACACATGTTAAACATTTCACTAGAAAATAAATTGATGACATGGTAAGCAAGCAAGTCATTGTTTAGTCGCTTTGAAGCAAAATGACATAACTACTCCACTATATATTGCAATGCCATGGCATATGATTATCCATTAGTTACTTGAACCTTTTTTTTCTTCGCCATTGATATATAATAATTAAGTGTCTAATTTTCTTGCCATAAAATTTTTGCTCATCACACAATTACTCCGCCACCCAATTGGATAATTGTATGATTGTATCTATACGTTTGGTTTTAGATGATTATTAGTTGTAGATCTTTTTTTTTTTTTTTTTTTTTATGGATATTAGTTGTAGATCTTTTGTCATACAATGATGCAATTAGTTCACATTAACAACACTAGCATATTTTAGGTCATGGAAGTTTATTGTGTTAATTCAGAAGTGAACCTGTCAATTGCACAGAAAAGGAACATCTCTGCAAAGATTTATTTTACTGCACCGTTCATATACCTTTGAAAAGATGAATACATAGTAAAATTTTTTTGAATCAATTAGATAGAGTTTTGGCTTGTGAATTGACAAAACATATAGCAAAGTTCAGATATATAAACTAGTCTCCAATTTTTTTTTCCCTTTCTTTTTGTTATAAATATCTAATATGAAACCTATCCAAGAAATATATAGGTGTTTATAATAACTTAATAACCAATGCAATATAATCGAAGTATAATTCAAATGAACTAAATAGAAGCTTCAATTTGCATATACTTTTACAGGACGTAACACGTGACATGTTGTAGTCATGTTCTTGATTTTTATGGTTTAAGAGTATAAATTGCCTATTATTATGTTTATGTCTTTTCTTCTTCTTTTAGGAGTGCTGAATCATTTCAATTTCTTCATAAAATATAGTAAATTATTAGAGGTTAAAAGATGAAACGTAATCACAGGGCTTAAAATAGAATAAAACAAAACTAGAAGTCTTAAAGTGATAAGGCAAAAAAAAAAATTAATAATGATATTAGAAGAAACTTCTTATACGAGAAAACATCTTATATCATTGGATAAGAAAGAAGTCATAGGATTCTTGAGGATAAGGGCGGAGCCAAATTTATTATTAATTTTATTTTTTATTATTTATTTATATATATATATATATATTTTTTTTTTTTTGGGGGGGGGGGTTAATTTTATTTTTTATTATTTATATATATATATATATATTTTTTTTTTGGGGGGGTGGGGGGGGGGGGGGGGGGGGGGCGGCGGGGGGCTTGCGAAGTTATACAGAGTTTCGTCCTAATTTTTTTGGCGGTATTTATATATAAATAGACATGTGTGTGTTTGGATTTGGAACACTTAATTGAGTTGGGCTGAAATAAAAATAGACATAGTAAGATTTTGTGTCAAATATAAGGGTGATCTTGGGCTAAAATGTTATGGTGCGTTTGGACTAAAATATCACATATACAATTATTATTAGGGTGTACTAGATTACATTTGGGCTTAAAATATCTCAAGTACTAAAATAATTTCTCAAACTTTGGGAGTCCTGAACTACATTTGGACTAAAATATCGCATGTAAGAAAAAAAAAAAAACTCCAGATTTTTTTGGGGGCTATATCCACCCAGCCCCTTCTCAATGCTCCGCCCTTGCTTGAGGATCTCGATATGTATTTATAACTACTTTTTCATCCAAAGATTGTAAAACACTTTCTTATATATATGTGAAACTTCCTACTCCCTCCGTCCCTTTTTTTGAGTCCATCATTGGGAACTCAACTTATTAAAAGAACAAAAAGAATCTATACCTACTTTCCACAATTGTCCCTAATTATTATAATAATTTTTTTAGTTTTGTCTTGGTGTAGATTTAAAGGAAGGGTAGTATTGAAAAGTAAGGGTAAATTGTATACTAATTTAGGAAAATAGACACTAATTTTAGGACATCTCAAAATAAAATATAAGACTCAAAAAAACAGACGGAGCGAGTACAATATTCTTACCCAAAAAAAAGCAGCAGAACATACGCTAAAGCAGGACTACGTTATCCTAAAAAAGGATAAAATAGGAATAGAAATCCAACGAACCACCGCGTTCGACTAACTTCGTAATTAACCTCAAAATCCAAGTCCTTAATTACCACTTACTTACGGTCACGGAACTATCCCAAATAAACTCTTCTTCCTTGAAATGCTCAAACACAAACACAAACACAAACACATGCAGCCCCTCTTCGCTCTCTCTCTCTCTCTCCATAAGCTTGTCTCTCAGAGCTCGTACGGATTCGCCCCCTTTCTGCATAATTTAATCAGAACACACATCTATATCTATATCTATATACGTATTTATTACAATATATTGTGCGTCTAATTTAGGTAGGTTAGGGAGGGGGTGGCCGAGTCAGGTGTGGTGGAGAATCGGTCATGACTCGGAGGTGCTCTCATTGTAGCAACAATGGTCATAACTCCCGAACTTGCCCGTCGAGAGGCGGCGGTGGTGTGAAGCTTTTTGGGGTTAGACTCACGGATCATGGGTCGATCATCAAGAAGAGTGCGAGTATGGGGAATCTCTCTGCTCACTACCATTCTTCTTCATCCGCCGCCGCTTCACCGAATCCGAGCTCCCCTTCTTCGGACCCTTTTCGCGACCCCGACCCGGATCACGTGCCCGATGGTTACCTATCCGACGATCCTGCTCACGCCACCTGTTCCTCCAATCGCCGTGTCGAACGCAAGAAAGGTAATTAATTTAACTCAAATAAAAAATATATATATATATATATTCGAAGCCAACGATTATGTTTTTTTTTGGGGGTATTTATAATTAATTATGCAATGGTTTTTTGTTTATGCAATTATGCAATGGTTTTACTGTTTTTGTTTTTTTTTTTTGTTTTTCTTTGTTGCAGTTTTTCAATTCATTCTTTTTGTTTACGTGAAATGAAACTTAATTGGATGTGGTCAATTGTGTGGTTTTTGAGTGGATGACTTGCTTTTATCTCCGTTTATTTTGGGTGTGACTTGTCTCAGTCATTTTTTAAATTCGAATTATAGTCACTGTATAAGGCTCTGTTTGGTTTATTGCATTATGCATATACCCACAGAGAGAGACATGTATATATCATTTCGAATGTTTAAATTCACCTTTTTTCTTTTCTTTTAAAAAAAAAAAAAAGTAAAGGAAAGCAATACAAAGTGTTGGTGGGTGGTGTTGGTATTTTTTTTACGTGGGTAATTGGGGGTGTCTTGGGCAAGCTTACGCGCACCTCGACTAATCCCCCGAGGCCACGCTTCTGATGACTCAAAACACTAATCCTCTTGGTTAGTACAGCCAAGAAGCTTACCACTCGGCCACAAAGATGTGGTGGTTATTGATGTTGCACCGCCGGCCCTGAGGTTTTGGGGGCCTTAGGCGAACTTATAAAATGAGGCCCTATATAGTAGCATGAATCAATTATCAAATCTAGAAATGTACTTCCTAGAAGTTATTTGGGTCTATTTGGTCTTTTTTTTTTTGGTCTATTTGAGATATTTTTAAAGGGGAGAAACCTAAATTACCTAAATAACAAATCTGCTGATTCAAATCCAAATTTATTGAACTGCACAATTCGCAAGCATCTCAAGAAGAAAACAAAAAAAAAGCATGCTAAAATTTTCCCGTTAATAAAAACATGCTGAAATTAACAATTCGAAATCAAAACAACACCATTTAAGCACTTGCCATGCATACATTGTGGTGTTTAGAGAGGGAGAGAGTGAACCGGACAAAGCCTAATTAGTAGGAGAATGAAATAGTAAGACAGCCAAACAGACATAAAACCCTAACTAGGGACCAAAGTTAGGGCACGTTTGGGCCTTTTGGGCTTTAAAAATATGGCTAGTAGTAGTATGGACCGAGGGACTTGGGGGCCCTCAAATTGTGCAAATATTAGGGGGCTTTAGGCTTGGGCCTCATTTCTTACACTATAGGGCCGGGCCGGCCCTGAGATTGTGAAATTCACATGAGGCCCCAAGCAAACATGAAAAGAAATTTTTTTTAGGCCCTTTTTTAGTCCTATTTTTATATATAATACATGTATATATAAGATCCTATTTTTTTTAGGCCCTATTTTGCCCTATTTTTATATATAATACATGTATTTTGGCCAAACAATGCCTTATTTTTGGTTCTATTTTTATAAATAATGCATGTATATCTAAGGCCCTGTTTTTTTTAGGCCCTATTTTGATCCTATTTTTATATATAATACATGAATTTTGGCTAAACAAGGCCTTATTCCAAGGCCAAATAAGCTCTTATTTTTTGAGGCCCCAAGCTGCCGCCCGGGATGCTAGCCCAAGGGCCGGCCCTGCGGGCACCCCCCCTCCCACCCTTCTATGGCTTGATCATCTCTGATGTTTTAGGCCATCTCCAACACTTGAACCAAATTTTTAGTCAAATTTGAGTACTGAGTTAAAGCTTCGTTTGACTCTCCCTCTATGAAGTATAAAATTTGAGTAAAACTATATCCGATCCTTACTCCAGCTCATATCCAATCAAATTTGAGTAAAACTCTTAAATAAAAGACTCCCCAGCCCTCACTCAAACCCATATCAAAATTTCAGTATGTGAATGTTGTTATTTTACTTCGGGTTTAAATTGAGTAAAACTCAATTTCATATGGGTTCGAGTCAAGGATTTGAAGAGACTATTGAGGACTTTTACCCAAAGTTAAATTTAGTATGGGCCAGGATTGGAGATGCCCTTAGTAGGTTTAGTATTTTTCTTCTTCATTTTTTGGTCGAAAGGGACATAAAATTGTGGATAAACTATAATTATTTGAGTTGATATAAAGAGTTCCCCATCATTTGCTCTACGTTCATCTTTTTCCCTGCAACCCAAGTTTGAACTCATTACCATCACAATGCTGGCGAATGCAGCCTATTCATGTCTTCTGTTTAGAGATTGTTCTTATGCCCAAGGTTTTTTTTTTTTCCCCTGATTGATTGAGTAATTTACTCTTGTGCGCCTCCTCCAGGAGGAAGTATGTTCTAAAGATTCCTATTTCGCATTATGTTTTAAGTCCTAACTTATCTTACTTCCATTGTTGCCACACCGGGATGAAATGTTAATTTTTATAGAACAGGGAACTCGACTCTAGTGGTAGGTGACACAATACTTTTTTTTTTTGGCCTCATATTTTTGTTATCTATGGGTGAAACCGAATAGATGAATAAATGTAAAACAATTAATTTCTATTGTAGTTGGAGCAAATTGAGCAGCTCGCGTTGCTTGCGTCAATTATGCGCTCGTTCTAATCAGTGGTTGTACAGATATATGAAGTTTGGATAGGGATACATGTTCGTATATGACACGGAAATGACACACCAAATACGACAAACCTTGAAAAAACAGAATATTGATATGCAACGTATATATTTGTAATTTTGTATTGTTGTAGTGTTTGTATACGTATGCATGTTTATGCCAATCTATTGATTGTTAGTTATGATATTTGTGCACATATTGACAAGGGGTCATGCTGTATATCTACATATTGTGAAATATCGAACTTACAAGTAGAACGTCTAAGAGTTTGAGTGTTTTATATCATGGTTGTGTGTTAAGGTAATTGTACTCGACTGTCCTGTCAAGCCATAATTAGACTGGATATCATTCTTGGGTGACTTGGTTTATTTTGGTTCATTAAGACCACTCGGTTGCTTTTTATTTATATTTCAGCACTGGGTTTACTAAATCCTTCATTTCATTCTCATGAAATTAATAGCTCATTGAAAGTAGAAGGGCCCATTTGGCACAGCTTCTGCTTCTGGGGTTCAATGTTTTTATCCAAAAGTTGTCCAATGTAGCATTTGGCCAATCGTAAATTTTTGCAATTACTCACATCTTCTTGCAACTGAATCGCAGAATCTAGTTTCACATACAGTTTCATTTTAGCTTTGGAGTTCTATAATCATTATGAACTCCTAAAACTGTTGCCAAACACTCTCAAAGTAATACTCACCCTTCTTCTGGAAAAAAACACAGGCATGTTTTGGCATATTGGAATATTTATGGAGCTGCATCACCTCTCTTAGTTTCATATTTTCCGTCATATCAATTTGTGGAAATGTGTTATTGGTTTGTTGGATATGCAGATCCACTTTCCACATGACCAATCTGCCAAATTTGTGGCACCTTGGCTTGAGTGATACTGGTCACTTTTTTTCTTCACTGATCTTCACTTTTTAACTTCCTAGGCTCGACTTAATCAGGCTTCAATACATTTTGGAGTTAATTTTTTTGCCTCTAGCATTTTTTGCATTTAAAAGCAAGTAAAAGAAAAATTTTAAAATACATAATTTGCTTGGGTTGCTCTTGCTTCTTTCTCTAATTGCAAGTTTTATTTACTGAATTGGTTTGTAGGTGTTCCATGGACAGTGGAGGAGCATCGTTTGTTCCTATTAGGTCTCCAGAAGTTAAGGAAAGGAGATTGGCGTGGGATATCACGCAACTATGTTACATCACGGACTCCCACACAGGTTGCAAGCCATGCCCAGAAGTATTTTAACCGGCATAGTAATGGCAGTCGAAGAAAGAGAAGGTCCAGCCTTTTTGACATGATCCCGGATATGGTAAGACTCGCTTCTATGTACTAAATTTACCTTGGGCCATATGCTCTGCATTTACGCACAAGCGCACACACACATATGAAAGATCAGTTGTCAGTTTACCGGTTGCAGTACCCAAATCATCATATGAAAATTAAAATCCTTGATGACTTTGAGCATAGTGGATCATGTTGAAACTACACTTTGATGCATTTGAACTGTGACCCTTCGGGTTCTCTGTACTCTCTCTCTCTCTCTCTTTTGGAGTTTCAGCTTTCCTGTTTTCCCTTGGGCTATGTTTGGATTATGAATTTAGTGATTTAAAGGAAAAGAAAATGTTAAGAAAAAAACAAAAAAAAAATTTTTTTGATAGATTAATAAAAGGGTAAAAGAGAATAGGGGTTAAACAAATTGAAAATTTCCAATTTTGGGAGTCACTTCCCTTCTCTTTCTTTGAGTTTTTAGGGTTAAATACATTTACACCCCCTATGGTTTGACTGATTTGCACTTATCCCCATGTGGTTTAAAATTTGGCACTAATATCCCCTATAGTTTGGACTAAAGTGCAACGTTAAAATTTGCTAAGGAATTGAAGGGGGTAAGTGCAAATCCGCCAAACTACAGGGGGTATTAGTGCTAAAATTATCTACAACGTATTTAACGGTTGTACTTTAGTCCGAACCATAGGGGGTATTAGTGCCAAAATTTAAACCACAAGGGGGTAAGTGCAAATCGGCCAAACCACATGGGGTGTAAGTGTATTTAACCCGAGTTTTTATTATATTTTGAAAGTTTTCAATTTCTAATGGAGGAAAACACTAGAGAGCTGGCTAGTTTTCCTTTTCCTTCCCTGTATTCACAAATCAAACAGAAACTAAAAGTCCATTACATTCTTTTCAAACATATATATGTAACTCACACACCAATGAATATCGTAATGACCACAGCAGAACATATGTCTTGGTCTAGTTTAAAAAGTAGTATTGATCATAAAATCCTATATATTCATGAATCTCATTGTTTTGTTTCTTTGGTTATTTCTGTCAGGCCACAGATCCTCCACCATTGCCAAAAGAACAATTCATGCTTCCTCCTCGAGCAGTAGAAACTAGTACTTCAAACTCACAACCATCTTTAAATCTCTCTCTAAAACACGAATTTGAACCCATGGAAACCACTTCCATTGAAATGGTTCAAGAATCCAAAGAAACTATGACCCCATCATTTGAAACTCCATCATTGGTTCCTGCTTTTTTCCCAGCTTTTGTACCTTTACCATTTTCGTTTTGGCCATCAAATCCTCAAGTAGAGAAAGGAGCAGAGACATCTCATCATCAAGTCCTAAGGCCAATTCCGATCCTTCCAAAAGAACCGGTCAATGTCGATGCGCTAGTGGGTATGTCCCAGCTCAGTCTAGGAAAGACCGAAGCTGCCCATATAGAGCCCTTGAAATTACTGGGAGCACCATCGAGGCAGTCTGCATTTCATGCAAGCACTGCAGCCAATGGGTCAGAGATTAGCAATGGAAAAAGTAATGCAATCCAAGCAGTTTGAATTAATTAGGAGTGGTGTTTAGGGATTTAAATTTGTAGAATTTTTTTTCTTCCTCTTATTTAATTTCTTCAATGTCATGTAGTTTTATGATTCTAAGGTAGCAGGTTAGATTTTTTTTTTTTGCTGATCAAAGTACTTTAAAAAGCAGGTTAGATTCATTCTATTGGGAATATTTATTCTTTCTAACTGTAAACAGCTAGAGAAATTATATCATGTGTTCATCGCATTTGTTGAATTAATTGTAAGCGGTCAACCCTTGATGTTGAAAAAAAAAAAAGTGACAATATGAACCCAAGCGGAATCACAAAAGAATTGAGGAAGAAGACGATCACAATAAATTATATGCAACAAATATTACAAGTTCTAAACCTCTGAACTCTCAAAATAATAGCCAAAAGAAAAACGGAAAATTTTATCCGCAAATCTATATCTATATCTATCTATCTATATCTATATCTATACTATATATAAGTGCACCGATGTCCTTAAGTGTTTTGAACTTTTATCAATCGGTGCACTTTTATTTTAGTGATTTTTCTTAGAAGAGTTTTAATAAGTTTGATATACAATTTTTTTTTGGTCCGTCCATAAGAGTCCTAATTTATTTTTATTTTTTCTTTTAGATGTCATATGTGGCTCGATTACTATGGAAATTTGTTTTTGTGGAACGCATGGATATATTTGAGAACCACACAGATAAATATATATGCTGAAAATTTGTAGGATTTAACTCATACGGCACCACCCTTCGCTGAAGACGTTTTTTTAATTACCACGTAATTGTTTATATCTTCTTTATTCTAAAATCTTTGATATTTATTTGGTATCAAATACCATCATAGTATGGTTGCATCACAAATGCATTCCTAAGCATTTGGATCTGTCCGACTTGTGCAGCCCATCAATTACTGTCAACTCTGTCCCTTGGAATTATTTAAGATTTTCTATATATGACGTATCTTATTCATTTTGATTGTACGTATCATTAATTTGGAGTCAAAATATTATAATTTTGGTCCAAAATGTTACAAGTAATTTTGATTTTAAAACCGAAGTGGTTTTTAAAGTAACATGTCGGGGCCAAGTTACAGTATTTTTGGACCAAAACTACTGATTGCATGCCATGCTCATTACCAGGGGTTCGAACCCTGCCCCCTCCCCTTTCCACGGTCCTGGCACTTTAGTCCTCAAACAAGACCACTAAACTTAACGATATAAAAACCGTTAAAATTAGGTTTAATTACAAAATATATCCTAGAAGCTTGGTCCATGTTTCATTTTAGTCCCTGTAGTTTCAATTGTGTCAATTTAGTACATTAAATTCTTTAATAGAAACAATGTGGTCTAAATGTCCAATTCAGTGAGAAAAATTGACAAAATTTACTAACGTGTTTGTGTGCACCATTAGTAAATTCTATATATTTTTCTCACTAAATTGTACATTTGGACCACATTACTTCTATTTAAACAGCAGGGATGAAATTGACACAATTGAAATTACATGGACGAACATGAGATAGAAACCAAACTTCAAGGGTATATTTAGTAATTGAGTCTTAAAAATATTATAGAATTTTCCAAATTATTAAGTATTAATTACGTGCTTAGTTTAATAGTTTGGTATGATTTTAGTTCTGTTCATAAACTACAATGAGAGAAAACTATACACGATCAACAATCATGAAATTTTTATAAAATGAGTGTACGTTCACGATGTTATAGAATGAGTGGGATTATTTTAATTGAATGTGACTATTTTGTGATAAATTCAATCTTTTTTTTATTCAGTAAATGTTGCACAGTTCATATTATTCAGTAAATGCAAGAATATATATTTGATTTAATACTTCACTTAAAGTTTCTAAGAGATTTTGTTAGTTTTATCAATAATTACTGCTACTTGAATATGATCAAAGTATTTCAAAGTGCTTAAATGAGGCAACCATCTTCCAAATGCATCTTGCCCTTCGCATATTATTTGCAACAATATTGGTTCATTGTGAACTAGCTAATGTAAAGAAATTATGGGATGATCATTTTGAGGCAATGCTTAAAGCTTTTAGATGTGATGTTAATTCAATTAAGTTGCAAGTTTTAAAGACCCTTACTAGTTGAAATTTGGGTAAAAGTATTGAGAATTATGACCTACCAAGTATACAACATGATGCCTCTCACTCTAAACAAACTTATGCAAGAGAAATTAGAGATGAAATGTCAATTGATGTTCATCCAAAAGATTGTAAGAGTCAAGTTTAAACATAGCAACAAATAGCATTTAAAGAGATCTTAGACCGAATTAATGCTGGAAGAAACGGTGCAGGTGCATTTTTTTTTTATTGATGGCGCCCCTGGAGGAACTCGTAAAACATACATTTATCGTTCCTTACTTGCAACCATTAAGATCGCAAAATATGATAGCTCTTGCTACAATAACATCTGGAGTAGCAGCTGCGATAATGCCTTATGGACGAACTACACATTCATGCTTTAAAATATCGATCAGTGCTAATGAGACCAGTATGTGCAACATAATAAAACAGAGTGGAACAAAAAAGTTATTATGTGAAGCAAAGTTAATTATTTGGGATGAAGCACCAATGGCAAGACGAAGGGTTATTAAGACATTTGATAGAATAGTGAAAAACATCTTAGACAACCAAGAAGATTTTGGAGGAAAATATATCGTGATTGGAGGGATTTTCGCCAAGTATTACCAGTAATGCCTCAAGCTACAAGAGAAAAAATTGTTAATGCAAGTCTGGTAAAGTCATATCTTTGGCCAAGAATGAAGAGGGTAAACCTTAACAAACAATATGAGAGCAAGAACTGATCCACACTCTAGCACGCTACTTCTACGAATGAGAAATGGTGATGAACTAACAAATGAGGGTGATAGGAATGTTATTCCATAGGAAATGGTGATTGAATATGTCAATGATGAGTTATCAGAGCATAAACTTATAGATTGCATCTTCCCATCATTGCATCAAAATTTTAAATCACCAAACTACATGACAAATTGAGCAACAGTACTACTAGCAACCAAAAATGAATATGTGGACAAATTGAATGAGAAAAATGATTAGTCTTTTTTTGGGCGATGCCAAAACATTCATAAGCTTTGATGAAGCAGTTGATAACACTTGCAACTATTATCAAGAAGAGTTTTTGAATTCGTTGACTCCAAATGGACTATTTCCACATAGGTTGATTTTGAAGATGAACTATCTGATTATACTACTAAGAAATTTAGATGCATCATATGGTTTATGCAATGGGACCTGCATGGTGTAGAAATTTTGTGGATTATGTTATTCATGCAGAAATCCCAATTGGAGAGCATGCGGGGAAACATGTTCTTCTACCACGAATTCCTCTCTCCCCGGTAGAAAAGGAATGCTATCCTTTCCAATTCAAACGGAAACAATATCCAAATTGTCTTTGGTTTTTGATGACCATAAGCAAAGCACAAGGACAAACTATGCCAAATGTAGGAATCTATTTACCTCAAGCCCCGTACTCACTCATGGACAATTGTATGTTGCCTTGTCAAGGGAATCTCAATGTCAACAACTAAAGTCTTAATCAAGTCAGAAGCTACAAACAAAGAAAACGAGACGTATACAAAAAAAATGTCGTTTATAAAGAAGTTCTAAATTCAAATAGGTCGAATTAGGTAAATGTGTAGTTGTTGATATACAGTTTCCCTCTTTTCCCTTTAATATTTTTAGCAACTTCACTAACTTTTAATTGAAAAGGAGTCTCACTTTACTACGTTTTCCTTATTGTTCCATACTGAACTGCTTGAAAATGGTTCTCGCTATACACTTTCACAAACTTCTGTTCTTTTAATTTGTAGAAACTGCTCCTGAGTGATAATTCTATATTGGATGATTCCTACAGATGGAAAGGATTGAAATCTCTAAGGCTAGAGGACTTGTTTTTGAAGCCAAAACTTAAAATTTTTGGTACTATAATTGAGTCATTAATTTCCAATTTAATCAAATGGGACCTTATGTTTGACTTTTTAGTTAGTTATAAAGTACCTTATGCTTGTCTTTAAAATATTTCCTTGATCACATTTCTTCTTTAATGCAATTGTTATTAATTATTTGTCTTAATTTGAGTAATAATGATAGTTGGCTAATCTTGCTGTGATATCCAGGTTGCGATTTGAGTATGAGATTCGTCGTTGTTTCAAGAAAATGGTATTAGCAGTGGATAGTTTGTTTTGCTCCATTTTCTTCCATTCTTTCTGTGGTTTATATTATATCAGAGTGTCTTCTTTGTTTTTCTGGGGCTGGGTTAATATTTCTCAGGGGTCTATTTTTTTTTATTTTTTATTTATTGTTTTCAAGAACACATGCAGGATGCTTGTAGAAAGGTTCTGGTAAAACGCTTGAGTTAGTAGTTAGGTAGGGATCTTTTTCTTATCAATGGTTGTTTCTACTAAGTTTTACCTAATAACAATGACTAAAAGAAAATGTCTTCCAACAACATTCATTCTAAGTTTAAGTTTATGTTCAAGTTTAAGTTATTTTACTATCTTTAGTTTTTTTTAACATTCATTATTCTTTGTGGAGAAACAATCAAATTACTGACAAATGGCACAACTTTCACACTAGATAAAGGTAACATTGTTCAATCACTTGAATGGAAAAGGAAACAAATATCAAAGAAAAGTGATGGAAAGAGGAAACATGTCTTGAAGAAGAAAAATCAAAATAGAGAAGCAGCAGTAAGTTTTGAATATCAATAAATTTTTTACTGTAGTCTTTAGAGTTTATTTACTAGATGATCTTTCCAACTTTAAGTTACAATGAACAAGTATCTTAAATTGATTTCTTTTTTGAGGATAATATATTTTCCCCTTCTCTTGCTTACACTCATTTATTCATTAATATTCAGCTATACTTGTGAGTTATGACAACTAGGATTTTATATTTGGTACATTGTGATGTTGATCATCACAAACCATTCTCATAGTTCTATACTTTTATGAATTTGCCACTTTTATGTTCTTTGTTATTTGACAATAACATTTCTACTTTCCATTTGTCTTTCTACGCAATCCAATTGCCTTAATTTTTGAACAAATCATATACATTTTCTTCAAACCATCACAGTTATTTTGTTAAAGCATCACGTTTCGCTTTTGTGAGGACAATACATTTTCTCTTCTTGATTACACTCATTTATTCATCAATCAACTATACTTATATGAGTTATTTGTTAGGTCGTGATGATCTCATCATAAGCTATTCTCAAGGTAAAGATGTTTATAAATGTGCACAATCACGTGCAACGCACGTGTTGTATGACTAGTATGTATAAAATAGATGAAAAAAATTCACCTCGAGGGTGCTGTCCCGAACCCTTGTGGGGTTATGAGCCCAGCCATCCTTGGTTTAGGGCTCTGTTTTTAAATGGTCGCGTAGGGCTCCCAAATTGTCAGGTCGACATTGAATTTATTGGTTTAAGTTATATATTTCTTCTCCTCAAAGGCACTTATATATATATATATATATATATATATGTATACTGATGATTAGGTGTGGGTGTTAAGGGGCGGACTTTGGGGTGGACCACTTTTAGCGACGAAATTTTTCGTCGCTAAAAGTGGTCCGGCCCAAAGTCCGTCTTTTGACACCCGCTTAAGATCCGGACTGTATATATGTATATTGGTTTTGAGTAAAAACCTAATGTGAATAAGCTCCAAATTAGGAGAAATTTTTGGGTACCCCTAAGGTACCACGTGGCATGACACTTGGTACCCCGTATCCAATAGATGCGCGCCACACGAACAATGAAACTCACCACAAAAAAATTAAATAACCCAACAATCTTGTGTGACGCTATCTCAATGAATGTGAGACACCACATAAGCGCTACCTTCAAGCTACACAAAAACTTCTCCCAAATTAGGACCCCCTTTTTCTGCTCTGAAATCTCTCATCCAATCTGATGTATTGTTTTTGCACGAGGGTCCACTTCTCTAGCTTTTCCGAGTCTCTTGAATTACCGAAACACCCTTATTAAAAAAAAATAATTATAATAATATTATTATTATTGTTTTTTAAAATGAGGTGATATGTACTCCACTAGAAAATCAAAATGGACAAGACCAGTTTATGAATGAAATCTGCAGTGTTGCGTGTACTAGATCTGACCATTGCTATTAAATTAGAATCCAATGACCTGTGCTTGAAAGTTCTCATTTAAAGCCTCTAAATAGACAATTTACATATTTGCTTCGGCATTAAAATCTTGTACTTAGCTTGATTTAGCATGAAGTCATGTGAACCGGTACCCTTCATCGCTAACTACAGTTTTAGCCACAACTGACTTCCTTCAAGTGTTTATACTTACCTTCTTAACTTATGTTTTAAAATTGGAAGTAATACTGCATGAAGGACACCTAATGTGCAAACGGACAATTTCTGAATGATTACTAATTCAAAAATGATACATTCATAATTTTTCACAACCTTTTCCACAATCAAAACATCTTAGTTCTTGATTTCAGTGAATCCTGTGTGCGACCCATATGAAACCCTTATGGGATCCACATAAATCATTAGTCAAGATGCATGATTGTGGAAAATGTTATAAAAAAAGGTTGTGGGTGTACATAACTCTTACTAATTTCACACCATGTATAACAAGATTCTTTTTTTTTTTCTTGCTAAATTCTATATAACAAGATTCCCTTCATTAGTTCATTGCTTTCCAATTTTGAAATAAAATTATCCTTAGTTATGTGACTTATGTCATGAATTTTGTTAATCTATTTTCAAACAATAGTATAAAATAGAGTTACTTCTCATCACATTTTCTCACCCAAAAGAGCAGTATTTTGTGTGTCATGAGCGAGAAATTATTCTATATTACTGTCACATCATATAATGACCACTATAATTTCATTATTATACATCATGTGAAATCTACATAGAATTCGTGAGCATTTACATCATAGTTGACACCTGTAAGATGCATACACACATGCATATTAGACGAGTATAGGTGCGTTTACCTTGCGGAATAACTCGTCAGATCGTTGGAATGACGTTGTTACGAATCCTCTTATCGAACCACGAACTAGCTGCCTCCGTGCACTCTCTTGTGTCCCATACAGTCGCAGAGATGCTTCTTGAGCGATCTCCGATGATACCCGCTCAAGATCCCAAGCCCTTGTGGTGATAGGATAGAGAGAGAAACCGTGAATGTGAGAGAGAGAGAGAGAGAGAGAGAGAGAGAGGCTGAGATTTTTATGTCTCCCTTAGGTTTTCGATGTGTAATACACACACACACACACATATATATATATAAGCACAATGAAAATCTAACAGGCTTAGGACTCAAAAGCCCGTTACTTAGTGTCCAAGCCAGGTCTTATTGGACCCAGTCCAATAACATGTGGGCCGGTGCCCGTATGGCCCGACCACAATATGTGTTACATCTCCCACTCACCCACATAGGGTTAGTTCTAAAACTAATCTCTCAACACAACAAAAACAAATGTTTTCCAAACCACACTTTGTTGATCTTTATAAAAGTAACAAGTTTAAAAGGGACTAATTTTTTGTAATATGGCACTGCAAAGTAACACACCGATAGAATGAGTAACAACTTATGGGCTTTATGCTTATTCTATGGTCCAACCCATTAAACCGAATAATGGGCCTCTGGCCCAATATCATTATAACCTTAATAGCCTATAGTACTTGGCTCGAGAAGGATCATAGCACGCGCTTTGTGATAAGCAGCATGCACCATGATCTTGTTGGAAAGTATATGTACTACCCAATAGCCAAAGTATTATGAGATCAGCTCAAATTTGTTTTAGATGGCACATTCACTACTAGATTAAGCATCTAGTTATGAAGTTCGAGAAAGTAAAGGAAACGTTCCAAGTACACGATGACTGGACATCTAAGGTCGATGACAGGTATGATTCGTGATTTCAGAATACTCGGAACATCTTTACTGGCGAACTGCAGTTTCAGGGTATGATTAGTTCTTTGCCTGATTCGCGGGTCCATAGAAAACAAATCATGATCCACAACGAAAATGTTAAATTTTTTTGTTTTTGACATTTTCTGACATGTTGAGCTGAATACGAAGCGCGAAAAGGTAAGGTGAATCGTATTGCTACACTCATTACCACAACTTTCATAAGTGAAAGTAAGTGCAAGGCCAATGGGCCTAAACGCAATGATAAGAGTAAACTTGCCTAGAGGCAGGGTAGGGCTAGCAAGTTTGCGCCCAAGGCTACAAGGTGGAAGAGCGCATTCGAGGGCGTTTTTCAATTCGGTGGTAATAGGATGGATACATTTTGGGTGGTAGTGTTACTAGGACATAATTATCTAAAAATAACTACTTAAGAGTTGTTTCTAAATAATTCAAGTTTCCTCTGTTATTCATTTATTCTGAGACATGGCATGCTAAACTTGAACGCATAGGATGTGATAGGATGACTTGATTAGCTCGAGAAGCCCTCTTAGGCCCACTCTCTAAGGTTAACCTACCTATGTGAGAGTATTGCTTAGTTGGCAAAGCATGTCGAAAGCCTTTTAGAGAGGCTATTAGAGCTACTCAAGCATTAGAGCTAGTTCACTCAGATATCTGTGGACCTATAGTTGTAAAGGCACGTCATGATGCCTCTTATTTTCTCACTTTTATAGATGATTTCGCGCGATGTGAGGATCGCGAGTATTTATCTAATCAGTTCTGGGAACTATGTGAGGAAAAAGGGGAAATGCAGACAACCTTTTGTTCTGGAAACTCTGCAACAATATGATGTTGCAGAAAAGAAGGAATAGGACATTCCTAGATATGGCTAGAACTATGATGTCACAAGTCAACCTCCCAAAGTTGTTTTGAGGGGATGTACTCTTGATTACTGCCTACATACTAGAGTACCTCTTCTTAGTCAGTTCACTCTAACCCCTTATGAGCTATGAAAAAGCAAAAAGCTCATTTTGGAGCATTTGCGTCCATGGAGCTTATGAGGTTATGTTCATTATACCACGTATAAGTGCGAGAAACTACGCTCGAGATCTAGAAAGCATACATTTATAGGGTATTCTAATAGCTCGACAGCCTATGTTACGTACAAACGGGTATAGGAATGACAAACGGTGCCACATGATATTGAGAATAACTTTCCCAGATTTGTATTACCTAGAGATCTCTTGACCTCTATGAGTTGGATGATGTTGAAGACAACATACCATCTTTAAGCGATGGTAGGAGATTGAAAATTCACATCCAATAATCGCTGTAAAATGGTACTAGTCTCCACCCGAGTGGGAGTACACCACTAGACGCTAGTGGGAGTGTACCAGATAGTGGGAGTGCACCACTTAGGCACTCAAGATTCTCAGGTAGTACACTGTATGGTGATGAGGAAAAAGTTCCCTATCGCTGTTTTGAAATTGAGGAAGACATTTTCATATGTGTGCAAATGCGTGCACAAGTGGGTGAAGACGCCGGGCTCGTAACAACAGCGTTCGACAATCCATCGGACTATTCCGCTAGATAACGAACCTATACCCGACTCATATGCTTGCGTGCTTATTATCTACAACACCAAACAGATCTAATGATCACAGAAAATAGTTTATCGTCTAGATCGAGGTGTGAGAAAATATTGAAATGTGTCCGTCGGAAAAAAAAATATTGTGACCTTTTTCAAA
Organism: Hydrangea macrophylla; assembly: GCA_033977485.1. NCBI lineage: Eukaryota > Viridiplantae > Streptophyta > Magnoliopsida > Cornales > Hydrangeaceae > Hydrangea > Hydrangea macrophylla. The sequence continues at coordinate 148,341,452 of CM066991.1, read as the reverse complement.
CACATTATAATATAGTATGATATATTTGTTGGCCAACCAAAATGTACATTTTGTACTTTCGAACATGTCACGAGTACTTCTCTTACTTTCAACTAACATGCATTGTTAGTACAATAATGACAGGATACACATCAAATAGCACACTACATGTGCTTTAAATATATGTACCCTGTATTGTTTGAATTTTTTATATTTTTCTATGCTTCACTTACATAGCACATAGTACATGCATTTAAAACTGTGTGTCATTTACTGTGTCATTTGATGTGTATTCCTATCAAAATTACAGAACAAAATTTTTTATAGTAGTTATTTTAAATTTTTAACTCAGTTACATATATACCCTATAAAGCTATAACTAGCACTTTTTTTTTCATATACACCTCTCATATATATAGATTTGCTAACAGTGACACTGTGACACTTCAGTTGAAATTAAGTATATAATTAAGCATTGAAAGTATACGATGAATTATTGTTACAAATAGAATAATTATAGTGAAAATTGCTTTGAGTACAAAGGTTGTAACTTGTAAGTGTAATTTTCTCCTTTCTTTCTTTTGCAACATTGCAACATATATAGATATATATATATATATATATATGCAAAAGTGGCCACGTAAAAATTTGGTAGATGACATTCATTCATGAAAAACCTCATGAAAGCAGTAGTTGGCAAAAGAACAATCGGAATTGAACACACTCTTAAATACAAAGTGTCTTTATTATACTCCCTCCGTCCCATAATAAGTGTCCACTTCCTTTTTGCACAATGTTTAAGAAAGTTGTATTATATTAATTTTTTTGGTTCATTAAAGGGTCACTTTCCAATTTTACCCTTAGATGTGATGAGTGTTTGATTTTTTGTTTGTTTTGAGACCACAAATAAATGCTATTTTGTCTTTATTATAAGGGTAGTTTTGAAAAGTAAGTAAAAGCTATATGCCAATTTAGGAAAGTGGACACTTATTGTGGTACATCCAAAAAAGGAAATGTGGACACTTATTATGGGACAGAGGGAGTAATAAATAGTGATTAGCATTAATGAGAGTATTAAAAAAAAAAAAACTGTAGAGCTCTATGGTATTCTATTATGTATAGCCATTGATATTGTCTCAAAACCATTCAAGGCATTTGATTAGGAGTAATTAAGGTGGTCCCACTCCGTGGAAAAACATCTGATGTGCCTAATTGCATGCTCGCCATTTGTTTGCTTAACCTCACACTCATTAAGCCTCGTAATCACAGAGGTGTCACTCACTTGTATTACAGTAATCAAAATCCAATTTCTAATGAACTTTCAATATTTCAAACATGTAACGTAAATTGGTTCCAGTCATGAAAACCCATGTCGACACTTACATTGACACCTCAGCAGAAAGTTTTAACCATACCACGTGGCATAATATTACAGGTCGACCTTCACCGTAGTTAAGTAACAACTCCTAAATTTATCTAGCTCAAGGCCATGCACGTCGTTTGCCATTTATTCACCACCTTTCCACGCGTTGCTGTAAAGCCCTAATCCCACCGTCTCTAATATATACATATATACATATCTACACCTCTCTCTCTCTCTCTCTCTCTCTCTCTCTCTCTCTCCGCTTGTTCTTGACTTTAATCTCCGCAATGGCTTCCAAACCCACCTCAGAAGACAAACAAACAACAATGGCATCGTCAACCAACGGCTCCACCAGCATCCCCATAGCCTCACCGGTGGCCATGAACTCCGTCGTGATAGCTCCGGTGCCGGCTGTCTCTGCTTTATCAGGTGAAAATGGTAATGGAAGCGATGATGGGCCGCTGGGGGTGAGGAGAAGTTGTCTAGGGAATTTGAACAAAACGGTGACGTGGGGATGTACTATGGACCAAGGTAGGAGGTCATCCATGGAGGATGAAGTGGCTATCTTTCCTGAGTTCATGTCGCTGCGCTGCGGTCACTTCGGTGGGTGCACTTTGCTGGATTGTCGTGAGGCTATGGAGAAGTCGAGGGTTCTCTATTTTGCTGTTTTTGATGGACATGGCGGTCCTCAGGTAATTAACAGTACTCTTGGGTTTTCCCCCCTTTGAATCCGCTTAAGGTCTTCATCGTATATGTATATGTATATGTATATATATATATATGTGTGTATTTAATTCGTGTTTTTCTCCGTATAAATATGGTGCTATTTTGAAGTAAGATTGGTCTATATATATGCACAACGTGTTGCTTATGCAGAAAATTTGTGGACCGTACAATTATGTCTCAAAACAACACCGTATATATACATATACATATATATATATATGGGATGTTTGTGTACAATTGCTTATTGCATCTCTAAGATGATGAGTTTTTCGCCTTCTTTAAATTTAATCTCATTATTTTTATCATTATATTTCATAAACTAACCATTTGGTGAACACACTATTTTTTTTTTAAATGCTTTTGTTTATGTTGAATCATTACTTAGCCATTTCATGTTATGAAGTCATTCATATCCCATTCATTGTATTAGGAATTAGTACTCAATATAATTGTGCATGTGTCTATATATATATGTAGATATAGTTTTAAGTTATGATGCCATTTCATGTTTTGCTTTCTTCTTCCGTTTCTGTGTTTGCACTTTGCATGTTTGAAGGATAGAAGGAAAAAGAGAAGTAAATGATAACTTTATAATATTTCCGTCACTTTCATATAAATTGTTTCAAGTATCTCTTTCTTTCTGCTCTTTTGCTCTTATTTTCTTTAATCCGTCTCTCTCTATACCTACCAAAGAAAAGAAAACATTTAGTTCTTTGTCCTCACTTATCTACTAATTAACTCTGTCTATTCTCCACATTGTTTTTCCCACGTTTTCTTTTTCTTTTTTTTTTTTTTTTAATTTTTTCTTATCATATATCCTCACACACAAAAAAGGAAGGTAAATGAAGTCCTAGTTATATATTCTTCAAGTTTTCCTTTCCTTGGCATATATAACCATTTGTTATTTTACTTGTGGATCTATCTACACGAATAAAAGAAAAAGAAAAGGTAAACGAGATTCAAAACTTATCATCTTCTATGGTTGTAACATTTGGGATTCTTTTGTCGCTTATTGTGTGCATTACAAATTTTTTTTTGGGTAATGCTACACGCACACTAAATTCCACACCTAACAATCCTGACTCTTGATTCTAGTGAGTCCCATGTGGATCCCATATGGGTCTTACACGTAATCCACATAAATCAAGGGTCGGAATGTGTTGGGTGTGAAATTTGATATGAGTGTAACAAATTTTTTTTTTTTTTTTTTTTTTTTTTTATCAATTTAACAACTCTTATGGGAGCCAAATGACACATCTGCGTGCATATAAGGGAATCTAGGGAGAAATGATCTGGTACAATGGTGTTTGTGTGACTTTTATAATGATTTGAGTATCCATGGATCTTTTAAGTTGTGGGTGATGAAGAGATTACAATGACCATTACATGGTGTGAGAGTCACATGGAATAATTTCTCCATGTCAGGACAATGATCATTAATATAATTTCATCTCTATTCTTTTTCAATGGAGAAGTTATTCACTTCATCACCCTATAGTGCATGCTGTGACACATCAATAATATTTGAGTAATACTAGATCTACACAAAATTACACAAAATAATCTTAACTATTGATTTTGGTGAATCCCGTGTGGGACTCATGTATTCTCCACATGGAGCATACTAGAATAAAAGACAATGATTATTTTGTGTGAATTTTTTTGTGAGTAGCATTGTTGATAATATTTATCGCTATATACCTGTAGTAATGACAAGCTAGTAATGTAACCAAAGTGGTTTAGAACCGAAAAAATAAATAAATAAATTTCCCTAGCTACAGTCACATTGACATGCAAATTGACCGCACAACGACAAAAAGCAAAAAAAATAAAAATAAATAAATAATTAAAACTTTGAAAAGGAGAAATTTAAAGCGTTATTTTAGATTGATGGCCGGATTGCCAATGAGCCAACAAATATTATTTACCATCCGGAAAAGGGTACACAATTTAGAAAATACAACACAGAATCAAGTTAATTAGGAGGTGGTATTACACTTGGTTAAGAGAAATTCTTAATGTTACACTTAGGATTGAAAGTATTATGATAGATCGATATTGCGAGGATCTTCTGTCCCATATTTTGTACTTTTGTTAATCATGTGTTTATTTTGTTTATAAAAGAAGAAGGTTTTTTTGGGTAGAGTTTTAAACTCTCTCTCCTAGATTCCACTCGCGCGTAGATAACACAACTTTCATGGGTTCTTAATTGTCAAAGTTCTTTATAAATATATATATTTTTTTTTTGGGGGGGGGGGGGGAGGGGGTCCACACTCATTTTCAATCAAATGATTATCAAATTATTTATTTTTTTCAGTTATTGAAAAGCTCTCTTTTGTCCCGATAATGTACGTATTTATTATTTGTCACCGAGAGCTTAAGTTTAGACTGAATTACACAAGTTATTCTGCACAAAAAAAAAGGGCAATAATTAATTAGTGGTCATAAAAGTAAAACTAGTAACAAGAAATACAAATTTAACTAGTTAATTTTTTTTATTTTTTTTTATATAGCAAGTTAAATGTTCTATTGAGAATACACAAAGAACAATAATCATATAATATCACTTATTATCACTCAATTTTGATAATAAAAATGAAAATAACAAAATTTCACTGTAACTTCCAATAAGAGTTATTTTGCACATTTTTACACTCGTAGAGGGAGTCTTCGCCCCATTTGGGGCGTCTTAACTTGATAGAATATAACTTTTAGCTTTTTAGGAACCTCTAACCCAACTTTGAATGATTTAATTTTCAGACCTTCAATAAGTTGAAAAGCTAGAAGTGTTAAATCTATAGGTAGGGTAGAAATTTGGCCACGGGTCGCCGCCCGGAAAGTGGCCCAAAAGCCCACCCAAGCCCATAGACCTTTGGGGCGGGCTATAGACTTCTCCATTCATAGCCCAAGGCCCTATACCTGAAGCCCAATCCCAACAAATTAGCGTTGGGTTCAGACCCACTAAATAAGTCCATCGAGACCCGAAGTTATCCCCTTTCAATTTATTTTCCTTTCCAAAGCACTTATTTCCGTTAGGTGACTTTTCAAATCACTTAATTCAATTAAATATTAATTTTCAAATCACTTAATTAATTCAATTGACAATTTAAGTTTAAAATGAAATGTATATCACATTTGTAATTTTAAAAATTAATAAATTCAATTAACCTTGCGGCACATTTGTCCAATAAAAATGTTTTTTGTTTCGTTTGGTACTTGATAGTTTGATACTAATAAGTAAAGGTTAACTTTTAAATTAATTTTTATTTGTATTAATTAGTTTTTTTTTATAAGAATTAATAAATAGTCTAAAAACTTGCGGCCCGAAGCCCCTAGCCATAGGGCTTTTGGACAGGCTTAAGATCCTCAATTGCCAAGCCAGGTTCAGACAACGCCCCCAAGCTTGTCGATGGCTTACCCACCACTAAGTCGGGCCAGACCAAATGTTCATACCCATCTATGCACACCACTTTATTTTAACTTTGTCTAAGAGCCCGTTTGTCTGTGCTTATGCTTGTGCGATTTTGATCGTGATTGGTAGAACTGCTTAAATGTAGAACTGCTCATTATGACTTTGGTGTTTGGTTCCAAGAAAGTGGAACATGATTTTGAATGTGTAAAAGTCAATTGTGCCCTTGAACTATAATGTTTTTATATTAATAATGCGCTAATATATATATATATATATATATATCAGCATTACTAACTGTTGTGAATTAATTATTAATTTGTTAAATATGTTTCATTTGCAAGATTGCTTTAGTACCCTAACATAAGTAACATGGTACTTTTGTCCAAAAAAAAAATGTGTATACTTTTATCTACATTTTAATTTTTCAGTTAGCATTTCCCAATAAATATATGAGTAAAGATTGGGACACATCTAAAGACACAATTTTTAGGACACAACCTAAAAGATGTGTTTATAACTCTCATGTGATGTCACTGGACCCCCCACAGTGTCACAGGATAGAGATAGACACATTTCTTGAGTTGTGTGCCAAAAGTTATGTCTTTGGGTATGTCCCAAGTATTACTCTAAATATATATGAGCAACAACTTTATCCCACTTCGCAAGGGCGTTCCATGACAAGGCCGTTTTCAGGGTTCGAACATTTGTCACTACTCCTTCCCTGAAACTTAAGCCCTTGTATGAGACCACGAAATAAGTGTATTAAATGTATACTGTGAAGCGCATATATGTAATTTTGAGTTCAATATTGTTCGATCTAGAGAAAAGCACCCAAGGGACTGCTTATTCCCCATCGCTGTTTAACATTGGCCCACTCAAATGTAGTTTGAAACCAAACACATTTTTTTCTTCGTTTTTGTAACAAGGACTGTGTTTCTTAAAAAACCCCCCCGTATTACAATGACAAACAGGGTCTAAATTGGTACCCGGGATCTGACACTTATTATACCGTCGCACTAGACCATTCCACCTAATGATATAAAAAAAAAAGAAAAAAAAAAGGAAAAAAAAAAAGGAAAAGAAAAGGAAAAATCACTCCACCAAAACCTTCATAAGTTGATCAAACGTCGAGCGGTTCACAACCGTTTCGGCAGCGCACTCTCCCTCTCGAGTGACTCTCTGTAATCCTCCCTTGGTTTCTCCTTTTCTCTGATTAACCCTAATATGGTCTGCTACTCTCTCTCTCTCTCTCTCTCTCTCTCTCTCTCTCTCTCCATTGTAGCATTTCCATTGACATATCTCTGAAGGAATGAAAACAAAAAATTAGGAATGGATACAGAGGAAGAAGAAAAAGGTACTTTTTTCACTACTCTACTTAATATTTAACAAATTAACATTCCTTTTTCACCTCACAGGTTTGTTGATTTATCGAATGAGATTTTGGGTTACCTGCCTTTAGTTGTTTGGTGCAATTAATTGTGTTATTGCAATGATTTTTCTACTGTTGATTCGAAGTTATCTTCAACTAGACTCTGATGAAGGAATTACTGTGTTTGTTAATTTGATCGATATTTGAATAATGTAAGAAGCTTTTTTAAAATTTAAAAAAAAAAAAAAAAAAAAAATCCCTTATCAGGCTTGTCTGTAATGGATTGGATTACGGGTATGCAAACATGTGCAAACAGAGCATACTCATAAAACCTCAAGCACGCATATTTTAGTTTTTTTTTATTTTAAAAAAATTGATAGTAAACAAATATCTTTAAGCTAAATTGTTGTGCAACGTGTACTTCTGTGAATATTCTTACACAACCTTCATTATCTCTTAATCTCCTCTAGGGATGTGTTCTTCATTCCTTATTCCTCTCCTCCGTGATCTCGGACCAAAACTTCCACATTCACTTGCATCATAAAGTTTCATTAACACCAGTGGTGGATCCAGGAATAGTGGTTAGTGTACAATGCCCGAGACAATTTTTTTGGGTCTATTTGTAACTATACCCTTGGAAGTTATCATTTTTTTTTTCTATATTAAGTGCCGATTGTAATTTGTAAAGCTTGGAATGATTCTAAAACAATTTGGTTGAGCTAAACTATTCACTAAGAAGAAAGGGTATTGGACTGAATATTGAGGATATGGTCAAACATAATTAGGCCAATACATTACATACAATTTTTTTTTATTTTCAATTTTTTGGTGGTTGAATTTGCCATTGGGCTGACATATCACATATACAATTTTTATTTTAAACCTAGACTATATATTTTAGTGGGGCTATGCAATAATTTTACAAATTTTGGCTGGGGGCGCCGGGGGGGTGGCGGTGGCGCAATCTAATATAATTTGGAAATTTCCCAAATTTAGTACAAAAAAATGGAGATTTAGAAAAGCTTGCGGGGGCCAATGTTTTAAAAACCAAACCGTTCATTGAACCGGAAAAATGACCGGATCACAGGTTAGGGGTTCAACCGTTGGACGAACCGGAATCAAAACGTGACGTTAAATATACGGAATAAATATATTTACACATAAATTAATAATAATATATATTATAAAATATACAAAAAAAAGTCTTATATTTGCTTTAGGAAACTTTTATTTGATAGCCTATTTCTTCATTAATTGCTATTTTGATGCACACTTCCTCCAAATGACAACCTTATATATAGGCTATAAGAATCAATTAGCTTCTATTGATAGCCTCAAATGGCTCTTAGCAAAAAAGAATGCCTCAAATGGCTCACTAATCAAATGATTCAAATCACAGCTCCCAAAATCTTACTACTACTAAGTCGACCCCATATCTCCCATATTATCAACTCAACTGTTAATCAAACCAAGTCACCCAGAATTGTTCCTAAAATTCCTCCCTTTAAGGAGGAAAGTTATCATACGTAATTAACAGCCCATCTCACCTATTGTTTCCAAAACCACACACACAAAAAAATATATAAATAAATAAATAAATAAAAATAAGATAATCAATTGCAAAGAGGGAAGGGGAGAGCACAAACTCACCTTTTAGATCCGAGGAAAGAAAACTAAAAACAGGGAAAGAGGGAAAGAGAGCAAGATATAAATGTTACTTGCGTTTGTGAACGAGAAATAGAGGAGCAGGCGCAGGGGTGGAGAAGGTGACACCGGCGTGGAGAGTCTGGAGTAGGAGGCCATGGCGTCAAAAAAAGGAGGGAAGTGGGAGGGGGGAGAACAAGGAGGCGCTCATTGCTTGCACTCGCAGAGGGCATAAACTATGAAAGAGAAGTGAGTGTTTTTTAATTTCGCAGTTCAACCGTCCGGTTTGGGCACTGCTTAACACCCAAAGCTTCTTAATTTTAAAACTCTCATCCTTTACAAATAAAGGATGAAAAATGGTGGAGCAATTTGTCTGGTCTTGCGGTGCACTCATTCCCGTTACGTTCTACTTTGGGGTTCCGGCCGTTCCCAATGCAATGAAGCATGGAAGGGAACTTACAGAAATAGAATAAGAATCCACTTCGAATTGATTAAGGGTCACAGAGCTCTACTTAACTATGTGAGAGGAACCGACTGACGGGAGCCTGCACAAGCGGTTTAGCATGTGGTTTTAATTTGATACCGATTGAAAAAAGAAAGAGAATGGTGGCCCCTTTCGCCAAAAATATTTGGAGACTTTTTAGATAGCCAGACACAAAGGTGTACAATCCAGTCAAAATCGAAGACAAAATGCACTTGTTCTGGAAAAATCTAGTCATGGTCTAATTCCAGCAGGTGCAATTGCAATAACCTTCTCATTAACAACGTTGCATCATAGAGTTAGATGATCAACTATGCTCGTAAAACTCTCTTTTATTTAAGGAAGTCCATGGAAGATTACCTCATGTGTCTAATCATGATTTTGAATGATCAACTACACTCATAAAGTTTTATATTTAAGTCCGTCCATATAAGAATACATCATATGTCAACTCATGGTTGCAATGTAGCAAGGAATTGTTTAATGTGGGTTGTAATCTCAAGGAGATCCTGCGATAGAAAATTTAGGGGGCTTACCTGGAAGGAGAAAGAGCAGTGAATGCTTGGATTCAAATTTATTTTGGAAATTTATTAATGTGGCAAACTTTGACATCCTACAAGAGAACTTGGGTTTTGTGCATTGAAGGTATCTATGACACAATTGATATGCACTTGTAGATAATTCATTCTCAATTTTAATGCGTGTCCTATCACCCAAATGCGAGGCTAGTGTAGTGCAATAATTATAGATTCAAGAGTTCTTTGCTTGTGATGAAGCTATCATTGTGCTTCAATGTGGGCTGTTATCTCGAGGTGATCCTGGAATAGAAAGTTTAGTGGGGCTTACCAAGAAGGAGAAATAGCAATGAGCCATTGAATTCAAAAGTTTGTTGGAAATTTATTGACGTGGCAAAGCTTTGACGTTCCACTAAAGAAATTTGGATTTTGTGCATTGAAGGCATCCATAACTCACAATTGAGATGCATTTATACGATTTATCCTCAAAGTTTGATGCTGCCCTATCACCCAAATATGAGGCTCGTGTAGTGCAATAATTGTAGATTCAAGAGTTGTTTACTTGTAATGAAGCTATAGTTGTGCTAAAAATTGGTGAATGTCAATGTTGTATTTAGGCATCGGAACTGTCATTTCATATAATGTACTTGTGGTTTAAGAGCAAATCATGATGATAATAGGTCAAACTAGATTCATGGTTGAATGCTACCCTTGTTTCCTTCGATGTGAGAGACCACAAGTAACTTATGTTAGGCTGACATGATAATTCGGTGTGATGTCTTATTGCCAGTGTTCAGTGAAAGATGCAATTTGGAACCTAAAGAAGATGCCATTTCCTTTTAGATTGGTGATACATAAAAAATGTAATGTTTCATTGGGCTTGGTTTGTGTACAAGAAGTGCTTATATCCACCACACGCCCTTGCCAACTGATTAATTGGGTTGTAGTGCTGATGATGTTCGTAGTTGGGGTTCTAGCCCTACACCACTTATCATATTTGTATATATACATTGCATTTCGTTGCTATGGCCACAGTATATGCTTTCAATATTGACTTATCAGTTGGTGGACACAATTTTCATCTTTCAATCCACAAGTTCAAGTCTAACAATGGTTTACGAAGTTTGTGTTCTTTTAGCTTCTAGTAAACCAGGGTGTCAAAGTTGAGTGGAGATGTGGAGCTGTACACACACACATCCGAACAATATATTAAACATTTTGAGTGGAAATAAATACGTGATTGAGTTTTGCAACTTTAAAGTAGTTGAAAAGGTTCAACCTTGTAGAGTGGACTAGAAAATTCGTTGCAAAGCTTGTTACCACACGTGGATTTGAGAATGGGGGTCCGGAGCTAGGAAGCACCAATGTGGGTGTAGGGGATTCGTCAACTTTCCAAAAATCTAGGATGCGGGTGTAAGCATATATGTATAAAATATGTAAAATTATACTTCTATGTAAATATATGAACTACTATACAACTACATTGTCTTGAATTTTTTTTAATGTAATTAAGAGATGAATAACAACCATAAAGGCTATATTAGCAACAATAGCCTTCAGACGTGTAATCCATCCCTGTCCATTCTTGAATTCAAGCCAAAGTCCTTAAAAATTTCGTTAAAGAAGAAGGAAAAAGAGCAAACTTCTTACCGCACCTAGAAGAGTTTACGCAGTGTAGATGCGGATTCTTCAGCTTTTAGAAGTATTTTTGCTTCCTTGGTCCAAAGTGAAGATGATTAAAGGCATGAGGACTTCAATGTTTGGCCTCGTCGAAAACTTACGCCTTTTTCTTTTGGAAATTTTTTCCTTAAGGAGAAGCCTAAAAAATTGCTTAATAAAGAGAATTATTGTAAGTCAATGATTTCAGATCATATTGCTAGCCCCCCAATATATGTGAAATACTTATTTTTCTAGTTCCATTTATGTCACGAGTGATGCGACATAGATTTCAGTGCCTTACGAGTTGAGATCGTTAACCTTCAACTTATTTAGATCGTCAATTATCTCACACTACAGAATCATGAAAGTAGGAGCTTTATTGATAGAATTGTTGGGTTACAAGAGACTCACATATAAAATATTCTTACTCTAATAGGGTAAGTATGCATATGATTTTCTTAAGATGGAAACTATATACTTATTTACATAATAGGTCAAACACATTTTGCATGTGTACAAATAATAGATTTAACTCTTATAGATACACCTTTTTGCTTTGGTGAATCTCATTTACAAATATATCATACTCCCTTTCATGATCTCTTACACTCCCCCTCACGCTCATTGAGATTTTGAAAAATCTCTATGAGTTTGTCTTGAACCAATGTTTCAATAATAAAAAAGATATTAATTTAATATTGTCTACATGATCAACCGAACGAAGCATTCAGAATACCCCGCTGTCCAAACCTCCTTGGGCTAATTTAAGGCCTCGATGGGCTTATGAGCTTGGGCTTTCTATCAAAGTCCTCGAGCATTTTCTTCTTCTAATGCTTCTTCTCTTTCTAATTGAATCATAACCAAGCAAAATCAAATAAAAAAATAAATTATATTGAAGACAAAGAGGCTTCACAATAAACACAATTCAATAGATCAAAGAAGAGTGGAAGAAATATTTTTGTAGGATAAAAGTAGTGTTATGTGTGAAGAAAATTAAGATTATGAAAGATGCATAAGGCCAAATGGATGACATAAGGTTGGCCGATAAGTCGGAAGCAACCCCACTTTGGTATCTTGTAGAATTCTGAAGTGGGAGATTTATTGATAGAATTGTTGGGTTACAACTTACAAGAGAGACTCTTGGTGTGTATATATATATATATATATAATTGTCCTACTCTTATATGGTAAGTATATATATGATATCCTTAAAATGGAATCTATAAATTTACTTGCACAATAGAACAAACACTTTTTGCATGTGTTTAAATAAATATATTTGACTCTTACAAGAGACACCATATTGATTTGGTGAGTCTCATAACTCTCATTTATAGTTGTATCATGCTTCCTTTCACGTTCTCTTACAGGTACGGCTACGTCCACAACACAGAGAGTCCAAAGGGCTACATCTCTTTGATTCACTTTTTTTTTTTTTTACGTCAAGGACTCTCTACATATATTAATATAGGTGGAAGTTTAAATATTCATATTTAACACGTTGAATATCATAACTAATTGCTCAATTGGTGGCTCCATAAATCACTCAAGTCAATCCCATATTTTATGTCAATAGTGAGAATCTTAACATATAAGTTGGAAATCTTTATTTTCAATTGATTCTTTTTGGACTTTCTAGAGCTCAGATTTTAGTTTTGTACCTTAGCAACCCGAGCGTGGACTGCGAGCAAGACCCTCAGCATGACATAAGGATTTGTTAATATCCTTATAGGACAGAGCGTCCTAAAAGAGTTAACATATTTATATCTATATGTAGGGTAAATTATTTACTTATACACAAGATATACCTAGAATAACATTGCATAAATCATATTTGCATCCAGAGCTCCGAAGCACAGATACAAACACAGATGCACATGTTCATATGTGGCATGTGTACGTGCGTGCACAATTCTATTAAGAAGTTAAAGCTCTTAATAGGTTCAATATTTACTATTTTCCCCTTGATGATAAATGACAAATATGCCCCAATGAAGCAACAAAAGTGATGTGGCTTGTGGTGGTAACTCGTGCAATACCTTTCAACCTATTGGAGGTCACATAGGTTTAAGAGTGTATATGAGACAAGCTCATATATGCTTGAGCTTGACTTGTTTTAAACGAGCCTGAAATCAAGGCATGAGCTTGACTTGTTTATTGAATGAGCCTGAAATTCAAACTTGACTGTTATAATTATAATGCTTAACCTTGCCTCTAAAACTACAATTTTTTTTTTGATAGATGTACATATACAACTAATACAAGGTAGTATACAACCCCTTGACATGTCTATTCACAAGCCTACTTACGAGCCTCATTCAGACATGTTCACGACTATGAAGCACGGACATAGACACACCGACACGGATACGACAATACACAGACCCACCGACACGACAAAATCCTAAAAAAAATTGCACGTCGACTCTCCAGGAAAAGTGTTTGTGAAGTGTAGTGTCGTGTCGTGTGTCGGACACGATACGTTACCTTCTTAGAAGTGTCGGTGCTTCCTAGGTCCAAGAGCTCTATCAAGCCAAGTTCATGTACACTTGAGCTTGATTTGTTTAGTAAAACAAGCCAGAAATCCAGGCTTGAGCTTGGCTTGCATATTAAACAAGTCGAACTGAGCCCTTATCAAACATGTTCGTGAGGGCTTGTTGAGCGGCTTGGCTTGTACACACTCCTACTGATAAGTTCACAATTCACATATTCCAAATGAAAATTTTCGAAATGGAATCTAGTAATTGGAAAATAACCATGTGCCTTCCAAGCTAAGTTAGAAGCCAGTAGATAAAGGCATATGAAATACTTGATTTCTTTAGGATGCATGGTTTACACTTTGTTGTCGGTTCACTTTTTCCCAAAAAAAAAAAAAAAAAAAAAAAAAGCATTAACAACCTGTATTCGCGGATTTTGTTAGCTTACGCTTTACAATTATCAAATTCGTGAATTGCGGTGGAGCACTGGCCCTTTCTGGCGGATTAGTTTACCTAGGTGTATGATTGAGTTGTTCTCCTTTTGGCATCTTTTATTGATTGCTTTATATGTAGGTATCAATAAAAGAGACTGCCAATAAGACTAAGCATTCTAGGAACTAGTGTTCTTGATCTTAACAGTTCAATTATTCATTTTAGTTTTCATTTTAAACATTAGGCAGAAGGTTACAAAAGGAGATAAAGATACATCATACATACATAGATAGGTGAATGCTGCATAGGTGGTATCATCAAAATATCAATCAATGCTCTCATACTTGTTTCCATCGAGATAATCATGTGGATGTGTACTTGTCATAAGAACAACCATTTTATTTTAGAGATGGCTTATTAGCTTACTATGTACTAATATGTATCTTTTGCATTCTATGAAGTGTTTTGTGGATTCTATGAAGTGTTTGCAGTAGATTGGCAACTTAATCCTCATGTATTTTCAATTTGAACTACATATTTTTAATGTATCTCTACATATATAGACCTCTAAAGGTTCAATTAATCAATTATTAGCTTTATACACGCATATAGTTAAGTTTGAAGTTATGTTTCCCCATGTTTCTCAATGTTTCCAATTTTTTCCGTTGTTTCCACGTCTCTAAATGTTTTGGAAACATTCCGTTTCTGGGCAGACCGAACCGAAATTTTGATCCTTGATTGCAAGCATAATTTGGTGTGAGAATTTTATGCAGTATCGCAAACAATTACAAACAAAAGGGAAGAAATGCTTATGTTGCCTTTATTAGACTTTCTAGTAACCTAGTTTATGAAGTTTGCCTTGGTAAGGACATTGATTCGTGTTCTAATCGCTCTCTTTTTCTTTTTCTTTTCTGGCATTGAGTCTTTATATTATGAGTAATTATGTGGATATTTATTCTTCTATTTACAGGTAAGTAACTTCTGTGCAAATGAGCTCCATAAAATGGTTGCAGAGGAGTGGGAGAGAGAAGGTGCTGGCGGTGGATGGAATGAGAGGTGGGAAGTTGCTTTCTCTAGGGCTTACAGAAGGGCAGATGACACTGTGAAAGACAAGTCAATAGCACCTTATTTGGTTGGATCAACAGCTTTGGTAGTGGTTGTCTCTCCCTGTCAAATTATTGCCTCAAATTGCGGTGACTCTAGAGCGGTGCTTTGTCGGAAAACTCAAACAATTCCTTTGACTGTGGATCAAAAGGTCTCTCTCCTTTCCCAAAACATGTATACATGCATCTCACATAATATATATACATTTTAAATATACACTTACATTTCAAAAGTTATCGTCGTTATTTACCGTCATTAGTAGAATGTTGTTACTCCCCTGCACTGACCATGTATAGTATTGTTGTTATTTACACTTTAATTAGAATAGAGCACTTGATGAGTGGAAAGCTGTCCTCTCATATATTCTCGAGCCTCCGACAGACAGAATCTCCATGCATTTCATGCTATATTTTCGTTTAGTAGCTTGCCTTTAAAGGTATTTTCTTTGAACGGATCTCTTACCTGTGTTTTTTTTCCCTGTCATGCCGCTACAAGTCTACCATTGATAACAGTATGTAGAAGCATATAATACATAAAATATGCGCACCTTCTTCCTAATCATTTCAGGACAAAATTAAGAATATTTATGGAAGTGGTTGGAGTTGATCCCAATTTTCTTTAGATTTGCATTCATGGAGTTGTTTGCTAGGGAATTTTCACTCTAGGTTTCCCTTGTATGATTGGAAATTTCGATTCTTATTTCTTCCCGCAGTTGGTTTCCCTACTCCTTAAAATGGTAATTTCCTAGGATTTTGGTTTATTGAAACCAATTGAGTAAGGGGCTTTTCACCTTTTGGGAGCTTGCAGCAGGATTTACCATAGTGAACCGGCTCCCAATATTTGAACTTGACTGCTCAAGGAGAGTGTGTGGTGTGATTGTTGTGATATGGAGTTTCCTGACTTCATTCTCGGAGTTGGCTTAGGAGAAATTAAGACATTGAGAAGAATTTGAATGACATAATTTGAATATAATCACCTTTTTGAGCTCTCTTTGTATATTAGAAAAATGTAATTTCTACTAATTAAAATTTGTTTATTTTTATTTTAGGGTTAATTGCACTTTGCACCCCTGAAGTTTGGGTGGTTTTGCACTTTGCACCCTAAAGTTTTAAAGTTGGCACTTTGGTCCCTAAAGTTTGTGATGCACTGTTGTCCTTCCAAGACTTTTTGCAACGAAACTTTCACTTTTAGTGATGATTGATTTCGTCACTAAAGGCTATTTGGACTTATTTGCCACATTTGTGAAATTTTAGGGACCAAAGTTCCAACTTTAAAACTTTAAGGTGCAAAGTGCAAAATCACTCAAACTTCAGAGGTGCAAAGTGCAATTAATCCTTTATTTTATATCTTGATCTCTTTTTGGCATGGACTCTGTTCAATCTTTCCATGTACATTTCACACCCAACATAACCTACATCCAGTCACAAGTCACATGTCCCATGGAATGTTGGTATTTAAGCTTCTTCCACAACCATAACAATAGGTGTTCGAGTGAGAATCGTTTCCAAGAAGGTAGGATAGAGACTTTTGATGTAATTAAATATATTTGTTTATGGTAAGTTTAGAATTGATATCTGCTAATTTAGAGTAAATTTACTCTAGGTGATTTTTACTATATCTTTTACTTTAACTTGATAGAATATAGCGTAATTGAAATTTTTACTGGAATTACTTCTATACTCCAATCTAATGATTTATGAGAAGTTCCTTCTGGAGAGTACTTGTAGGAGTAAAAAGTTGTATTAGTTCCTTTTATAGTAGCTCATTTTTTTTCTTCTTCTAAAAGGACCTTTATTTTTGGGCTTTTGTGAAATATCTCAACTGAGCAATGTGGATACTAGTTAACCTCGATCACCCACTCCGACATGCCTCTGTATGATTGGCACTCTTATGAGCTCCATTTTTCACTAGGAACTTTATTTTCATTGTCGATTTTAGCTAGTTTGAACTCCTCTTTGGACATGTTGGAAGGTGGGGATGTTGCAGTACCCTTTTTGTTGAGGAGATTTGGCTCTAACTTGGTTGCAAAAAATGATAGTTTGGGAAAGAGAACAAGTCTAAAGATGTCTGAAAACCGTAATGACAAATTACATTGAAAGAAAAATTATATTGGCCATAAACTTCAACTTGCACTTATTATTATGGAAACATTAATGAAGAAGCAATACCTTGATGTTTCTAGCATACCTTGTCCGTAAAACTTTGAAACCGATAAGTGGGAATGGTGACTGGATTTGAGGTAGACAGCGTTCAGTAAATTTGAGTGGAACTCAGACATCAACGGTTTTTAATTTTTTTTTTACATTTTGTGCTTCTTGAGCGCGCATTCTTTTGGTCCTTGCCAATTTCCTCATATGTTACTGCTTTTTCTTTGATTATTGGTAGATACTAGAGACTTGTGACGCATGTTATAGATTCTGTCACTTCTGTGCACAGAAAACCATTGCCTGTATTATGTATCTTACTGGTATCATTTTTAATAATTTAGTAAATTTTCTTGAATGTTCTCAAAGCAATATGCTATTGTCTTCCAGCCTGATAGAGCAGACGAAGTGGCTAGAATTACAAAAGGAGGCGGCAAAATTCTACACTGGAATGGTCTGAGGGTGGAAGGGGTTCTTTCGATGACAAGAGCAATAGGTTTTCCCTTTTCTTTTCCTTATTTCCCATGGGGACAAACAATAGTTTATTTTCCCCTTATCAGCCATTTTACCTTTTTCTCAGGTTTGAAACTTCAAAATTGTTTGATGTTTTCTATATTCAACTATGCTAACTAGACCATTATTTGCATTTGCTGCCTCAAGTGTCATGCAGTTGTAACTTGCCCATTCCATGAGTTTTCATTCATCCTAAAAACTGGTATAATAATTAATTATCGCAATAAAGAAGGATGTTGAAGTGAAAAATTAAATTAGAGGCTATTACAGGGGGGTGAAAAGGGCAGAAACCATTTTTCAACATCTATGTGCATTAATTTAACAATTTTTTTTTTACATTTCTTTCTTTCTATTTTGTCATCATTATTTCATATAACTTCTTTTCGTGTTGCAACGAAGAAATGACTATGAGGACTGTACGAACAGGTTATGGGTCTTTTGTGTTGCTACTGCAAGCTGAGCCACTTATATTTTGCTAGTATAATTTGGTTATGATTGGAAATTCTAGGTGTATAAAACTGTCAAGGTGTCCAGCTTAATATTTATGCATATATTCCTCATTCATTGTACTCGGTTTGTTATGTTAGTCACATGTTGGTTTTGGTAGTAATAGAGTTCACTAGCAGTTACCTGAATGAACGGATTATCAAAAAACGGCTTGAAGTTCAACAGTTTCTTTTCCCCCACATATTTAAGCATGTTTTATGGTTCGTTCAGTTTGCATATTGGTTCCGTGTCTGAGTTTCAGGAGATCAATGCTTGAAACAATGGGTAACATCAGTTCCTGAAGTGACCTTTTTGACGAGAAATGAAGATGATGAATGCTTGATTTTGGCGTCTGATGGGCTCTGGGATGTCATGTCTACTGAAAATGTGGGAGACTTGGCCCGTGCAGTGCTGAGAAGGATGCGGCGCTTAGCTGTTAATCAGAAGCCCTCAGCTCCCGCACAATCAGTCGCGGATTCTCTCCTTAAGGCTGCACGTTTGAAATCAAGTAGTGACAACATCGCCGTTATTGTTGTTGACCTGAAACCACCAAGAAGAAAGCATCACCTCTAGTAATGTAAGTTATAGTTGAACCTCTCTCTCTGTATGCATGAGAATGCGTGCGTGCATGCATCTGTATATAGACATGCTATGTATAGTTATAATGGAGATTTGTAGTTATAGCATTGATGCACATGGTTAGCCAATTCCTATTAGTTGGGAGTTGGGACAAGTCTGTGTTCAAGTTAATTCATTAACAAATAGATGGATAGCAAGACCATATTGCCCCTGCTTCTGGAACATTTAAGCTTCTAGAAACAACTAATATTGTGAAAAGTAGACACCAGTATTTGTCTTTGGGAGCCAATTTTGGTGTAGTGGCTAGCGCCGTTCTACTATTTGTTCTCTCATGTGTCAGCTATTGTCCCTCCTCTCTCTCTCTCTCTCTCTCCCTCTCTCTCTCTCTCTCTCTCTCTTGTTTGTGTTTATTGTCGCTGAGATAAGAGAAAATTTATTTTGACTGAAACTCCATGGCAATGGATTTTGAGGATGCACAGATAAGGAGACGGGACACGGATATGATGCCATATAGACAAGGCGACTCGACAAACCTTAAGAGCGTGGGTTAAGGACTAGGCTAGGACGGGAGTCGGGATGAATTAAAAAGTTATATTTATGACTAATTATACAATTTACTGTGCCACTGTGCTGTGTCTAGTCAAATGTTGGCACATGTCTGACGTGTGTCCGAAGTAAAAATAAAAATTTAAAACACGTTTTTTCTTGTGTTGATGTGTAGACGTCTGCGCGTGTCCAACACATAGTGGTGTCTGATGCGTGTCCAACCCGTACCAGACCCAAATTGAAGTCTCAATCCAACATAGTAGTAAGTGAGCACATACCTGCGTATTTTGTTGGAAACTTAAGCCATTCACTGATGGAGTGGAGAGTCTACAATGCGGGGATCGTCTGTTTTGGATTTTCTGCATGTATGAGGTAGCCATGTGATATAACTAAAAATAGTTTTGCTTCATCTCTCCCAGTTTGCGAGGCCTATCTTTAGGGTTGGTAGAATGTCATGTTCATGCTGATTGCAGTACTCGCAGTTTTAATCGATAATGCATTATTCACTCTTTAAGTGAGATAATATTGCAAACAATCATTTCTTTTTTTTTCCCCCATGCTTGGGCTATTGACATCTAAGGATCTCAGTGTATAGTTTGCTAATACAATTTTCATTCCTCTCTCTCTCTCTCTCTCTCTCTCTCTCTCTCTCTCTCTCTCTCTCTCTCTCTCTCTCTCTCTCTCTGTGGATTCCCCAGCCTGAGGCAAGTCCTTGAAGTTTCACATTCATATTCTGGCTAATGCTCTGTATATTTTTGGGGCATTTATTTGATTTATTTCTTTATCCTCTTATATGGAAGATTTAATTATTTGTTGTTCTATTGTTACTTTATAGGGAAGTGGTACGTACTCTTGGCCTCATTTCTTCCAGTATGATCGGAAGGGAGGATATCAGTGCAGTTGGAGTCGTGTGTTATCTGTTGGTAAAGATAGCGTGCTAATATCAGTGAAGTAAACTCTATCTAAATGTTGTGCTGGTCGTTGTTTGATAATTGACATTGCTCAGTTGCTTCATGTACTTTAACTTTTAAACATAAGGACATGGACACTATTCTGGTCTTTGTTTACTTCATATCAGTGCTAATGTGCTTATGTATTATGAATGATTGTTGTTTTAGCAAATGATGAGATGGTGATGAAATTCTGAAACCTCACACTTCAGGAAAGAAATAAGCCAATAGTAACGTGGAGCCATTTTCGATCGTGGTAGGATCAAAAGTTGATCACTCAGGTGGTAGTTGGAACCTATGCATCATGGAAATGGACTTGGGGAGACGAATATGACATGATACGGAGATGGCGAAATGGCAGGCCTTAAAAATATAGGATACAGACATGGCGAAGAAGCGATTATATTTTTTAGGGTCAAATACATTTTACCTCCGGTGGTTAAGCCCCAATATCACTTTAGCCCCATATGGTTTGACTGCCATGTGGCCATGTGGTGTGTTAAGTGCAGATCCTAATAGTGTTAACTTTTGAAATGACAAATATACCCTTCATTTCAATCACAGTCACAGGGTTCAAGCGTCAACTATTGGACCAGGGGGGGGGGGGGGGGGGTTGTAAAATTAAAATGAGCCTAACCCAAGGGGGTAAATGTATTTAGCCCATTAGTTTTGTGGAAAACTTTACGGTTTCATTTTAGTCACAAACACAGAGGGTTTAATGTTAACTTTTGAATTATAGTGGGGTAAAGTGAAAATGGGTCTAATCAGATGGGTAATATGTATTTAACCCTGTTTTTTAATTTGTATAAATAGCCCGTTCAGTGTCAGCTTCTGTTTCCTAATGCTAAGTTTAAAATAAACCAATTCCTTATCTCTCATTTTGTTATATTGAGATTCTTACCTCGATTTTAAAAACATTTTCAAAGGAGCACCATGCCGTATTCACTCCCATGTCCTCCCCATCAAGAGGTAGAGACAAATGGGAATACCTTCTACAAATTGCCTAGAACAAAGCTTGACTATCAAAGAAGTCAAGGACCAGGCCATGTGCCATGTGAGTTCTATCTAAACAAATAAATCAAGATACATATTTTCGTGTGTTCGATACATGTCAACGTGTGTCCGAAGTGTGTCGGGGTCTAATATGTATCCCATATCGACATAGACACCCAAGTTGAAGTGTAAATACTACATAGGTTGGAACACAAGAAGCTAGCTTCAATTTGTATGGGATCAAAACACATACATTAGCCTGTGATATAGTTAAAAAAGCGTGTCAAAGCCCTAAGAGCACGTTTTGGCTGAAGCAGGTTAAGAGGTGCTTCAACCCAATCGTGCTGCAGAAACAGATGTGGGTTTTAATAAATATTTGTTAATTCCTACAATGCCACTATCTCCCGGAAGAGAAACTGATGCTCATCATGCCAAATGGAACTCCTAGATGGAGCACTTGTGACCAGTAAGTAAGGAAAGGAACTCCATATCAAAGGCTAGCTGCTAGCTTACATGCCAGATGGGTCCTGCCTTTCTCCCCTTTGGTTGGGGTGGCTTTATGGTTGAATGTGATTAGGACTTCTTCTTATGCTTCTACCTAAACGCAAAACTCAAAGCCAATCCAAAAGGGCCGTTATGTCTAAGGTGAGTGAACTTTGAAGAGGAGAGGGAGTAAATAAGGAAGTGGTATTGCCTAGCTGGTATCTGATGTAGCTTTCAATCACATCACATCAGTATCTTCTTGGTGATATCCTCGTAACAAAAACATACATTCTAGATTATGAGACTCGGCAGATTAAATGGCAAAGTGCTTTTACCAACTAGGATTATCCATGTTTGCTTTATGCTGCTTGTGGAGAAAAAATAACTTTTTTTTACCAAAATAAAAATACTTGTATCAATATTGATATACTTCCTAAATAGAGAGAGAGAGAGAACAAAAGAGATATAGAGATGGAGACAGGAACATGATAGAGTAAGAGTTATTTGCTATAGAAGTTGAGAAGCATGGGTTCCACTTCCATCAATCCCTAACTCATATTCACATATGCAAAAGATGTCCAACTTAAAAGCAAAAACAAGAGACTTGCGTAGTAAATTTGTACTACAATGTTTAATAAATTGAAATGAAGAGGATGTTTACCACCGAGTGGTGAGAATCATCCCGAAGATGTCGTTCCAAATGGAACCTTGGATTCCAACTTTTATGTTTGTGGTTGCCATTGAATTTTCAACCATCTTACTAGAACTATAAGGTTGGTGCAATTCCTTTTGATACTAATGAGCAAATTTTACCTCTGTTCCTTACGATGGTAATAATAGTTGCATCAGGGACTTTTGCTCTAGCGGAACTACTAATGGAAATCAAAAGTTTTTTATTTCTCTTCATGGGAGCTATTTTTACTGCTTTTCATGTTTATTTTTTCTCGTATCACTTCCTTCTCTGTTCCAAGTACCATACACAGTGGAGTTCAGAAGGTAGATTCAAGAGATTACCCTACGTCTTGAATACAGGAATGGTAGAAAAAGTGCTTTGTAAGAATATTTATTTTGTACTGAAATGATGGAAGAGTTTTGACAGTGAATGGGAAAACTACTTTAATCTAATGAGTTGATTTAGGAGGTTTTGATACTCTTGCTCACTTTCCATATCAGTAATTAGTTGAAGACATTTGAACTAATTTGGTTAGGAATGCGTCTTAGTTCAGCAGATGAATTCATAACTCCTTGTTACAAAGACAGATCGAAAGAGTTAGGTATCCATGTCTGAAGTACTCTGCCATATAGGAATGCTACATTTCACCTTAGGATATAGATACAGAATGCTCAAAGAAAGAAATAAATGTCAGTATTTCCGTGACTTTTCACTCATAAATATTGTATGTCAAGACACAAACAACGTATAAAAAGTTATTAGTATATATGTTTTTTCACCGGTCCTTTCACATCATAAAATTACTATTAGTTGTAGTTAGCCATTATATATCTAAAATACTCAAGGTCCTAAATATCTTCCCCTTTCATTTCAACATTTTGTAAAAGAGAAAGAGGAATATCAAGCTTAAAACATGCCAGGCCAAGGGTAGTCTTATGTTCATTATGTAGAATGTCTTGAGGAACTTCCAGTTAGCACAAGAATGATTTTCTTTCAGAAAAAGGGTACAAAGGGTAGATAAGGAAACGTATTGTAATATGGATTCAAATTTTGTTCTCAAAATTTTTCATGTCAGTATATAGATAAGCTTCTGGTAGATGTACCTGTTTCCTCAATTGCTTAAGTTGGTAGGAAATTGCCAAAGCCTCTTGTATTGGAATCCAATAAACTCCAAGTTCTGATGTCACTTTCGACTTCGGTTAGCCCCATAAGCTTTAATGGTTAGGGAACCGATCAAATAATGCATCAAGCTTTAAGCTCATACTAGCGAAGTTAATGTTTTGACCTGTGTGATATGCCATCATCATAAGCTTAACTTGCAAATGGCCCTTTTGTCAATTTATCTAGGAAGAGAAAATTAGAAAATTAGTAGTGAATCACTTGAGTTAGTGTTTTTGATTTGTGAATCATACACAATGAAGAGTTAACTGAACATGCCAGATAGAAACCGATAAACACTGCTGTACTAGCACAACCTGTTTGGATGCATATATGAATCATTGAGTTTGCACACCTTCAGTTGTTCACCCGTGACCCGCCAAACAAAAAATGTAGGGAAAAGCAAAAGTGTAATATTTACGGAGTCCATTGGTATTTGGTAAGGACAAAACTTTTGGTCCAAGAGGAAAAGAAAAATAAAGCCCTTCTATATTCTAGTGGTTTAAGAAATGTTGAAAATCTTCGGTTCCTGGATCCTAAATTTTTCATCAATGGCCAACTTATTGATAATCTAGTTTTGCTATGCAAGTAATTGTTACACTAGACAATAATCAGTTATACCTTGCATCAAAATCTGAATCAGCACTTGTGCAATGTGCAATGATTTGCAAGAGATTAAAGCGCTTGTTTTAGAATTTATAGAAGGCAGCTGTAGGTTTAGTGATGGATTGAATGAAGCTTCAAAGGAGTGAAAGGAAGCAAATGTTCATGATAATGGAAATTACTTTTGGAAAAGTTGATCTGTTATCTGAGGTAAAGTTGACGAAGGATATTCAAAATGATAATTTGTGTCCGTGTATCAGTTTAATGATTTTATGCATTGCTGTTTGAAGAAACATTGTGCCCTTGTTCTTTTCAAGGCGCTACACCATGATGCAATGTTTTTTTTTTAAAATCAAAATTCTTGTTTAGGCCATTGAGACTATCAAGATTTGGTATGGATTTTGAAATCTTTATCATATTCTACTTCATCCTTGTGGGCAAGCTTGATTTTGAGGGGAAGGGAAGGCTTCACATGTTATTGCTGTAATTAGATGTATTAGAGGTAGTTGCAGAAGTTATTTGGTGGTCTAGTAATAGTTCATACTTAGTTAGTTATGAAGTTAGTGGAGTTGTGGGTTGTGTTGGTTATTAGTCAAATTGATATGTTTCACGCGTTCGTTCTTCTTTTTAATTCAGTTTTTTAGTTTAAAGGCACATATCAATTTTATAATGTGGATTTCTGTTCTACTTCTATGCTCACGAAGGATTCTGAGTATGTGTTGGCCTTTATTATGGATTCTAGATCCAAGAGAATGTAGTAAAGAGTAGACAACTGATCGTTTATTTTTATTCTTTTTCCATGCTTTGAGTCCAAGTTAATGAGATCAATTATATTTGGAGATATATTCCATGAAGGTCAATTTTGCAGACCTTTGATCTGAGACTCTAATGATCAGTCTGCACTTAGTAGGGTTTTAGGTCCAATCACAAGTAGAAAAATATAGGGAATTGCTATGTACACCCGTGTATTTGCTATGTACACCCAGATTCCTTTTTTCTAATCATTTTTCTTCTGAAAATTCTCACTTTTGTAAAGATGAGCGGTGTACATAGCAAAATTAACGGTGTACATAGCAATTCCCAAAATATATTGTGTTTTGGATGGTGGAAATTCTGCCGTTGAGTAATAGAGAGGTTGATTTCCATGAAGTTTGTTTGTTTTGGATGGACCTGAAATTTTATCCCCAGTGGAACTCTTTTCGATTATTTTTGGATAACATGGAATAGGTGCTCAGTGCATAGTTTGTTTGCAATTTAATGGTTCAAGTACATTTAGAATCTGGTTTGAAATTCTCACAATTACAGATGGCATTTTTCTTACCATCAAAGCACAAATCCATCATCGTCAAATACAACAGTAAGCTTGTCTTCATAGGGTCGTGAACATGTGGTATAGCATCAAGTTCTTTCATGAAATTTACATAAATTTGATTTAACAGAAGCAATTCTTGACTGCAGATAAAGCTGATGCATTATGAGATAAGCTTAAGAAAAGTTGTTAGTATAATATAAAGATGTTCTCACTTATTAATTAAGAAATAATTAGAGGATTTTTAGTCTATCTATATGAGGTCATGTTGACCATTCCTTTTCTTTTCCTCATTGTAAATATATATATATACACTTGAACAACGAATGAAAGGATTAAGCCTTTATCAAAACCTATTTAGTATCAGAGCCTCTACTGTACCAGCCACCACCCACGCCACCACCCACCACCCGACTCCAACCCTGCACACTTGCCGCAACCTCCATCCCCAGCGGCGACCCCTCTCTAGCCTCCTTCCCTCTTGCCGAGACTAGCCTGCACCCTCACCCTCTCGGCGCAGACCCTCTTCTCCCAACGCCACTTCGGCGCACCACCCGGCCACTCCAGGCCTCTCCGCAGCCTGTCTGGTTACCCGTTTGCCCCCGTGGGTTCTTCTTTGATGTATTAGGAGCCTTTAGTGCTCTCTATCTTCTTGTTGGGTAACCGTGTCTCCGGTTACCCTCGTCTAGTCTGCCGCTGCCCACCAGGTTTCTCCGTCTCTCCTTGAAGTTTTTTTTTTCAGTCACTACTTTCATGGGTGATCCTTCAAACTCTATCACCACTACTACGATTACTACCCTTGTTTGTCTGGATTCTTCTCTATCTCATTTGACTCGCTCTCTTCGGGTTACAAGTGTCGTATTGAATGGGAAAAATTTTCAAGCTTGGTCCAATTCCCTTCGTCTCTATCTTAGAGGCAAACAGAAGATTGTTTGGTTACTCGATAAAGAACCCAAACCCTCAGAAACTAACGTTAAGTATGATGAGTAGTTTTCCGACAACTGTATTATTTTGGGGTGGATGTTTAATTCGATGGAGGAGCCGATATATCACATGTTCATGTATCATAATACTGTTCATGGGCTTTGGACTGCTTTACAGAAGATGTATGCCCATGCCCATTCTAATTCGTGTGTCTTTGAGCTTTACCAGGATATCTCCAATGCCTCTCAGGCTACCTTGGGTCATTCTATCTCCGAATATTTTAGTTTTTTGCAGCCCCGGTGGGAGGAATTAGCCCAGTATGAGCTTATCAGTGACTTTTTGAATGATGGAGATGTTGAAGTCAAACGCCTTGATCATCGGCATGCCTACCAGTTTTTGATGGGCCTAAAACCGAGTTCGAGGCCCTGCGTACCCAGATTTTAAATGCTGTACCCATACCCTCTTTATTTGAGGCTTTTGCTACCGTTGAGGGTGACGAGTGTCGCCGTCGCATTCTAGCACCACCAACTGTGCCTGCCACTCCAGTCTCTGATCAGATGGCTTTTGTTGCCCGCTCGATCCCATACCCTCCTTTTGGTACTTCAGATCCTCATCCTCCTATTGGTGGTCACTCAGGTCCTCGTTCTATTGGCAACCGTCTATATTGCCAGCATTGTCGTGTGCTTGGTCACACTATTGATCGTTGTTTTAACCTTCATCCTGAGTTAAAGCAGCAATATAATAATGCTCGGGGTGTTGGTTGTTGGAGAGGTGCCCCTCGTACTAGCGCCATTGTTGAAATGATTCCACCTTTACCGGATTATACTGAGCTTCAATCCCAAATTGCCAGCTGTAGTCACACTTGGGTCTTGGCCCTACCTCCTCCTCCGCTTCTGGATCTACGGTTGCTATTGCCACAGGTACACTACTGCTCTTTATGGAAAGTCTACCCATCCTACTTGGATTTTGGACTCCAGCGCCAGTAATCATATGACTGTAATCATATGACTGGTGAGCTCACTTCCTTTGTTTCTTCGTTTACTTCCATTCATCAGTCAGTTCGTGTTGCTGATGGATCATCTGTGTATGTTTATAGTCAAGGTGACACCTATTTATCTCCTGATATTACTTTTCGTCTGTCTATTTTATTCTTAATTTTGCCTATAATCTTTTGTCTGTTAATTGGTTAGCCAAAGATCATAATTGTGCATAAGGCTGCTCAAAATCCACCAGTCCACCCGACTTACCCGTAGCCTTATTTTTGGTTTTTAAACAATGTGGGTGGAGTCACGGGCTATGAAGCACAGGTACTCCTATTTGGGTGAAGTATCAGTACCGGGTACTTGGGGGACACCGACACCCGTACCATACCCCTGGGTACGTGTCGGGTACTCCCCCAGAGGTGTCCTGCTATTTTGAATTTTTGAATTCATGGTGGGTACGGCTCGGGTACTCCATGGGTACGTAGTTGGGTACGGCGGGGCTCAGTTTGTATTTTTTGAAAGTCATGGGGGGTACAACTGAAATAATAAAAAATTAGATTGTTTAAATACTGAGTTTGACCTAGCGTATTCCCAAAAAGGGCAAAAAAAAAAAAAAACGAAGGAGATCAGAGGAGATCTCAGCGCCGACTGGGAGAGGAGCTGCTACTGCAACCTCCGGCCACTATTGCGACTTCCGGCGACACCAACGACCTCCGGCGACACCAGCGACCTCAGGCGACACCTCCGGCGACTCCTGCGACTGCAACCTCCTACCCTTTGGTGTATATTTTGCGCCTTTGAGCCTTGAGGTATGCTTAAACTTTCTTCTTTACATTGTTAGGGCTTGTTTTTTATAATTCACTTATTTAGAATCTCTATTATCTCTGAGATGTTGGGTTTTTTTGTTTTTTTTTTTCCTTTCCAAACTAGGTTTTATAAATGATTTATTTTAATATACATATTCTCAACTTAGGGTTTTAATATATATATTTTTGGGTCAGTCTTTTAGGAATTTGAAGCTATGACTTCTTCCTCCGGTGCTAGTAGTCCATTGACTACTGATCCAGATGAAAATAAGCCACTGTGGAAATATATGACAAAACTAGGGAGGAGTGGAGGAGGAGGGGGGAATTACAATTTTAAATGTAACTTTTGTTTCGAAGATTTCAAGGGGTCATATACGAGGGTGAGGGCACACTTATTTAAAATTACTGGGCATGGGATTAGACCATGTTTGAAAGTGACCCCTCATGATACTGCCGAAATGAGGAAGGCGGTAGACGAGGCTACACAGAGTAGAAAGTTCCAAGCCTAGTAGAGTTCCTTTGCCGCCTCCTACTACGACTTTAGGTGGCATGACTTATTCCCAAACTCAAGGATGGGTTGATCCTAAGAAAAGAAAGACGCATAGTGGTCCTAGTGGAAGTGGAAGTGCACTTGAGAAGGCATTTAACAATGGCAATCGTGAACACTTTTTTGCTAATATGCTATGGATTAATATGTAGTAGTGTTGTTCAATCTTATTCTTTTTCTTTTTCTTTTTTAATTATTAAAAGTATGTTGTTTATAATATATTTATAAAAATATATTTTTATTCAAGGTACCCTAGCCGTACCCGTACCCTACATTTTTGGAAATTGCCGTACCCCCGTACCCGTATCGTATCGTACCCGTACCACGTGTCAGTACCCGTGCTACATAGGTCACGGGTCTTGGGGGTGGAAACTCGACAGATTTGGTTGGAGTCACGGGTCTAGGGGGTAGAAACCCGGACTCGACTCGACTCGAAACACACTTAATTTTTTTTTTAAAATATACATGTAATATGTTTATATAAGTATATGTATTATATTGTCTTAAAAAATATATATATATATATGTTATATGCTTATATCAATAAAATATATATGTCATTAGTGGAGATATAAAATCATTAAAACCATCAAACTAGCACATGACTATGTTTTTATTTTTTGTTTGGTCAGAGCTTTGGTTAGCACATGACTATGTAAATAAATAAAATGTAGACAAAGTCATGTGTAAAGCAAATGTTTGATTGAGACAAATGAGACAGTCGGGTTTCACCAGACTCGACCTGACTCACCCAACCACCTGATGAGTCGGGTGCACCCGACAAAACGAGTTGATGACGGGTGGCAGGAGGGCAAACCCGACTATGTTCGGATGGATGAGCGAGTAAGGGCCAAATCCAACTCAACCGACTCTTAAGCACCCCTAATTGTGCATTTGTGTTCTAACCCAATTGTTGCTATCTGCATGACCTAACTTCGAAGAAGATTTTTGGCAGAGGGTATGAGCATGATGGCATCTACTACTTTGGCGATCCTCCTTCAACCAGGGTGTCCTCTTCCAGCCTGCAAGCTACTGTTTCTCTTATTTCCAATAATTATGTATTACCAAATTTGAATACTTATGTTTTTTCTCTTAAAACTTTGGATTTGTGGCATGCTCATTTAGGACATGCAAATTTTCAGTATTTGTGTTGGTTATGTCCACCATTAAATAAAGCTTGCAAAGATTATAATTTCAAGCGTGTGGTTTGTGAATTGTCAAAGCATACACGCACTTCTTACATACCTCGCATGCACCGAGCACCTAGTGCTTTCGACCTTATTCATTCTGATGTATGGGGTCCTTCACCTACCACGGCTTTGCCCCAACATAGATATTATGCCACATTTATCGATGATTACACCCGTTGTACTTGGGTTTATCTTTTGAAGAAAAAGTCGGAAGTCTTTGCTCACTTTAGAAATTTTAACAAATGGTTAAAACTCAATATCATACTATTGTGCGTAATATTCGCTCTGATAATGATCGGGAGTATATCACTGATGAGTTTAGGGCTGCCCTTAATATGGATGGTATACTTCAACAACTTACACGTCCCTATACTCCAGAACAGAATGGTGTGGCGAAACGTAAGAACCGCCCCATTGTGTCTGTAGTTAGATGTCTCTTATGTGGTATGGGTGTACCTAAATATTTTTAGGACATGGTTGTTCTTACTGCTGCATATCTTATTAATTGTACTCCGAGTGGTGTCCTTCTTGAAAAGGCACCTCTTCATGTCCTTAAGCATAGTAGTACTCTCTTTCCTATTGTACCCCGGGTTTTCGGCTATACTTGCTTTGTCCAAAATAAAAGTACTACCCGTACCAAACTTGATGATAAGGCGGTTCGTTGTGTGTTTTTAGGATCTCATCCATGTCTAAATGGTATCGCTACTATGATGCTCTCACACGCCATTTCTATAATTCTTTGGTTGTTACCTTTCTCAAAACTGTTCCTTTTTATCCAGGATCTTCCATTCTTCCAAGGACTGTGGAACCCATGGTGGAGGATATTTCTGTCCAACCTCGTCCTGTTCCTATATTTGAGTCTCTTTCACCTGTTGTTTCTTGTGTTCTATTACAGGTTTGCCCTCGGCGTCAGTACGCTCCTGCTCCCCCACCAGCTTCTTCTTCGGACTCAGGTATCTCCTCTCCTCCTTTAGTTTCTGATTTACCTCCTGATATTGTTCCCCCCCCCCTCGCCGCCCACCTTCCCGCTTTCTTGTTTCTCAAAGTACTACCCATCCCATTTCCCAGTGCATTTCTTATCAGGGACTGTCACCAGTTTTTGGCTCTTTTGCTAGTAAAGTTGACTCCATTCCTATTTCTCAGTCAGTTCATGAAGCTCTTCAAAATCCTAAATGGGTGGATGCTATGAGAGTGGAAATGAGTGCTCTTCAGGGTAATCAGACGTGGGATCTTGTTGCTCTCCCTGCTGGTGCGCGTACTATTGGCTGTAAGTGGGTCTTCACGTTGATCGGTATAAAGCCCGGCTTGTTGCTAAGGGCTTCAATAAGGTTTCTGGTAAGGATTTTGGTGCTACTTTTGCTCTTGTGGCTAAGTTAACCACGGTTCGTCTTCTGGTTTCACTTGCTGCGTCCTATTCTTGGCCTCTTCATCAGCTGGATATTAAGAATGCATTCCTTAATGGCGACCTCTCTGAGACCATCTATATGGATCCCCCGCCTGGTTTTCGCGCTCAGGGGTAGTGTTTTGGGAAAGTCTGTTGTCTCGGTAAGTCTCTCTATGGTTTGAAACAATCTCCACATGCATGGTTTATACTATGGGTTTTATCCGCTGCCATTCAGACCATACTTGTTTTATTCGGCACAATTCCCACGGACAATGTGTTATTCTCTCAATATATGTCGATGATATTATCATCACAGGTGATGATGCTTCAGGTATTATTCTAGTCAAGCGTGATCTCGGGATGTCATTTGATGTTAAGGATTTGGGGTCTGTAAGGTATTTTCTTGGTATTGAAGTAGCTCGGTCTCACCAGGGTATCTCCTTATCCCATCGAAAGTATGCTCTTGACCTTCTTCAGGATACAGGTATGCTTGGGTGTAGGCCAGCATCCTCTCCTATGGATCTAAATCTAAAATTGTCCGCTGAGTTAGGTGAACTGTTACCGGATCCCTTGGTATATCAGCGTCTTGTAGGTCGTCTTATCTATTTGACGAATACAAGACCGGATCTAACATTTGTTGTTAGTGTTGTGAGCCAGTTTATGCATTCACCCCGCTCTTCTCACTTGGATGCTGTGTCTCATATTCTCCGCTACTCTAAGACATGTCTGGTCTTGGTTTGTTCTTTAAAGCAGGAGCACAGGCAGGTCTCTCCTATTTTACAGATGCTGATTATGTGGGCTCAAAAAGTGACAGACGATCTACTTCTGGGTTGTGTACTTTTTATGGTGATCATCTCATATCTTGGAAAAGTAAGAAACAGGCTGTTGTCTCACGTTCTTCCGCTAAAGCTGAGTATCGTGGCATGGCTCTGGGAACATGTGAAATTCTTTGGCTTCGCTCTCTCCTTGAGGAATTGGGCTTTCCTATGAAGGACTCATCATTGTTGTTCTGTGACAATAAGTCTACTATTATGTCATCGTCAGATTCTGTCCTTCATGAGAGAACCAAACACATAGAAGTTGATATTCACTTTATTCGTGAAAAGGTTCGATCACGAGTCATCACCCCACTGTTTGTGTCCTCACGTGACCAAATTGCTTATATGTTCACTAAGTCTGTTCGCCCTGGTTTACTTCAGTCATCTCTTTGCAAGGTTGGGCTCGTCGATATCTTCGCTCCAGCTTGAGGGGGAGTGTTGGAATTAAGGAATAATTAGAGGATTTTTAGTCTATCTATATTAGGTCATGTTAACCATTCCTTTTCTAGATTATTCTCATTTATTGTCTTTATTTTCTTTCCTTTTCTTTTCCTCATTGTAAATATATATATATATATATATATACACACTTGAACAATGAATGAAAGGATTAAGCCTTTATTTTACCTATTTATTTAAACGCAGATTCTGAGATAAAATTCTGTGTGAATAGCTATATTAGCAAGCTTGATAAAGTTGTGTACACAGCTTGAGTTTGATAAAATTTTGATAAACTAAACTTGAACATGATTTTAAGCTAGAGAGTTCGGACTCAGACCAAGTTCATCAACAATTTAATGAAGCTCCCTAAACGTAGTACCAGGACTCACCTCGACTCGGTTCATTTGCAGACCTAGTAGTGAGATTTGGCTTAGATATTGACACGCTGGAATAAATCCTATTTCTTTGATTTCTTGTCTTATGTTGGTAGCATGCCTATTTCGTAAATCTTTTCACTTCAATTAAACATAGAATATATTAGCCGAGCAGGTTTGAACTAATTCGTTGTTATTGTATGGTTATAGAAATAAGGCATCCAAAGTTCGTCTTGTCACATGAAAGAGTACTTAATTTGAAATTTGAACTGAGAGTGATGAAGTTATTATATTCATGAACTAGTCTTTGCCTATTGTTATTTTCCTTTTCAATGTCTGCCTTGTATCTATGTTTTCTTTTCTCAACTCTAGTTAATGCTAGTGATCTATAATATGTGTGTGTTGAAGTATCATTAGAGAGGAAGTCTTACTTCCCATACTCTCTGGGTATGGGGAATTTCATTTCTTCTTGAAAAGCAGAGCATCAAGAAAAGGTAAAAAAAAAAAAAATTTGTAGTCTACGTTCTTTTTCCGCAGGAATGCGGATTTTTTAATTTTTTTTTGGAAAAAGTACTTATAGAATCCCAGATGTAAGACAGTAAGAGGTTGAACTTTTGTAGTTTTAAGGACTTCTGAGTCACCTAATGGTGAAAATTAAGAAAACATTGATGAAATGGTGTTTGAATATGATATGGGCAAGCTCATGCATCAATTTTGATGTTTGCACACGACGTGCCCCTTGTTAACTGACAATGGGACTCCGATCTCATTTTTCCCAAGTCTGTTTCTTTGGTTGAGATCTTATTCATGTTATTAAAGCATATGGAGTTTTAGAAGAAAGTTGTATGTTCTGCATTTTATCATGGAATCTAATCCTAATTATTTATGATATTGGTTAGTTAGAATCGCTCAATCGCATGGTCAATGTTAGTGGTTTAAGGAGTTCTCTATTTTCATTTGGCCCGAAATTGTGGAACAGTTCATATACAATTGTATAGATGTGAGGTTTGCTTGAAACGTTTCTAGTGGAAATAAGTTCTTTCACCAATCTTCTTATAGTTGTTTTATTGTACGTTATGCAAGGATGGGCTTTTGCCCCCATGCTTCATAGGATTTTATTTTGGTTCATCAGTGTACCATGCCTTTAGCTTCACTTCACAATGTGAGAAAAGGCTTTGGCTGTTCAGATTGGATTTGGCGTTTGCTTTCTGGCAGAAGTAGAAACCCCTAATCATACGAGCATGGTGGGAATTAAGAGAAAACCACAACTCAATCAAGTACGCCTTCCGTCCCCTGCTATCAAAAGACGTGGATATTCCCATGGTAGGATTAGGACAGTTGCACTAAGGAAGAGATCTAGGGATGTGATAAAGATGATAAGGCAGGGTTCCAAACTCATTAAAAACCCCAATTTGCTTCCCACATCACATTCAAACTTAAGCACATTTTCAGCCAAAATGGGCTTTTTTCTGACGTTAATCCCAGTCAGACTACCATATCCGTTTTGGGTCCAGAAGTACATTTGGCCCTAAAGGTGCGTTTGGAATGTGATTCCAAACAGGCTTGTCTCAGTCCCTAGCCTAGCCTATGGAAACCACGTTTGGATGCACTTCTCCTATAATTAAAATATGATCTCATTTGGCCCATGCGCTGTGGATATAATATACAACATATATACACATCTAGGTCTCGTGATTATGTTGTGTTGTACAATAATCTTTGGAGTATTTATGTTCTTTGCATTTGTTGTTGTATTGATTAAGAAGGCAAACTTGGATTTGTTGTACTACTGAATTGATTAGCACCATTATTCTAACTGAACACTGAGCAACGGCATAATCCTAACTAACTTTTTTTTCCCCCAATTTTGAAAGTTTTCCCCGCAAAATTTTACCTTTTGTTTGATCTTCTATCTTCACTTGTTTAGGCGGCTCCAATGTCATTCTCTTTTCTCTTGTTTTCCAGGTTTGCTAGTATATGTTCATGTGCTTTGTTTGGATAGAATTTTAGCAGAAAGAGCGACATCTTCTTAGAATTCTGATGCTACCTTCAATAATGTCTACCGAGCATTGGGATTCTTGCAAAGATGAGCAGAATAGATGCTGCAAGGAGAATATCTGTGAAAAGGTTAGTAAGAAATCAACTGTAAAGCTAATTGCTGTATGATTGCATCAATACTCACAAGTATAGCTTATTCTCTTGTGCACATTGTGGAAAGAAGGATTATTTTTTGACGTGGACAGGAAATCCCAACCTCATACAATTCCATGTCTCTTTCTTGTCATTGAATCTGTTAACTTTAGTTTTAATACAAGATTAGGTGGTCTAGATTATTGATTTTGGGGAAACTCATTTCTTTTTTTCTTTTTTGTGATAACAAGGGGAAGAGGTTGGGGGCCGAACATCTGACATATGCAATGGAGCTTAAGACCCAACTTGGTGCCAAATGAGTTATACTCACTTTGAAAGGAAACTCGCTTTTGTTCTTGACATTATTAGAATATTAAAAATTAGCCTGTGTTCTAATTGGTTATTTGAAAGACTTGGAAAAGAAAATTGAAATTTCAAAAGATTTATGAGTATTACTAAGAGTTTAAATTATGGAGCGAGATGAGATGGAGATAGTTAGGCTTTGCTTGGTTCATGGGTTTAGTGAACGGAAGGAAAAGAAAACATAGATGAAACGTTTTCTTTTGGTTGGTTACTAAGAAAAAAGACCAGGAAATAGAACAGAAAAGAATATACATTGAGAAATAAATTGAACATTCCCTCCCCCCCCCCCTCCTCTTTACTTTACATTTATATTTGAATGTTTTTAATTTTTAATGTTTTTTAAGCATGAAGGAAAACACAAGGGAACTAGTTTTCCTTCTTGTTTTCCTTTTCCTTTCCCTTTTCTTTTCCGTCTCTAAATCCGCAAACCAGCAGAGCCTTAGGGTGATTGAATGGCTGATTAGCAACAAGACTTTCTTGGATGAAACTGTTGGATTTAGGGAGGGAAAAGAAGGAATATGCTGTCATTTGTTTGGTTACCAAGGAAAATAGTAAGGAAAATAGGATGAAACATAAAATATAATGTGAAATAAATAAAAATTTTGGATTTGGCGAGCCACTTTCCTCCTCATTTCTTAAGTTACGACAATGTTTTGAAAGTTTTTAACTTTTACTCTCCGTTTGTTTTGATGTAAAATGTTTTCTGAAAAATGCTTTCACATTTACATCAAAACAAACGGAGCGTTAATGTAATTTAAGTAACGAGACAAACAGGGGGGGGGGGGGGGGGGGGGGGGGGGAACACAATGAAACTTGTTTTCCTTCTTGTTTTTCCTTTCCCTTCCCTTCCCTTTTCCTTACACGAATATGAAAACCAAACAAAGCCTAAAGGTGATCATAATGATACAATAATATGCAGGGAATCCACAGACCTCAAAACAAGGATTGACATAGAGAGAGAGAGAGAGAGAGAGAGAGAGAGAGAGAGAGAGAGAGAGTGAGAGAGAGAGAGAGAGAGAGAGAGAGAAGTCGTGAAGGCTTAAAAAGCATGAAGAACATAGAGAAAAAGAAATGGGAAAAAGCCCAGTAATTGCTGGAAAGGAACCTCATTATTTGTAGTAGTTTCTTCACCTAATATCAGATTTTTTTTTTCTTTTTTTTTTGAGGTAAAACGTACCGACTGTTCTATTAGGTGTTCTATAACTCAATTGAACAGGCTTCATGAACTTATCACATCTCCATGAGGTCTCTATTACCCATTAGATCTCTACACTGGGTAGTCTGGGTATCTAATATTTATTCCCTCATGTTTCTGCAACACACTTTGGGTGATTTTGCTTTACCATGCCTTTGTTTTTTTTGTTTTTTTGTTTTTTCCCACTATTGGTTGTTAAAAGTATACTGTATTATTTTAATGCATGTGACTTCAAATATTCCCTACATAATATCTCATTTGTCTGGGAAAAGAACAACCAAACTATTTTGTCATCACTTGTAAATTGCTGGTGCCTGTTTGGGAGTGTTTGAAATAGGATTTCTCAGTCCCAGTCTCACTAGGTTATTTTGGTTCCCAAATTTTTTTAAAAAAAAATGAAAATTAGGCTCTATTTAGTTCATGGATTTCACGAGGGAAATGAAAAAAACTAGTTCCCTCGTGTTTTTCTTTGTGTTTTCCTTCATGCTTAAATAATACTATAAAAATAAAAATAAAATAAAATAAAAACTTCTAAACTACAATTATAATATATGAATAATGGAAGGGAAATGACTAATAACATTCAAAATGTTTAATTTATTTTTCAGCTTATTCTATTTTCCTCATCATTTTTCTTATCAACCCAAACAAAGAAAAATGTTTTCCTCTACTAATCTGTTTATTTTTATGTAAAATTTTTTCCAGAAAATGCTTTCATCTTATAATTAGTACATGAAATCATTTTTCGGAAAACATTTAGCATAAAACAAACACTCTACGTTTCCTTTCTTTTCCCTCACAAAATTCATGAACCAAACAAAGCCTTGAGGGATATTAAACTGAGACAAACTCCTCCACAAGAACTGAATATTTGCCGAACACTTAATTTACAAATGGTTTTCTTTGTCTTCCCAAAACAGCCTCTTAAAATCAACTTTCATTTACACGCAATCCCCAAACAAAAAGCTGTGATAGATCGATCACTGTCTGACTGGGATTCTTATCAACATAGGACAGTGATGGGGAAAAAGAATCACAATACAACCCCCCAGCTTTTAATTCTTTAACAAGGATCAGATGTGACCACTCATTTACACGAGAGAGAGAGAGAGAGAGAGAGAGAGAGAGAGAGAGAGGTGTCTGTGGCAGAGGAATAAAGGAAGAATCTCTTCTTAAACACTTCTTACCCTTTTTAACATTTGGTGAAATTGCAGGGTAAAGAAAGGGAATTTTTTATCCGAACCATCACTGTTCGGGTCATATTTTTTTGATCCATCATTTATAACTTATTTTTTAAACACATCACTTTCTGAAGTTGCTAGTGTAATTCGTAACTTTACCCAAAATATATATATATATATATATAGCAGTCGCTACTCCAACTCGTAACTTTTCAAAGAGTCGCGATTCCAACTCACAGACTTCACCATCTTCATCTCTATTCTCTCTATCCTCTTCCCCAGCTCACAGAGACTCACACACATATATACACATTCACACACGCACACACAATTCCCAAAACTTCCCCTTCTTCCTCTCTTCTCTGTCTCTCTCTCTCTCCTCTTCCCCATCACACATAGATACACACACATTCACACACACGCATAGACAGACGCACATGTTGATGTGGTCTGATAAAATCACGAGTTGGAGCAGCAACTTCTAAGAATTTTCTTGGATGAAGTCGCGAATTGCACTAGCGACTTCACAAAAGTGAAATTTGATAAATAAGTTTAAAACATGATAGGTCAGAAAAATATAACACGAATAGTAATGGTTCGGGTCAAAAATTTTAAGGGTTAATTACACTTACACCTCCTGTGGTTTGCCCGATTTGCACTTACCCCCCTATGGTTTAAATTTTTGCACTAATACGCCTGTGGTTCAAACTTAAGTGCAAAAGTTAAATTTTCCATCCAAACTAACGGAATGGACTCTCATTTTTGCATTTACACCCCCAAAATTTCTTAAGTTCCTATTATGAAATCCCCAAACATTCCATTAACTACCCAATTATCTAATGAGTGTTTGTCTAAGTCTCGTATGGGTCCCAACATGGTCCCAAATATTTTGTGAAGTTGCTATCGCACTTACTAATTATAAATCTTTTCAGTTATACCCGTATTTGGGTCTCCAAACTAATACCACTTGCTAATACATATATCATTAAATGATATGAAAGCATTTAAACAAATAATTATTTAAGCATATAAATGCATTAATGTAGAGGTCAATGGAAAAGTGTTCAGAAAAGGACACTAGCTGGAAAAAGCCCCCAGTGAGGTGGGACAGATACTGGGATCCAGTGAAGGGCCGAATAATAATATCTACATTAATGCATTTATATGCTTAAATGATTATTTGTTTAAATGCTTTCATATTATATGATGATATATGTGTTAGCGAGTGGTATTAGTTTGAACACCCAAATACGGGTATAATTGAAAAGATTTATAATTAGTAGGTGAGATAGCAACTTCATAAAATATTTGGGACCACGTTGGGACCCATACGAGACTTAGACAAACACTCATTAGATAATTGGGTAGTTAATGGAATGTTTGGGGGATTTCATAATAGGAACTTAAGAAATTTTGGGGGTGTAAATGCAAAAATGAGAGTCCATTCCGTTAGTTTGGATGGAAAATTTAACTTTTGCACTTAAGTTTAAACCACAGGGGATATTAGTGCAAAAATTTAAACTATAGGGGGGTAAGTGCAAATCGGGTAAATCACAGGAGGTGTAAGTGTAATTAACCCAAATTTTAAAGAGAGGGAAAGGGATAGAGAAAGACATGACAAGGACCACTGATAGCAAGCTAAAGCTTGTGCCAATCTTTTTTTTTCTTTGCTTAAGAATTGTGCCAATCTTTAATGAGATTTTTTCTCCACTTCGTTTTTCTTTTTCCTTATTTGGGTATTTCATGATACTCCTCTTGTTGGTGTTTATGTTAATATTCTCCTCCCACTTACCAATGTACCAATAGTGTTCCAATTTCTATAAAATGTAGTGAAAGTGTGAAACAAATATGACGATTTACAACTGAATGATCTTGTTGAATTGAATTTATGAATAATGTTATAGTTCCTAAATTTGAGTTTCAAATGCTTTGACTAGTGTATTATATGATGTGACAGTGATTGTGGTACCACTCATGACTACTTGTTTTATATATATATATATATATATATTGTGTATGTATGGTTACTTGATTTATGGCCAATGGATTGAGAGTTACACTTCAATGCACTTGCAGGGCCGGCCCTGACAAATTGGGGGCCTTAGGCAAACATTAAGACGGGGCCTTAGGCGAACATTAAGACGGGGCCTTTTGAATAACGGGGGTTTGGGGGTAAAGCCTTGAAGCAAAAAAATTTGGGTCTATTTATATATGTTTGTGGGTAAAATTAAATATATTATGGTGGTGATTTGCGAGTTTTCTTCCATCATTTTTTAGAATTCTGAGGTTTTGTAATTTTTAAGGTAGGCTGGATTACAATAGGCCACATATATTTATTTTTTTCAATATTTACTTGGACTCTATTACAATTTGTTAAACATATTACAAATAAAAAAAAATTTATTTTGGGCCCTACTCAGTATTTTTCGGGGCCCTATTAAAGAGCAAAAAATGAACAAAATTTGGGGGCCTTAGGCAACCGCCTACCCTGCCTATAGACAGGGCCGGCCCTGTGCACTTGTAACACCCTCCTATTCAACTGTTCATTTGTTTTGCGAGTAGTTATGAATTGTGATGAACGATGGACATTGTTGTGAAAGGTGGTGGGCTCAGGAATTTCATCCATTAGCGGCGAAGTTGATGACTAGGTTGCATACAAGTCGAGCCATTTAATAAGCCCCTACGAACATGTTCGATAAAGGCTCGGATCGGCTAGGCTCGTTTAATATACAAGTTAAACTCAAGCACATATGAGTTTTTGACTTTGACTCGATAGAGCTCATGAACATGTTTGAATAAGGCTTACTTATAAGCTTGGGAAAAAGAGTAATGTTAGGGATACAACTAGTTCTTACAACTCATTTACAACCATCTCTATCTCTCTCCTAAGTGGCATTGTGGGGCCAGTTAAATTTGCCACTTAGGAGAGAGATTGAGATGGTTATAAATGAGTTGTAAGAAAAAGTTGTACTGTAGACACCCCGAATTCCTTCAAACGCCGCAAAATTTAAGAAACGGCAATCCCTGGAGTTGTCCGCGGCATTCACTGAATGCCGGTGCGGTAATCAATGAATGTCATGACGGCATTCATCAAGTGTTGTTCTGGCACTCACCAAGTGTCACTTCCATCTCCAGTGAGTGTCGCGTTTTCCAGTAGACAGCTGTAATACAACACGTTTTGTACCTACAAAAGGGCGTACAGGATCAGATTTTTTACTGTGAAATTACTAAAATACCCTCTTAAAAAAATGCCTTTATATATATAAAGAGGGTGAATATCCCATTACAAGGGAGATGAATTCTAGAATCCCTAACCTTATCTTGACCCTATCTTTGCCTTAAACCTCTAGAAAATTTTCTAAACATACTTAAGAGGCACCTTTATAAGTGTTTAAAGAAGGAGTTGTGTGAGTTAGAGTTGAAGAGCTTGATTAACTTGTAAAAGTCTTTCAAAATCACAAGTTGAGGATATTTGGAAGTAGATTCTAGACTAATAAGTCTTTAAATTTATGTTAATTTGGATGATATTTGAACTTTGAGCCACTTCCTTTCATCTCATTCATCTCTTGGGATTCATGAGACCTTCAATGTCTTACTTGAACCCCTTGACTTGAAATCCTTTAGCATTCTTGTAAGCTCATGACTTACAAGGGGATTAAAGTTGATACTTTGTATGATTAGTTAATGAATCCAAGTCTATCACCATGGTTTGGGTTTATTATTCTTGAGATTTCATGAAGTTTCTCCATATTTCATTGAAATCTACAAGTATAAGTGTCATTAATCTCCAATGACCATCAAATGGTAAGAGAAGTGGTTTAAATCAAGCCAAACTTAATGGCTTGGTAGTCGAAGTTGGCAAGTAAAAGATAAACTTGACAAATGTGCAGTAGGTTCACCAACCACTTTTGATTAAAGATTTTTAGTTAAATAATGGACCGTTGGAATTGAATGAAACCAATTGAAAAATGTCCATAACCCGAAGTTTTACCACTGCATTTTTTGTTTTAATGAGATTTCATTTTTAAGATGGTTTAGTCGTGGGTTTTGTGAAACAACTACAATTTGTCCAGAGTTTCAGAACTGTAACACCTTTTTGAAATGAATAAATCAGAGCCTTAATCAAGTATCCTTGACCCCAAATAATTTTTTCTATGAAGTTTAATGTGTTAATGGGATCCCTTAAAAAGGTTAGAGCCTTTTAGATTTATTTACTATTTTTAGAAAATCATACAAGAACTCTGGACAGAGAGTTGTGAAGTTCTGAGTGATGTCTAGTGTTTCTCCAATTCCCAGAAATTGAACTGTTGATCTTCGACTTTTCTTTTTGGGTTAGAAACTAGACTCACATGGGCATTTTGTGTCCAAAATTTATTGACATTAAATCATGGGAACTATGTTTTTCCAATTTTTGAAGCCTTGACTTGTTCTCTGTAATTTTCAGAATTTTTGGACAGATTTGGTATACCTTGCAAATAATGGTTCAAATGATCTTTCCATAACCTAGGGCCTAAACCATACTTTAATAATGATTAGTTAAACTTAAATACATAGGCTAAATGATCCAAATCAAGGAATAATCCAATAGCTTGTTCTTGTTCGTATCCATGTAATCATATACTCTCATCCATATAGATTGATACTTGTACTTAGAATTCATAATTGTGTCATTTCTTCTACTTTATAGAATTAAGCTAGACATTCAGGGATGGTTATTTGATATTATATATCATTTCTAAAGCATGTGGACTAACCCTTGTTTTGTAGCGCCGATGAGGTATGATCTCTTGACTCTTCTCTAGCTTAATTATTTCTTAATTTTATTGATTTCCGACTTCATGTGCGATACCTTAGAATTAGGATTTGCCTCATGTGTGTATATATGTGTATTAGAGACCCTTTTGTTAGGATTTCTACTTTTGTATGCATTACACGTTTAAATATTCGCGACTGCATCCAGGGTAAGTTTCCTAGTTCCCTAAATGCACATCATATTGCTTGTTAATTGAAATATGTGGTTTTGAGTGATATTTTATCATTTGCAATCTTATACCCTTTTAGACATGCTTTTATAATGTATATTGATATATATATATATATGTATTAATTGAGGGCACGCTTAGGTTAATAATTCGATTAAAAGGATGTTGAGTAGAGGCCTATCGCGAGATTGGATGAGAGGGGGTGTTTTAGTCCGCCGGGCTCCTTCCCCGCTCATTCCATAATCCCCGGACCTAGAAATCTCTGATTTCCAAAAAAGATCAGTTTGCCTCAAAATGATTTCTTAATTTTTCCTTTTAAAAATTAAGTGGCGACTCGTATTTGTGTTTTAATTTGAAAATATTTTAGAAAAGCTGTGGGTAATAAAAATGTGATATCCACAGTACCCCTAGCATTACCCTAGGAAAAAAGCTTGTGAATAGCTTTTATACTTGCCTATGAATGTACTCTATTAAATATCTATGTAGTTTTGGTAGCCTCGTGAAAAAGCTTGTGAATATGCTTGATAAATGACTTGTATACTAGTTTATATATGTACATTTGTTATAAAACTATGTAGTTTCAGATGGCTCGTGATCAAATCTCACTTTCAGGCTTGTTCATAAATAAGTTGATTACGTCAAAATCAAGTTCTTTGTTAACCCTATTAAAAATATAATATTGGAAGTAGGGTGTCGAATCTACAGGGATTGGAATGCAACAACGAAAAAGGAAGCTCAGTAACCAATTACAATGCAAAAAAGAAGAAAGAAACTATATAAGAAAAACTATGACTTTTCGTCTTTGGTTGAGATTGATTATCACTAATTATACTATGACGACTATTAAAAAGTGAAAAGTGAGCTTTAATCAAAGATTGGTTTAATTAGAGTGTGGTTTTGAAAATGGAAAGATAGAGGTTGGGGAGCATTCTCCCACCTTGGACCAAACAACAAATGGATTTCATATTTGTAGTATATTCTAGGGTAAAGGATTTTGTTGAGTCAAACTATCAAACTTGTGATTGTTAACCTGCAATGTTTGATAGAAATTTTCATAAAATACATGAGGTGAGGTTTGAAATCAAGGATTGAACAACTTATGATGCTTGACATCAGAAGTGAAGTCTTAGAAAATCAAACCCTACATACATGAACCCTAGAAATACTTCAAGACATTAAAATCCTACATTAGAGCTCAAGTGGGTCTAATGGAGGGTTTATGATCCCAAACCTACATAATTTAGCTATTCATG
This sequence comes from Hydrangea macrophylla, assembly GCA_033977485.1. Taxonomy (NCBI): domain Eukaryota; kingdom Viridiplantae; phylum Streptophyta; class Magnoliopsida; order Cornales; family Hydrangeaceae; genus Hydrangea; species Hydrangea macrophylla. The sequence continues at coordinate 148,297,283 of CM066991.1, read as the reverse complement.
GATATAAAAACATAAACATTAAAAAGAGTGAGAGAGAGAGAGAAATAATACCAATACAAGGAGTACTGTAACAACCTGTATTTTCTTTAATTGCTAAATGTAATTTCCATATTATAATTTCTATTACTTGTTTTGATCTAATAGAAATTCTTTTGTTGGGGTCAAATCGTAATTTTTTATAAGTTCAGGAATACCTGTGTTGAATTTCAAAACTGTACTTTCAAAACGGTGAAAACATTTGCTTTTAATTCAAATTGTATTTTTATACAACCGGAAAATTATCTCCTACGTTATTTTAATTTTCGGTATTTTATGGTGATCGTCGTGCCACAAATATATCAGTTTATAAGTGAAAACTGTCCGCGCCGCAATGAGCTCCCACTAATTTGGAATTCTCCGTTAAATTATTTGACATATATTTTATGTTCATTTGAAACAATCAATCTCTATACTAGGCATGTTTGGGTAGACTTTTAGTGTGGGAATTATTTTGTGCCATAAGCTAATTTTTGCCAAACAACTAAGTTGGCCCTTCCAATAAACCAATTTGGTGTATTTGTATTATATTATCTGCATATCTGAGAATTATATACGTATATGGGGTGTATAATTGGTGTAAATTGAAAATGGGAAAAGAAACTCATTTGTTGAGTAAAGCTCAAAGTACTTGGCCTCCAAGTTCTTATTTTTTTTCTATATAAAAACACATAAACAACTCACAATCTGCACATTTTTGTTATAACTTTAATACTAAGAGAAAGAGAAAGATATACAGAGAGTTTAATTCCAGAATTTAGAGAGAGAAAGCTTGATCAACTCCATAGCCAAAGCTTGGTTTGGGTTTTTCTTAATTCTTGATTCTTTCTCAACAAAGCTTCAATCACCAATCACAGTGAGTATTTCAAACTCACTTGGAATGTAATTTGTGCTTTAATTACTGTTTGTATAGCTTGTGTTATAAAACACCATTGTGGTATTCATCCATGGAGCTTGAAGCTTGAAAATGGTGATTTTTCAAACTTAACCAAAATCGATTTTGATAGATAAAAATGAAAGATTACAGTCCCTAGAGGTTGTATTTAAAGTATTAGAGCTTAATTCATTCGTATATAAAAGTATAATAGAAATGAAATTTCGTCACCTCTCGGTTTTTCATAAAATCCGAGAGCTACGATTGAAATTGGTTAAATCCGATCACATGTTCATAATCCTTGCGGAAAAACGGAGATAACCATAAATTACAAGTCATGGTCACATTCGGATTTCAAAATGGGTCAAAAATAGGCTTTAAATTCGTAACAGGGGAGAAACTGCTGATGCCAATCGATTGGCATGATTACTAATCGATTGTCATGTATACCAATCGATTGGTACTTTTACGAAACCAATCAATTGGCATGTTTCAGCACTAACGACTTTTAGTAAAATGGTCATAACTTCCTCTAGAGAACTCGAAAACGCGCACTATTTGAAGCGTTGGAAACTAGACTCAAAGACCTTTCTTTTGATATGTAATTCATCCACAAAAAGTATATCTCATTTTTTAGGGCATTGCTTCAAAGTAGCCCACTTGTGTTCTAGTAAGCGATAAAAGCATATTAAAGTATTCTTTGATGAATTCACTGGTTATTTCATATAAGATTTGATTTCTTCTCATATATTCATGGTTATCGTTTCCAGTACTTTATATTTCTGTATTCAGTCTCATGTCATTCATGTAGAGTTAGTTGTACATGCATGGTGAGTGGTGGTCAGTGTGGAAAAGAGTATGTAGTTGAGATTGTGTATGGACACTCCCTGGTATTGGTGTACCAAAGTATGATGTTACGATATTGCGGCTAGAGTGTCTTTGAAATGCGATGGTGATAAAACTGGACACTCCCTGGCGCCCATGGTAGCGCTAAAGTGTGTGACGCCAACTTGGACATTCCCTGGCACCCATGGTAGTGCTAAAGTGTGGTCTACGGACACTCCCTGGTACCCGAGTCTGGATACTGCGTGAGGTTTCTCCAGTATTTACGAGGCGGATTAGGTACTAAAGTGTGAGGCAAACTGGACACTCCCTGGTACCCCGTTACTAAAGTGTGGTCATCTTAGTGTTTGAAAGATACTGGTGTGAGAGAGTTGGGTATTTGTGTTGTCGAGAGAAAAAAGTCGGTAAGATGATAATGGTGGTATTGGTCTCATGTACGGTCACATGTTTTTATGAACCAAAGTTTATAATGCGATTCTTACTGTTTTATCAATTGAATTCATTGCGATGATTAACCCGTTGATTAATGAGATTGAAAAATGGAAAATAGTAAATGAGTATGTTTTACATTCGAGCAGATGTTTTTAATACTCATCAGCTTCTCGAAGCTGATGACGTTGATGCGTCCTGGACGAATCGTGTCTAGGCTTTTCAGGTAATAATCAGGAGGGACCGTATGACTATGCTAATTGAGAAAGGCTGCTTATGAAGAGAAATTGTTAATCATTATCTTATGTTTTAAGTCATGAATTAGTTTTGTAATAAGGATGACTGTAATAGATGTTAGATATTATTTTGTTTTCAATGCAGTCTATGCCTTTAGATGATCCCGTGCTGTAATATTTATTAAGTTAGAAAATTTTTGTAAACCTTGATTGCTATACTCTGATTTATGGTTTTATGTTGTTCGGCGTTTGGGACGGATTCGATCCTTCAAACTGTCGCGACATACGGGTCCATAAAGGAAATTAAACGCTTTAAAGGATATTAAACGCTTTCCATATTTATGCTACGTCGGGGTGTGATAGGATTTAGTGGTATCATAGCCAGGTTATCTAGTTTAACCAGGCTTGGTTATTCACGCTACAGATTAGTGACATAGATTAACTTTAAGTTTTTACTAAGCTATACAATCAAGTTAAGTCGAGTCTGATTTACTAAACTTAGGTTTACAGAACAACCAGGTTCCAAATTTTAGTTGGTTAGCACCAATTGTCCTTAGTTTAGAACTCGAAATCCAGGTTGGTTTCATCGTAGAGACGATTGTACAGTTTTGTCACATTGATAAGAATGTTAGCAGACGCCAAATATCCTCGATCGTATCCATTTAGAAATTAGCCAAGTTGGTTATGACATATGAAGTCCATATAGGCAGATAGTAGCCAAGTTCCTAAGAAGTTGAGGTAAGCCAAAGCCCTCATGAATAGCTTAGGCACTGATGAACTTCCTGAGTCAAATCTCGGAACAGTCGGCATAGCCTACGACCTAGAGTTTGGAAGGAGAATAAGAATACGATCTCTTTGCTATTGGAATGTCCTAGTCCGAATACGTGTTTGGTGTATTATGTATATTTGAATTATATTATGTATATTTGGATTTTATTACATATTTATGTTATAGTACGAGTTTATTATATAGTGATGTTAACCTGTTAGGTTGAACCTGTGTGTAGGACCATAGATGACGAAGTCGCCTCAGGTAACCGAGAACCAATCAAGCGGACAATCCCAGCTGTTATCCCTAGAAGTCGATTCCACAGGCTTGGTCGGGCCACTTATTCTAAGCTTTTGGGAGGTGGGTAATAGAGCCGCCGTAGGTCAGTTAGGAGATCGTCTATACGAGAGTTTCCTTGCAAAATCATCTGAGCTACAACAAGGCAAGAGGAAGTTCCAAGAGATGGTGACTCCAATTGAGGGCAAGGGTACAAGCAGACCAAGCAGCCTCTGTGCTAATTGCATCCTACCAGGTCATATTTGGTATGATTATAATGAAACTCAATGGATGGAACACGACAGTCTGAGTCACCTCCGTAAGGAAAAGAGTGCACCAAAAGCAGAGAAGAAGAAATGGAAAACCAAACCTCAAGTCTGTTTTAACGCCAGATGGTTGGGCATTTTGCCAAAAGATGTGCTTTACCCAAGAGGATAACACAATGCTTTAACTGCGACACCCACCGGTCATTTGGCTCGAGACTGCAAGGCACATAAGCGCATCGCTCATCAGAATATAGTCTGTTATAAATGTGGTGAACCAGGTCACATTAGCAAGTACTACACTGCTCCTAACCAGGTGACTTATGGTCAACAAGGTCAGACTCGCTTGAATGCTATTATCCCTGATGTTGCTAAGTATGATGAGATTGTTTATGAAGAAGGGAATTGTTAGGAAATTGCGTTCCCAGAATCCGTTGACAGTGCATATAAGTTGGTACTGCAAAAATTTTACGTGAAAACTATAATAACCCTACAAGGGCGGAACTAGGGTTACCTTGAACTGCAAAATTGGATTGCTGTAGTAGATGAATCGAGAACACGGGCTCGATAACAGCTCACGATCTTCTACCGTATTCCTTTGCTGCCAGAATATCGAACTGAGTGTGGGCTCTTTCGAAATCCTTTTAGTTTTCTGCTCTTCCCTCTTTACGTTCTATTTTCTATTCCCAGTTATAACACTCTCTTTGATTGCTATGACGATTCAATCCTGATCACATTGATCCGACAAAGATGTGTTCGTCAGGAGGATCAAACGATCTCCGATTTACTTGAATTTTTAACAGCAGCTCCGTCTCGACGTCAGGAACGTTGTGTAAAAAATTCAGCAACTTTCGATCAGTATCGAGCAGTCCGAAGCTCTTTTAGTGAGCGTTGTCCGACGCTAGCGATCTACACTCCTATGTCTCTTGAATGCTCACAGAGACTAGGGTTTGGTGGAAACCCTTCTAGAAGAAAGCTAGGAGGTCAAGGGAAGCTTAGACTATGAAATCATGCAACCTGAGAGAAGAGCCAAGGCAGCATATATATAGGCTACGATAGGGACCATAAGAAGTCAATAAGGAATAGGCTTCCTAATGGAATTAGGAAACCCTAATTCGAACTGAATCAGATTCCTATTTCCATAAATTATAATTCATACCACTAAAGAATTATAATTGCACTCCTACCCTTATCTCAAAAATATATTTCGAGCTCCATGTTATTAAATGCTTATTATCTCCCCATGTTAAGATTACAGATATCCATTAATTAAATATAATTACTGACAATCATATTTAATTAATTTCTTAAAATTCCTTGAGATCCTCTGCTTAACTTATCTGATATGTCGGATACAAAATCCACCTGCAGGGTTTGACATAATCAAAACTTATAAGCTTTCTCAAGGGGATATCATCAATCCCAAAATTGAGACATGGATTCCATCATTAATTAATATCCACCACACAATTAATATTGCCACCCAATCCAATGAGATATTGACCCATTTAAGGATCTCACCCTTTTAGGGATCAAAGTGTAAATATCAAATGTACGTGTCTACAAATTAACTTAGGATTTAGAGCATAAGCACTCATAATAGCCATGAGGTATTAATTATCTTATAAGTCAGTATAAAGATAATTACCCCAAGTCGGTCCTGTTTAATACACAAAATGTACCAGCATGGTGAGTTGAAACTATACCGTTTCCCGCAGTCAAGACAAACCTACTACAACACCATGCTGCAGTCCTACCGATGGTGTGTCCAATCCCATCTAAGACTGTAAACCAAAATCTTACATTCTATAATATCTGATGGCCTGATCTTCCGTGTGTAAGCCGAACTCTACACACCAAACCACCTACTATATAGAATGAGAGACACACATGCATAATATTAAATAAATAATATAATACAAACATTGCCCACACAGATTCTCATAAAAATGGAATAACTGATTTTATTAAAATAATAAATTAACTACATAAAGCATGGCTTTTAGTATATATCCCTAACAATCTCCCACTTAGACTCAAAGCCATGAAGTGACACACCTCACTCCAACTAATGGCTCTACCTCCTAGGATAAATACATATCCTGAGGTAGACTTTCTGGAATCCCTATCTGACATGAAATCAGAATATGTGTACCCAATGGGTACAAAACTGTCTGCTTGGTAAACTAACATATTGTCTCGAGTCCTTTTCAGGTACTTGAGAATATTTTTCACCACAGTCCAATATTCTTGCCCTGGATTAGACTGATATCTACTAACCATGCCAACAGCAAAGCAGATGTCAGGTCTAGTACATAACATAGCATACATTAGGCTTCCTACTGCCGAGTCATAAGGAACTGCCTTCATCTTCTCTATCTCATCAGGTGTCTTAGGACACTGATCCTTAGATAGAGTAATTCCATGTCTGAAGGGAAGGAATCCCTTCTTGGAATCTTGCATGCTAAACATTGCAAGAATATTGTCAATATAAGTGCCTTGTGACAAGCCCAATATCCTATTCTTGTGATCTCGCATAAGCTTGATCCCTAGGATGTGACCGGCTTCTCCCAAGTCCTTCATATCGAATTGAATGGATAACCATACCCTTACAGAAGATAATACCCCCACATCGTTTCCGATTAGCAAGATATCATCCACATAAAGTACTAAGAACACCACTACTCTTCCATCATGTTTCTTGTACACACAAGATTCATCCGCACATTGATCAAAACCAAAAGACTTGATTGCTTGATCAAAACGGATATTCCAAGACCTAGATGCCTGCTTAAGTCCATAAATGGACTTCTTAAGCTTGCACAACATGTGTTCTTGGCCCTTCGCAATGAACCCGTCTGGTTGCATCATATAGATGCACTCGTCAAGATTTCCATTTAGAAATGCTGTCTTGACATCCATTTGCCAAATTTCATAATCGAAATGTGCAGCAATGGATAAGAGAATCCTGATAGACTTCAGCATTGCCACAGGCGAAAAAGTTTCCTCATAATCGATTCCTTCTTTTTGAGTGAACCCTTTCGCAACAAGCCTTGCTTTAAAGGTTTCCACCTTACCGTCTGCTCCTCTCTTCTTCTTATAGATCCACTTACATCCAATGGGTTTTATTTCATTAGGTGGTTCTACAAGATCCCAGACTTGATTGGAGTACATGGACTCCATTTCAGACTTCATAGCCTTTTGCCAAAGATCTGCATCTTTATCTTGGAGTGCTTCATTGTAGTTACAGGGGTCGGTACCTTGTTCGTCAGGGACCCGGTCATAAGACTCTCCCAAGAACATATACCGGTCAGGTTGAATAATAACCCTCCCACTACGACGAGGCACAACCCGTGTCTTTGTATCACTGATATTTTGTTGTGAAGATTCTGAACCTAATACACCATTATCTACACGTTGTACTGGTTCAGGAACCTGCGTGTTAATGGTTGGTTCGGGATCTACACGAGTTTCGATAATCCTCCCACTACGACGTGGTAATGGAATATCGATAACTCTTTCTTGTGGTGTTTCTTCTCGTACCGTTGGTATCGAAGAAGTATATGTCGGTGTCTTTCCTCTCATTTCCTCTAGAACAATACGGCTTCTGGGCTTGTGGTCCATAACATAGTCCTCTTCTAAGAATGTGGCATTGGTGCTAACAATAACCTTCTGATCCTTAGGACTATAAAACAGACCACCTTTAGTTCCTCTTGGATACCCAACAAAGAAACATACTTCTGTTCTTGATTCCAACTTTTCTGCGTTCCCTTTCAGCACATGTGCTGGACTACCCCAGATCCGAACATGCCGCAGACTAGGCTTTCGCCCAGTCCACAATTCCGTGGGAGTAGTAGGTACTGACTTAGATGGTACCAAGTTTAGAATGTATGCGGCTGTCTCTAATGCGTGTCCCCAAAAGGAAATTGGTAAATCTGAATAACTCATCATAGATCTTACCATGTCCATAAGAGTCCTGTTCCTTCTTTCTGCCACACCGTTCTGCTGAGGCATACGGGGTGCAGACAATTGGGATGTAATCCCTTGCTCCAATAAGTATTCCCTAAACTCTCCCAAGAGGTACTCTCCACCACGATCAGATCGTAGTGTCTTGATACATTTACCTAGACGCTTCTCCGTTTTAGCCTTGAAGTCTTTGAATTTCTCAAAGCATTCAGACTTACGCCGCATCAAATAAATGTACCCATACCTTGAGTAATCATCGATGAAAGTGACAAAGTACTCAAATCCCCCTCTTGCTTGGACAGTCATAGGACCACACAAATCAGAGTGAACCAGTTCCAACGGCTCTCTTGCTCTATAGCCCTTGGCCGAGAATGGCCTCTTGGTCATTTTACCTTCCAAGCAGGATTCACAAACTGGAAGTGCCTCCACTTCCAATGAGCCTAATGGCCCATTTTGAACCAGTCTTTGAATCCTTTTCAAATTAATATGACCAAGGCGTAAGTGCCAAAGATGCGTTTGGTTCATCCTCGAAGGTTCCTTTCTCTTAAATGGCAAACTATTTGTGTTATTCAATTCATTAAGTTGCAGTATAGGAGAGATATGATTTATAATATAAAGATCATCTACCAATTGACCAGAACAAATAAAACGTTTATTTTCTTTAATAACTACTACTTTATTAAAATGAACTGAATATCCATTCTTTACTAAACTAGAAACTGAAACTAAATTCCTTCTAATAGAAGGTACATAAAAGCAATTTCTTAATATTAAAATTCTATCTCTACCAAAACTAAGATGTAGATCTCCTACTGCAACTGCTGCTACTCTCGTAGCATTTCCCATATATAGATAAATCTCTCCATCACTGAGCTGCCTGGTTCCCTGGAACCCCTGCAAAGAATTGCATACATGATCAGTGGCTCCCGTATCTACACACCAGGTACCGGTAGATCGGACCGCTAAACACGATTCAACAACTAGTAAATGAGATTTACCTTGATTGTTCTGTCTGGCGAGATAAACTGGACATTGCTTCTTCCAGTGTCCTGGCTGCTTGCAAACAAAACATTTGCCTTTAGGCTTTCCCGGTTGTCCTCGTGGCCTTTGGATTGGCGGAGGACCCGCGGCCTTCTTTTGAGCCTTTTTCATTTTCTTCTTGCCTTTCGGCTTTGAAGTAGAACCTTTCTCAAACACAAGAGCACTCCCTGACTTTCTGTTGAGACCCTCAGCTGCCTGAAGTTCTTTAAGCAGCTCCGCCAAGGTATATTTAAATTTATTCATGTTGTAATTGAGGCGGAATTGCTTAAAAGACTCTGGCAGTGACTGGAGTACGATATCGACCTGGGTTTCCCCGTCAATTTCAGCTCCAAGGATCTCTAGTTCATTAAGAAGAGATATCATCTTAAGAACATGATCCCTTACAGGCGTCCCCTCAGCCATGGTTGTGTTCATCAAGTCTTTCATAGCAACCTGCCTAGCAGCACGACTTTGATCCCCGAACATCTCTCGGAGGCTCTCCATCATGTCATAGGCACTGGTCATTGACTGATGCTGATGTTGCAGAACATTTGACATGGATGCCAAAATGTAACACCGCGCCATCTCATCAGCCTTGACCCATTTCTTGTGAGCCTGGGTTTCCTCAGCGGTTGCCCCCTCACCAGGTTGCTCAGGACATACTTGAGTAAGCACAAACTTGTACTCTTCAGCAGTTAACACAATATCCAAATTCCTTTTCCAGTCTATATAGTTTGGTCCAGTAAGTTTGTTTTCTTTAAGTATAACAGCAAGTGGATTGAAAGTACCCATTTAAAAGCCTGAGAATCACACAACATAAATAATTACGTTTGGGCAAAAATTACTATGGATTCGATTTGAAAATATTGGTTCCCTCTACCATATTTGAAAGGAATCCGCCAGCAACCTGATACACCGTGAATAGTATGACTCGATGGGAAGCCATATACTATCCGTCATTTGTTCAGATAGACAATTGCCTTTTAATTTTACTATCCAGGCAATGTACTTTGCCTAATAAAATTAAACTGCTGACTTGCTTTGGTCCTATAAATAATAACAGTGACTCAGATGGAGAGGATATTATTATTTATAGCTAAGTGTATACCATCACTTAATTCTAGGTCAAGAGTTCTGTGAGGAACACCTCTGATGGAGAGGTGATCCACACCAACAATCACCCAAAACATTCTTTTAAAGAAGTTTGTACTGATGATTCCATGATCAACTATGTCCGATAGGGAGGATGACACTAGAGCCATCACACAAAATTAATCATATCATCTACAAACCAGTGATGGGGACCATGGGATTTATACTTGATAAATAGAATTTTAAAAAAAATTTTGAGGGTTATAATTTTTTTAGAAAAACTTTTAATTTAATTAATAAAAAATGATGGAATACTTGACAAGGATTAATTCATCCTTACTTGTGAAACCCACATGTGTAGATAATAAAATTATTCTATTCTCATGATTTTAGAAAATAAGTACTTATGTTTTCAAATTATGGAATTAGTTTTATTTCTAAATACACATGTAGTTGTCCATCATTTTAAATTAATAAAAATTAAATATGCAGCTAGACATCTGAAATAGGTCTAGGAACAATTATCCATGTTGTCCTATTCATTAAACATGAAACAATAATAATCATTCAATCACACATAAATAAGGAAACCACAATAAAATAGGAATCCCACTATTATGGTCAAGCTGCAACTCTTGTGAAGAAATCTTCATGGAACCCGATTAGCTCTATGTCTCCACTACGCAACTGCCTTCCAGAACTGTTTTCTGAAATAGCCTCCAGATTGCTTTCTGAAACTGCTTGTAAACTGTCTTCACGAACTGTCTTCACGGATTTACTTGAGATATATTACACAAACCCTATGCCTCCATAAAGGAGTTCACATGCTATTTCTTTGCAGTAAATTAACCACACATCAATCAAGCGTGGGATCTAATACACACAAATCCTATGCCTCCATAAAGGAGTTCACATGCTATATTAAAACAGCAAAATTAACCACGGATAAAACCATCGTGGGATCCAATCACACAAAATCAGTGACCATAATAGTGGAATAAGAACGCTGCAAAACAAGGGTTAGCACAGCTCTACGTTCTATCCATCCATCAAAACACGCATAAGATCTGTTTTATTGGACAACATGGTTGCGTCCAACCCATACGCAGAATCAACGTTGCTCTGATGCCACTGTTAGGAAATTGCGTTCCCAGAATCCGTTGACAGTGCATATAAGTTGGTACTGCAAAAATTTTACGTGAAAACTATAATAACCCTACAAGGGCGGAACTAGGGTTACCTTGAACTGCAAAATTGGATTGCTGTAGTAGATGAATCGAGAACACGGGCTCGATAACAGCTCACGATCTTCTACCGTATTCCTTTGCTGCCAGAATATCGAACTGAGTGTGGGCTCTTTCGAAATCCTTTTAGTTTTCTGCTCTTCCCTCTTTACGTTCTATTTTCTATTCCCAGTTATAACACTCTCTTTGATTGCTATGACGATTCAATCCTGATCACATTGATCCGACAAAGATGTGTTCGTCAGGAGGATCAAACGATCTCCGATTTACTTGAATTTTTAACAGCAGCTCCGTCTCGACGTCAGGAACGTTGTGTAAAAAATTCAGCAACTTTCGATCAGTATCGAGCAGTCCGAAGCTCTTTTAGTGAGCGTTGTCCGACGCTAGCGATCTACACTCCTATGTCTCTTGAATGCTCACAGAGACTAGGGTTTGGTGGAAACCCTTCTAGAAGAAAGCTAGGAGGTCAAGGGAAGCTTAGACTATGAAATCATGCAACCTGAGAGAAGAGCCAAGGCAGCATATATATAGGCTACGATAGGGACCATAAGAAGTCAATAAGGAATAGGCTTCCTAATGGAATTAGGAAACCCTAATTCGAACTGAATCAGATTCCTATTTCCATAAATTATAATTCATACCACTAAAGAATTATAATTGCACTCCTACCCTTATCTCAAAAATATATTTCGAGCTCCATGTTATTAAATGCTTATTATCTCCCCATGTTAAGATTACAGATATCCATTAATTAAATATAATTACTGACAATCATATTTAATTAATTTCTTAAAATTCCTTGAGATCCTCTGCTTAACTTATCTGATATGTCGGATACAAAATCCACCTGCAGGGTTTGACATAATCAAAACTTATAAGCTTTCTCAAGGGGATATCATCAATCCCAAAATTGAGACATGGATTCCATCATTAATTAATATCCACCACACAATTAATATTGCCACCCAATCCAATGAGATATTGACCCATTTAAGGATCTCACCCTTTTAGGGATCAAAGTGTAAATATCAAATGTACGTGTCTACAAATTAACTTAGGATTTAGAGCATAAGCACTCATAATAGCCATGAGGTATTAATTATCTTATAAGTCAGTATAAAGATAATTACCCCAAGTCGGTCCTGTTTAATACACAAAATGTACCAGCATGGTGAGTTGAAACTATACCGTTTCCCGCAGTCAAGACAAACCTACTACAACACCATGCTGCAGTCCTACCGATGGTGTGTCCAATCCCATCTAAGACTGTAAACCAAAATCTTACATTCTATAATATCTGATGGCCTGATCTTCCGTGTGTAAGCCGAACTCTACACACCAAACCACCTACTATATAGAATGAGAGACACACATGCATAATATTAAATAAATAATATAATACAAACATTGCCCACACAGATTCTCATAAAAATGGAATAACTGATTTTATTAAAATAATAAATTAACTACATAAAGCATGGGAATCAATCCTTTGATTTCCAATGGAACCCTTTAGGAGATATGCTCTTCACAAGATGTTTAGCAAACATCGAAGCCATCAGTACAGAAATGACAGTGTCGTCTATACTTGTAGTCAAGTACTTCGAGGATGTATTTCAAGACATTTCTAGTTTACCACCGGAGAGGAGTATCGAGTTCTGTATTTAACTTATACTAGGCACCGCACCGATCACTGAGGTTCATTACAGAATGGCCCTCGCTGAACTGTCGGAGTTAAAAGTACAAGTTCAAGAATTTGAGAACCTGGGTTTTGTACGTTCAAGTACATTGCCTTGGGGAGCACCAATGTTATTCGTGAAAAAGAAGGACGGGACACTTCAGCTGTGTATCGACTATCGAGAGTTGAACATAGTGTTCAAGCCTTATTTGGATCAGTTTGTCATCGTCTTCATAGATGATATTTTGATCTATTCTAAGTCAGAAGAAGAGCACGAGCAACACCTACGAATTGCGATGCAGATGCTTAAGAACCACCACTTATATGCTAAGTCAGTAAGTGTGAATTCTGGTTGCAAGAAGTAAAATTTTTGGGACACAAGGTATCATCTCAAGGAGTTTCTGTGGATTCATCCAAGACAGATGTTGTGCCATTTTGGGTTAGACCGAGAAAACCTACAGATGTTAGGAGTTCCCTTGGACTCCCAGGTTATTACCGGAGAGTTGTCGAGGGATTCTCCAGGATAGCAGCGCCATTGACCGGACTGACTAAGAAAGCTCAGAAGTTCGAATGGACAGAGAAGCATGAATGCGCCTTTGTAGAAGTGAAAGGAAGACTCACCACCACACCGGTACTAGTCATACCCAAGCCTGATGAGAAGTTCACTATCTTTAGTGACGCATCATATCAAGGATTGGGGTGTGTGCTTATGCAAGATGGTAGAGTTATCGCCTATGGATCTATAGACAGCTAGAGCCAAACGAATTGAACTACCCCACTCATGATTTAGAAATGGTGCTAAAGATTTGGAAACATTATCTCTACGGTGAGAAGTTTGATTTGTTCTCCGATCACAAGAGTCTGAAATATTTGTTCACACAGAAAGAGTTGAACATGAGGCAATGCAGATGGATGGAGTTGATTAAAAATTACGACTTCACGTTAGAATACCACCCTGGTAAAGCCAATGTGGTTGCTGATGCTTTAAGTCAGCAAACTCGTGAAACAATCGCCTCCCTAATGATTAGAGAATGGCGAGTATTGGAGATGTTGACTGAGTTCAATGTGCAGGGTACTAAGGAAGGAGAAGGGCAACTCTTTGGATGTCCTACAGCCTACTCTTATAGACTACATCGTTGAAGCACAAAAAAAAAAGATGAGAAGTTCCAGACATCGTTTATGAAGATGTCATAAAAGGATCCAATAGAATGAAAAGTGGGAAGTGATGGAGGGTACAAATACAGAGACAGATTATGTGTACCAGACTGTGAGGATCTAAGAAAGGATATTCTGGAAGAAGCACATAAATCCTGATTTACAGTTCACCCGGGAGGAACAAAGATATACAAGGACTTAAAGAGAAATTTCTGGTAGGAAGGCATGAAGAAGGACGTGGCTGAATTTGTATCCAAATGTTTGACGTGTCAACAAGTCAAAGCTGAACATCAGAGACCCTTGGGATTGTTGTAGCCGCTACTTGTTCCAGGTTGGAAGTGGGAGCACATCACTATGGATTTTTTAGTGGGATTGCCTCGGTCTCAACAGAATCATGACGCCATTTGGGTAATTGTGGACCGTTTGACTAAATCGGCTCACTTCATTGCCTATAGTATGACGTACCGGTGGAAAGTATGAGATGGATGTACATACAACAAGTTGTGCGACTTCACGGTGCACCTATGTCGATTGTGTCAGACGGCGATGCACGTTTTACTTCTGGTTTTTGGGAAAGTCTACAAGAAGCTATGGGGACCTCGTTAAAAATGAGTACTGCTTTTCACTCTCAGACAGACGGGCAAACTGAGCGTGTTAATCAGATCATGGAGGATATGCTTAGGGTTTGTGTCATCGATTTTGAAGAATCTTGGGAGACACACTTGCCTTTGGTCGAATTTGCCTTATAACAATAGCTACCACACGTGTCACGCCCCAACGTAGCATAAATATGGAAAGCGTTTAATTTTCTTTATGGACCCGTAGGTCGCGACAGTTTGAAGGATCGATTCCGTCCCAAACGTCGAACAACATAAAACCATTAATCAGAGTAGAGTAATCAAGGCTTACAAATATTTTTCTAACTTATTACATATTACAGCACGGGGTCTCTAAAGGCACAAACCGCCTTAAAACAATAACTTAATATCTATTACAGTCATCCTTATTATAAAACAGTTTATAACTTAAAACATGGAGTATAGATATCAGTCTTCTTTCCAAGCAGTCATTCTCAATTAGCATAATCATAATGTTCAGACTGATCATAACTTGAAAAACCTGAACACGAATGTCCAGGACGCATCAACGTCGTCAGCTTCAAGAAGCTGGTGAGTATTAAAAACATAACTTTGAATGTAAAACATACTCATTTACCTCTTTACATTTCTCATTTAATTCAACAAGTTTGTATTAAAGCAAGGAGTTCATTTTAGGAAACAACCACAATATTATTTGAAAGGTGTAATTCACATATATGTGACCGTGTATGAGAACAATGCACCATCTCATTTTACCGACTCTTTTCTCTTGACAAAATCCAACAACCCACCATCACACACCGGTATCTTTGAAATACTCCGATAGCCACACTTTAGCACAGGGGTGTCAGGGAATGTCCAGTTTGCCTCACACTTTGGTCCGGGGTACCAGGGAGTGTCCATTGCCTCACACTTTGACTACCTAATCCGCCATGCAAATACCGGAGGAACCCTCACGCAGTATCCAGACTCGGGTATCAGGGAGTGTCTATAGGCCACACTTTAGCACTTCCATGGGTGCCAAGGAATGTCCAAGTTTGGCTTCACACACTTTGACGCTACCATGGTCGTCAGGGAGTGTCCAGTTTTGCCACCGTCGCATTTCAAAGACACCCTCGCCGCAATCTCAATCACAACACACTTTGGTACTCACTTACCAGGGAGTGTCCACAACACAATCTCAACCGCACTCACTATGCCACACTAACCATTACTCTTTTCCATACAGACCAACATTCACACTCACCATGCATGTACAACTGACTCCACATGTATGTCATGAAACTTTAAAACATGAGGCAAAGCACTGAATTCTATAAACAACGAGCGTACGGGGATCGATAAGTCACAATACAACGTTTTAATCGTTCAAATATAACCAATTAAGATTCTGATTTAATAAATTTTCCAAATAGTACTCAAACAGTATATAAATTTTATCTCAAATAGTCCCTTATCACAAAACAAGCAAAAACTAGAAACTGCCAGAAGTCGCGCGCGCGGGCCGCTCGCGCGAGGGGTCGCTCGCGCGGGCCGCTCGCGCGATCTGCCCATTTTTCCTTTTTCTTATATAAACTCTTCTGTCTGCCTAGGGACGCAAGGATCGCGCGCGCGGATCGCTCGCACAGTCCGCTCGCGCAGTCTGCCTAATTTTCATTTTCATTATATAAAATTTTCTCTGTTTGCTTGGAAACACACACCTCATGAGCGCGGGCCGCTCGCGCGAGGGGTCGCTCATGCGATTTTGCGCGCGAGTTTCAGCAGAAGCTTCGTCTTTTTCGCAGGAACTCCCCTGTTTCAGAATTTCAGGGTCTTTTGACCCATTTTCAAATCTGGAAGCAAATAGGGCATGTAATATATGAAATTCTTTATTTTTCAACAAGGATTAAGAATATGAAATCAATTTTACATGAATCAATCTATAACTCTTGAATTTTATGAAAAACTAAAAGTTAACAAAACTTAGTTTCTTATATACTTTCACATATGGATGAATTAGGTTTAAATACTTTAAACATAGTCCAATTACACCATAATCTTTCACTATTATCTAAGAAAACAGATTTTGGTTGAGATTGAAAAATCTTGATTTTCAAAGCTATGGAGTTCATACGTGAAATCAACCATGGTGATTTACAAAATTAACAAATACACAGCAAATAAACATGAAATTACATTCCTAGTGAGTTGGTAATACTCACAGATTGAAGATAGAAGTAATAGATTGAGAGAGAGATAATCAAAATAGGATGATCCACTTGAGCTCTAGCTATGGAGGTTCAAACTCTTCTCTTACTAAAATCTGTGAAATGCTCTCTATGTTTTCTCTCTATATCTACTAAAATTAGTTTGTAAGAATACTCAGATTGTGAGAGATGGTTTATGTTTATAAAGAACACTAAGTGATGAACTTGGGGGCCAAGTATTGTAAGCCTTACTCAACAAAATGAATTGTTTTTCAATTTCTAATTTAGGAGATGAGTATATACGTATATGATTTTACTTACACAGATTATAAGACTCTCCAAATGAGTCAAGGGACAAGTAGGCATGTAGGGGTCCAAGCTTGAGTTGTTTGGGAATGAAAGCTTTTGGCACAACAATTACACATACAATAAAGCATTACCCAAACAAGGCTCTAACAAATGATTAGTTTCCATAATTAGAAATAAAGCAAATGTCAAATCTTGCTTTACATCACTTCCAAAATCTGTGGAAGTTTAGCACAGCGCGGACAGTTTCAAACATAAACTGGTATTTTCGTGGCGCGGTGTTCACCACAAAAATACAGGAAATTCATTTTTAACGTAAGAAATGGTTTTCTGGTTTTATAAAAATGCAGTTTGAATTAAAAGAAAACATTTCAACCGTTTTGAAATACAGACTTTGAAATTCAACACAGGTATTGCTAAATTTTATATAATCGCAGTTTGACCCCAACAAGAATTTTAATTCTGAAATCAAACAAGTAGCCAGATTTAATACATGAGAATTGAAATTAAAATAAAAGTAAACAATACAATTGAATTTAAATATGAAATGCAAATAAATGAAATGCAGATTATTACAACACGAGTATCGGGATGGCTCCGTTCGAAGCATTGTATGGACGACCATATCGTTCTTCGTTGTATTGGGAAGAAGTCGGAGATACAGAGTTGTTGGGACCAGATTTGGTTAGAGAAACCAACGAGAAAAATTTCTTTGGTTAAGGAAAGGATGAGGACCGCTCAAAGCATGTATAAGAGTTATGCTGATCTACGCCGAAAAGATTTAGAATTCAGTGTTGGAGATCACGTACTTCTTAAGGTTTCACCGACTCGAGGAGTGGTGCGTTTTGGTCTCAAGAGAGAGAAGCTAGCCTCGCGTTTCATCGGACCGTTCGAAATTTTGGATCGTGTCGAGAAAGTGGCTTATCGACTAGCACTGCCACCAAAGATGTCTGAGGTTCACAATGTATTCCATGTGAGTATGCTGAGAAAATACATACGAGACCCCTCACAGGTGGTTAGTTTCGATGATATTGAGACGAGTCATAACGTTTCTTATAAGGAGAGGCCTGTGAAAATTCTGGATCAAAGTATCAAGAAGCTGAGGAATAAGGACATCCCGTTGGTGAAGGTTCAGTGGAATCACCATGACGAGAATGAATCCTCGTGGGAAGTTGAAGCTGATATGAGGAAGAAGTATCCGGAGTTGTTTCATGACTAGTTAGTTTTGATTTCGGGGACAAAATCCTGTTTAAGGGGGGGGGGGGGGGGGGGGGGGGGGGGGATGTAACAACCTGTATTTTCTTTAATTGCTAAATGTAAATTCCATATTATAATTTCGATTACTTGTTTTGATCTAATAGAAATTCTTTTGTTGGGGTTAAATCATAATTTTTTATAAGTTCACGAATACCTGTGTTGAATTTCAAAACTGTACTTTCAAAACGGTGAAAATATTTGCTTTTAATTCAAATTGTATTTTTATACAACCGAAAAATTATCTCCTACATTATATTAATTTTCGATATTTTATGGTGATCGCCGTGCCACGAATATACCAGTTTATAAGTGAAAACTGTCGGCACCGCGATGAGCTCCCACTAATTTGGGATTTTCTGTTAAATCATTTGACATATACTTTATGTTCATTTGAAACAATCAATCTCTATGCTAGGCATGTTTGGGTAGATTTTTAGTGTGGGAGTTATTTTGTGCCATAAGCTAATTTTTGCCAAACAACTAAGTTGGCCCTTCCTATAAACCAATTTGGTGTATTTGTATTATATAATCTGCACATATGAGAATTATATACGTATATGAGGTGTATAATTGGTGTAAATTGAAAATGGGAAAAGAAACTCATTTGTTGAGTGAAGCTCAAAGTACTTGGCCTCCAAGTTCTTATTTTTTTTCTATATAAAAACACATACACAACTCACAATCTACACATTTTTGTTATAAACTTCAATACTAAGAGAAAGAGAAAGATATACAGAGAGTTTAATTCCAGAATTTAGGGAGAGAAAGCTTGATCAACTCCATAGTCAAACTTGGTTTGGGTTTTTCTTAATTCTTGATTCTTTCTCAACAAAGCTTCAATCACCAATCACAGTGAGTATTTCAAACTCACTTGGAATGTAATTTGTGCTTTAATTACTGTTTGTATAGCTTAATTGTATTATAAAACACCATTGTGGTATTCATCCATGGAGCTTGAAGCTTGAAAATGGTGGTTTTTCAAACTTAACCAAAATCGATTTTGATAGATAAAAATGAAAGATTACAGTCCCTAGAGGTTGTATTTAAAGTATTAGAGCTTAATTCATTCGTATATAAAAGTATATTAGAAATGAAATTTCGTCACCTCTCGGTTTTTCGTAAAATCCGAGAGCTACGATTGAAATTGGTTAAATCCGATCACATATTCATAATCCTTGCGAAAAAACGGAGATAACCATATATTACAAGTCATGGTTACATTCGGATTTCAAAATGGGTCAAAAATAGGCTTTAAATTCGCAATAGGAAAGAAACTGCTGATGCCAATCGATTGGTAATCAGCCAATCGATTGGCAGGATTACCAATCGATTGGCATATTTACTAAACGATTGTCATGTATACCAATCGATTGGTACTTTTACCAAACCAATCGATTGGCATGTTTCAGCACTGACGACTTTTAGTAAAACGGTCATAACTTCCTCTGGAGAACTCGAAAACACGCACTGTTTGAAGCGTTGTAAACTAGACTCAAAGACCTTTCTTTTGATGTGTAATTCATCCACAAAAAGTATATCTCATTTTTTAGGGCATTACTTCAAAGTAGACCCACTTGTATTCTAGTAAGCGATAAAAGCATATTAAAGTATTCTTTGATGAATTCACTAGTTGTTTCATGTAAAATTTGATTTCTTCTCGTACATTCATGGTTATCATTCCTAGTACTTTACATTTCTGTATTCAGTCACATGTCATTCATGTAGAGTTAGTTATACATGCATGATGAGTGGTGGTCAGTGTGAAAAAGAGTATGTGGTTGAGATTGTGTATGGACACTCCCTGGTATTGGTGTACCAAAGTGTGTTGTTACAATATTGTGGTTAGAGTGTCTTTGAAATGCGA
This sequence comes from Hydrangea macrophylla, assembly GCA_033977485.1. Taxonomy (NCBI): domain Eukaryota; kingdom Viridiplantae; phylum Streptophyta; class Magnoliopsida; order Cornales; family Hydrangeaceae; genus Hydrangea; species Hydrangea macrophylla. The sequence continues at coordinate 148,277,190 of CM066991.1, read as the reverse complement.
CGGTGACAAAACTGGACACTCCCTGGCGCCCATTGTAGCGATAAAGTGTGTGACTCCGACTTGGACATTCCTTGGCACCCATGGTAGTGCAAAGTGTGGCCTACGGACACTCCCTGGTACCCGAGTCTGGATACTGCGTGAGGTTTCTCCGGTATTTGTGAGGCAGATTAGGTACTAAAGTGTGAGGCATTGGACACTCCCTGGTACCCCGTACTAAAGTGTGAGGCAAACTGGACACTCCCTGGTACCCCGTTACTAAAGTGTGATTATCTTAGTGTTTCAAAGATACCGGTGTGAGAGAGTTGGGTATTTATGTTGTCGAGAGAAAAGAGTCGGTAAGATGAGAATGGTGGTATTGGTCTCATGTACAGTCACATGTTTTATGAACCAAAGTTTATAATGCGATTCTTACTATTTTATCAATTGAATTCATTACGATGATTAACCCGTTGATTAATGAGATTGAAAAATGGAAAATAGTAAATGAGTATGTTTTACATTCGAGCAGATGTTTTTAATACTCACCAGCTTCTCGAAGCTGACGTCGTTGATGCGTCCTGGACAATCGTGTCTAGGCTTTTCAAGTTATAATCAGGAGGGACCGTATGACTATGCTAATTGAGAAAGGCTGCTTATGAAGAGAAACTGTTTATCATTATCTTATGTTTTAAGTCATGAACTAGTTTTGTAATAAGGATGATTGTAATAGATGTTAGATATTATTTTGTTTTCAAGGCGGTCTATGCCTTTAGGTGATCCCGTGCTGTAATATTTATTAAGTTAGAAAATTTTTGTAAACCTTGATTGTTCTACTCTGATTTATGGTTTTATGTTGTTCGGCGTTTGGGACGGATTCGATCCTTCAAATTGTCGCGACCTACCGGTCCATAAAGGAAATTAAACACTTTCCATTTTTATGTTACGTCGGGGCGTGACAAGTACATAAATGCAAGAAAAACTTCAATAATCCAATCCAAGTTTGAAAGTATTCAATACAAGATCAATCTTCTCTCTCTAGAACTAAATGTAAATTAATGGTGAGTAGGAAGGTGAGTAAATGCAAGGAAAAAGAAGACCTAAGGGAGAGAGAAGTTTTACAACTAAGAAAATAACCAAAATAAAAGTCAACCCTAACAAAAAATCTATCTCTAACTATTTATACTTCCACACTTAATGGCAAAATTGTAATAAAAAGAAGGAGGGGATCATAGCAGGGGCGGATGGATTCGTGGCTAAACGTCGGATTGATCCGATACATATTTGGGGAAGCAGAACCTTCGTTAAAACTCGCGGATCGATTCGCGGTGTAAGGCTAGATTGATTCGACTTCTCAAAAATATTTCTCCTGCTCCTGGGTAGCAGCGGATTGATCTGTCCCTTAAACCTGGATCGATCGATCCGGCTCTGTAGGGATGTAATCCTTGCCCTTTTTGAGTTATGAATCAAGGGAAAATGGTTCCCACTTCTACAAAGGTCGCCAAAGCCTACAAGTGGGAGGTTTTATTAGTAACAAACGAACAACCAAGAAGATAACAAATGCACAATTTATTCATTAAATCTCTTGGATTAGGTGATAAGCTGTGTCCAATAAGAGTAAATCATGATGACAATAATGCAATATTGAACGCTAATCACAAGTCAAGTTCAAGCCTGAATTTCAGGCTTGTTTAATAAACAAGTCAATATCAAACACACATGAGCTCAAGTTGTAGACACCCCTACTAAGGAGTAAGAAAGACAATTTATTTTCTTCAAGTATTAAAACATGATAAAATAAAAAAGGGTTAAATGCACAATGAAAAATTATATATGTATATATATATATATGTATCTAAAATTTTGAACACAACAAAAACTCAAAATAACATAATAACTTGTTTATAATACTCATACGTTAAATCTCATTGTAATCTCAAAAGTGATCCTCACTTAACAAATCGTTCAATTAATTTCAAATATTTTTTGAAACTATCACAAGTATACACGCTCTATTTTTTTCTAAAATTCAGTGGTTGCGGTCACCCCATAATATTATGGGTCCACGCTTGGCTGTGAACATGGTAAGAAGGAAGTGAAGTACATGTACTATAGTAGGCAGCACATGAGAATGAAGATGAGATCCTCCCTAGCACGTGACCCCTAAAAAGCTTGTGAAAAGAAAGGGTGATGGAGAATTTTGTTAATACTTGTGTTTAATAAAGAGCCTGATATGATGTGGAACTAATGACTCATGCTCGTATGGAACCCTCTTAAACATGGTTCCAATTGAATCACCGGCCATATCAGATGGGACCTTCATGACACCATTTTCACTTCAAATAGACGGTGGATAATGAGTGTGTGATACTGAATGCTCACATCTACTTGTGAAGGTCCCATATGGCATGGAAACATATCCAACATACAGAATATCTGCTGGAATTAGTGCAGAATCAAGGCCAATTACTGTTTGGAAATGTATAAAATATGATGAGAGATTCTTTTTTTATAAAAATCATTATATTGTCTATCCGACAAAAAAGTTTCTTTTAAAAGTGATTTTGTATTGGGTAAGGACTCCTACATAGTATAAGAGTATCTATTAAAGAACATGTAGAACATATCAAATTTTTATCCTTCCCTAGTAGTCTCTGGAGAAAAAATAAATAGATCAAGGCAAGAAGCATTTAGAAAAAAAGGATGAATGTTTAAGAAATTTTTGCGTAATGGGCAATCATACAAATTTATATTTTTAGTAAGTTACAATAATGTTAGGTACACAACACCAACCACAACACATATTTTAAATGCATGTACGTGAGAATTTTTCACACAGGGCTCACACTTTTTTGAAAATCATAAAGTATATGCATTTAAAGTATGATTGTGGTTTGTGTTGTATGCCTAGCATTATTCAGTAAGTTATCTAGAAATGCTATGGATTCCAAACTTGTGTTCACATAATGTGTTTGTGGAAACATTTCAAATCACTTCAAAATAAAATCAGGTGATCTATGCGACCACAACGTAACATTACTACTCCCTTTGTCCATATTGAGAGTATCTTTTGGAAATTCTAACTATTTAAGAAATTTTTTGACTGTGGTAAAAATTTTCAACTTTTCACTCTTTTTTTTTTTTTTCCCTTATTAATTTCAAAACTATAGGGTGATAACAAAGAAAAAATGGGAGAGTTTTATATGATACTCCTTTCTTCCCAAATTAAGAGTTTTTAAGAGTTTTTCACTCTAATTTTGGATGTCTCATTTTAGAGTCTATTTTAAAGGACAATGTAATTTAACAACACATTTTTCAAGTTCACCCTTAATTATATAGAACACTTACCCTTTTCATTTGATGTGGCGCTGGAAATTTTAAGCTTAAAAAAAGGACAATAATGGAAAGTTGAAATTTTTCACAACAATCAAAAACTCTTCTTAAAATGTAGGTAGACTCTTAGAGTTCGTTTGGGTTAGTTGAAAAATAAAATTTAAGTGATGAATTGCGTATTTCAAGGAAAATAAAGTGATTGTTTTGTAAAAAAAAAATGTTTGGGTTAGCTTAAGATTTCAGCACTTAAACAAACTAATTGAAAAATTAAGTTGAAAAAGTAGGTTTTTTTTCAAACAATCACTTAATTTCAGTTTTAAGTTGTTAAAAGACAAAAATGCTTGAAACAAAAGAGTTGAATAATGTAAACATGATATCCATTTTGGCCATTTTATAGAAACAATCCCCTTTTTCGGCTTGTTTGCCAAACACTCTTATTTTTTAAGTAATGAATATTTTAGTAAACCCAAACACCTAACAACTTAATATTTCATCACTTCAAATTTTAGCACTTGATGTTTCATTACTTAATATTTCAGCTAACCCAAACGGGCTCTTAATATGGAGAAAAAATTCAATGCAACGGGGATACCACATGAGATTTATGCTTATGTGGATGAGATTTTTCCTAGAAATAGGGGTGTAAATGGATAAATAAAGGGTTCGAATTTAATTATTATACCACATCAGCAAAATAATTGTTGCAATGAATAGTCTCTCCTTAATATGGGACAGAGAAAGTAAAAAGGTAATCTTGAAAAGTGTGAGTGTATTGCCTTTTTAAAAAAGATTTTAAAAATGGAACATCCAAAAATAGAACGAGTGACTCTTTCTTTGGGATAGAGGGACTAAAAGTTATTTTGAGAAATATATACTATTGTTAAGCAGTTACATGGCAATTTCCTTTACTACAAAACACCAACTATTACCAGAACTTTTTGGGCAAACTAAAGAGTAATGCTAGTTTTTTATAATTTGGTTCTCAAATACTTTAATAGTCATATCAGATATTGTGACAGTGGTTGATAGTATCATATACATTTGCATGTTGGACAACTGACAAAACATTTGAGAACTAAACTTGAGATTCAAATTTTAGATTCATTGCTTTATTCCAAACTAAATGGTACTGTACAGAAGAAGTCAAATTCCGTTTTTTTTTTTTTTTTTTCTTTCTTATTCCACTTTGTATGTGCAAGGGGCGTTGCATCGACGCTCGGGTGCGGTGTTAAATAAGCAAGGGTTCCCGCGCTCATCTGGGCCACCGCGGGTAAAGAAGCTAGTCTACAACTATAGGCTTAGGTTAGCAACTTGGAATATAAGAACCTTGACAGATAAAGCTATGTAACTAGTAGACACTATGATTAGATGGAAGGTCAATGTAGTATGTTTACAAGAAACAAAGTGGGTTGGAGAGAAAGCTAAGTAGGTAGAAAAGACTGGGTATAAGATATTCTATACGAGGAAAGATAGGCATAGAAATGGTGTCGGAATCGTGGTTGAAGAACCTCAAGGATAAAGTTGTAACAGTCACGAGGAAAGGAGACAGAATATTGCTTATCAAACTGGTAGTAGGAGTGAATGTAATTAATGCGATTAGTGCATACGCGCCTCAAGTAGGATTGGATGATCACACTAAAAGACAATTCTGGGATGAGTTGGATGCTTGAATGCATGAAATACCGGGAGGAGAGAAGATGATTGTAGGTGGAGATTTTAACGGCCACATAGGCAAAGATAGAATTGGATATAAGAGGGTGCATGGGAGGGGGGGGTATGGTTTTGGAGTTCAGAATGAGGCAGGGGTGAGTATTCTAGATTTCGCTGTAGCATATGATCTTGTAGTAGCAAACACCTTTTTCAAAAAGAGGGAAGAACACTTGATAACCTTTAAGAGTGGATATAATAGAAGCCAGATCGATTTGTTCCTTGTGAGAAAGGCAGACCACTTAGCATGTAAAGACTGTAAGGTATCCCAGGGGAGAGTTTAATATCTCAACATAGACTTACTATTTTAGATATCCATATAAAATGAGAACGCCGTACTATAAAAGACCCTATAAACCCACGAACTAGGTGATGGAACCTTAAAGGTGAAAAACTAGCCATATTTCAAGACAGAATGTATACAGAAGTACCTTGGAATTTGGAAGATGGAAGTAATACTATGTGGGATAGAATGGCAGGGTGCATCACGAGAATATCGAAGGAAGTCCTTGGAGAGTCGAAGAGAAAAGGGTTAGCATCTAAAGATACTTGGTGGTGGAATGAAGAGGTACAAGTTGTAGTCAAAACCAAAAAAGACTGTTTTAAGAAGTAGCAAAATGATAGAAGTGTGGTAAACTTTAAGAACTATAAATGTGCAAATAATGAGGTTAAAATGACAATTAGAGTTGCTAAAATGAAAGCCTATGACAACTTCTACACCAAGCTAGACACTAGAGAGGAAGAAAAATATATTTATAAGCTTGCTAAGCTGAGAGAAAGGAAAACAATAGACATTAATCAGGTTAAGAGTATAAAAAGCGATGACTCTTGGGTATTAGTGAACGACGAAGAGATTAAGGAAATGTGGAAGAGTTATTTTGAGAAATTGCTGAATGTAAAACATACGAATAACACAATTGAAGAAGAAACTAGAAATTGCAATGAAACTAGAGAATACATAATCTTTCAGAGAATAAGGAAGTGTGAGGTGAAATTTGTTTTGTAGAAGATGAAACCCAACAAGGCCTTAAGGCCATATGGGATCCCCATTGAGGTTTGGAAATGCTTGGGAGATGTGGGGGCATCTTGGCTTTCAAAAGTTTTTAATAGGATTTTAATGACTAGAAAAATGCATGACGAGTGGAGGAAGAGCATTCTAGTGCCTGTATATAAGAATAAAAGAGATGTACAACAATGCAACAACTATAAAGGTATTAAGTTGATGAGCCATACTATGAAGCTGTGGGAGAGAATGATGGAGCATTGCTTAAGAGGTGCAACATCAGCGTCAGAAAATCAGTTTGGATTTATGCTTGGGAGATCAACTATGGAAGCAATTTATGTACTTAGGAGATTAATGGAAAAGTATAGAGAGAATAAAAAAGATCTACATATATTTTTTGTTGATTTAGAGAAAGCTTATGATAGGGTGTCTAGAGATTTAATTTGGTGGGTGCTAGATAAGAAGGGAGTAACCAAGGGTTATATTGACGTGGTGAAGGATATGTATGATGAAACGACTACTACAATTAGATCACCGGCCAGAGAAACAAACGAATTCCCAATTACCGTAGGTTTGCACCAAGGGTCGGCCTTGATCCCTTATTTATTCGCCCTAATTATGGATGAATTGACAAGACACATTCAAGATGAAGTCCCATGGTTTATGTTGTTCACAGATAATATTGTCTTGGTTGATGAGACTAAAAGGGGACTCAACACTAAACTGGAAGCTTGGAGAGAAGCACTGGAAACTAAGGGGCTAAAGATAAGTAGGACAAAAACAGAATATATGGAATGCAGTTTTAGCAACAGGGGAAGTAGAGATGACGAAGCAGTGAATATCGAAGATCAGAAAATTCCAAAGAGGGAACACTTTCGCTATCTAGGATCAATGATTAGTAAAGATGGAGAGATTGGTAATGACGTGATCCATATAATTAAAGTAGGTTGGCTTAAGTGAAGGAGTGCTTCCGGAGTATTATGTGATTGGAGAATACCAGCAAAATTGAAAGAAAAATTTTATAGGATAGCTATTAGGCCAGCTATGCTCTACGGGACAGAGTGTTGGGTAACTAAGAAACACACATTAGCAAAGTGGGCATAGCTGAGATGAGGATGCTAAGATGGATATGTGGTAAGACTAGGAAAGATTGAATTAGAAATGAGTACATTTGAGAGACTATAGGAGTGGTACAGATTGAGGATAAGTTGAGGAAGTAGACTTAGATGGTTCAGCCATGTGCAACGAAGACTTGTAGATGCACATGTGCGAAATAATGATAAGATCGTAGTGGCTGGTATGATTAGAGGGAGATACAGACCTAGACTGACTTGGGAGTATGTAGTGCAATAAGATATATATATATATATATTATTTAAGAGAGCATTTTTGCTCACCCAAAAAATGGTTCACCAATGCTCACCCAAGCATTCCATTTGCCAATGCAGTGGGATCCAGAATTAAACACCATTTGTTTAATCCTAGGTCCCACTGCATTGGCCAATAGGATACTTGGGTGAGCATTGGTGAACCATATTTTGGGTGAGCAAAAATATTTTCATAATTTAAATAAGCATATAACTCTTGATCGTGTAAAGTAGAGAAAAATAATTCATAAAACCGATCTCAATTGACTAGGACACAAAGTTTGATTTGGTTTCTTACTCCACTTTGTTAGTACATTCGTTTATTATTACTTTTTTTCGGTGGGATGTCACTTCTTGCATATGTGCCCTTTGTGATTATTTTTTTATTTTATTTTATTTTATTTTGCATATGTGCCCTTTTGTGCCCTTTTGTGATTTGAGAGCTCTATGCTTTTCTTCCAAATTATATTATTGATAATTATGCTATTACATACCGGCCTAAATTTCATGCTAGCTTTTTGGGATCTTTTTGAATAAATTCCATCTTTTTTTCGCATTTGCATTTGGTTCTAAATAAGTAAATAATATATAACCTCCAGAATAAAGGTTTGTGTTGCCGAAAGAACATAAGCATAGCCGAAATAGCATAATAGCAAAGCTTATTTTTGGTCTGCGGAAGTTTTATTTAATGGATACGTATATTCTAGGGAAAGCAATGGAAATAGTAGAAAAAATAAGATAATATCAATATTGTCATGGTCATCACTAAAGTTTTAGATCAAAATTTGTATGTATATGTATATCATCAACCAAGCTGATTGGTCAATCAGAATTATTGTAGCTTCAATATCTTTCCACTTTTTTAAATGCAATTTTCGCAGCATCATTTGAGTGCATTGAACACTAAAATCAAAGATAAATAATATATATGTATCTCCTCTGGCTAGATTTTTTTTTTTTATAGAATACTGTGTTTTTTGTTAAGCAAATAAAAAAAGGAAATTATTAAATACACCACATTTACTCACAAATATTTCATATTTTTACACTAATAGTAGAAAAGATGGTGTATTTAGCGATTCCTTTATAAATAAATAAAAATAAAAAGATATTGTGTAGAATATGCATATAATTGTATCTATACTCTTTTCTTTTCCTTTTAGGTAATGCATAAATTCATTGAATAAACTAACTAAAAAAGTGGCAAGTGTGATATTTTTTTAGGACAATATCAACATGCCAAGTCTCTTTTTTTTTTTTTTTTTTTGTTCAAAAACTAAAATTTCATTAATGAAAGCCAAACCAAACACTGAAAATCAAACAAACAAAAATAATAAAAAAAAATAATAAATAATTAAAAAAAAAACAAAAACAAAGCAAGCAAAAGCAAAACTACCAGCCGAGCGAGCTGTAGCCTAATTGGCATCGCCTCTCTCTTTCCAGTGGGGAGAGAGAGGGTTCGAAAACCCATAGGGGATTCTAGTTGCTTGTCCCCCAGTTATTCTTTAGTTGGAATGACTGGTCCTTGTTGGGCTTTGCTGTGAGCCAGTGTGGGGCTTTGGGGTTGGGTTGGGACTAGGGTGTACGTGAGTGTGTGGGATGTGTGTGTATCCAGTCCGGATCTAGGTAAGTATAAAAAAAAAAAAAAAAACTACCAAAGGTACAATAAATAAGGAAGCATAAGTGACCACATAAAACACTATGTCAACTGCACAAGGAATCCACCACTGCGCCACAAAGAGAGATCCGGAACCCAGGGTAACTTCAAACTTGTAGATGGTAGGGACCACCCAAAGAAAGAAGATGGTACAAAGTCAAACCCAAACATGTGAAAAGCTTCACCAAAGGGGGCAACCGAAGTTGCTTGAAAAGCTTCCATGATAGCAAAAGCTATACCATGGAAAGCAGCACAGTTGTAGAAGAGCTAGAGCACCAAAATCACCAATTATAACTCAATGAAAACCAAAAAGTCAATCTACTGTTGCAAGACTGGTTTGGGCAACTTCTACCATCTTGAATCCAAGGAGATGTCATGCGAAATAAGGAAAAACAACATTCACAAAGGAAGGGGGAAAAGCTTCACAGTGGAAGCGGAGAGGCCAAACATGCCCTTACAAAGAGAGAGAGAGAGAGAGAGAGAGAGAGAGAGAGAGAGAGAGAAGGAGAGGGAGCGGACGAGCAGTGAAGGATCGACGACAGCTGGAAAAGAAGTAACAGACAATCGCTTCTCTCTCTCTATTTATTCTAGAGAGAGAAGCTCACGAAATTAGGGCATTTTGATTTTTTTTTTTTTTTGGCCAAATCTCCTAAATACCCATTACTTATTCTACTTGTGCATTCCTTTGCTTTAGCTATAAAAATCTCTTTCTTAATTATCCTTTGGAAAGTTTTTTTTTTTTGGATTTGCTTAAAGAAAATAAAGTCTTTTTCTTGCATTTCTTGAGTGTTTGGCCAAAATAAATTTACTTTTTGAAAAATATTCCCAATCTAGCACTCTCTTAAAAATAAATACCATTATAATACTCTAATCACTTTCTTCTTAGATCAAATAGTCTTTAAATTCTTTTCTATAAATATATCATCCAGAAGCCTTTCAACCTTCAATAAGATTGAGGCTATGGTTGAATTGGGATTGAGATGACGATGATGCCATTCATAACGGAAACTAATTGATGAGGGAGCTATGGTAGCGCTGAATTAACCATTTTGGGACACTTGGCGCTCCTATGGTGTAACATTACAATTTTTTTTAAAATTTTTTATTTTTATTTTTATTTTTTGAGTGAATTCCGCACATATTTGAGTCAACGAGGAATACAAGAGATAAAATCAACACTAAAAATCAACTAACTGTAATGTTATCATACGAGCCTTAAATGTTAAATTGTTGGATGCAAAGAAGAAAAAGATGATCTATGTATGTATGTATATATATATATATATACACACGAGAATATCTGACCAGTGTATTTGAAAAGGCTTACAGAGCATTGAAATAACAATAATGCTAAGCACACAACATCAACCACAACACATGTTTTAAATGCATGTAAGTTGTATTGTGTGGATTTTTCACACAGGACCCACACTTTTTTTGGTAAGCACAAGGTACATGCATTTAAAGCATGGTTGTGGTTTGTGTTATGGTTAGTGTTGTGTGACTAGCATTATTCTTAAAATAAAAGCAATTGGGTTTCAGTATTTGAAAAGTTTGAGTGTTGTATATAATATTTTCTCCATGATCAGAGTCTTCATTTCTAATTGAGTAATGCTATGCTTTCGAATTTTTTTTTCCAAAAGTGTTTTTCAACACATGTGGCGGTGAACCCAGTTAATTTTGATTAGGTGATGTTGAAGTGATTCTACCATTAATGAAGAGGGGTCCATAATTGCCACACATATTGAGAAACACTTTTTGGGGGAAAAAAAATTAAATAGCATAGCATTACTCTTTTTAATTGGGAAGTCTATTGTGAAAAGTTTCTCATATGAGAAGGCGGATTTGAACCGTTGGATGAGCATATCCTAAGAATCTGGAGATGCATTTATTGCTAGATGCTCAACCAACGGTTAAAACCCGCATTCTCATATGAAAAGCTACTAGATGCTCAACTAGGGTTTTTTTTTTTTTTTAACCTTTCAACTTGATTTTGGTGTTTCTTGCATTTAGTCTTTTAGCCTACAGTTGATTGCAAAGAAACATAAGAAAAAGGAGTGAGAATTCCCAATCTTATGCCTGCTCTTCAAATTTCTGAAATCATGAAAAACTTTGGATCTCAAAATTTTCAGTTTTAATCAGATTATTTAAAAAGCTATTTTGAATTTTCAAGTCAGAATACTCATTATCAAGGGAGGGTGTGTTTGATAACCCAATTAAGTGGTAAAAATGAAAATTTTCAGCACTTAATTTTTTTCACTACGTTTGATAATGTACCACTTAATTGAAAAAGCAGCCAAAAATCCACTGAAAACAAAAGTGAAAATTTTCTACCGAAAATAATCACTGAATGTGGTCTATTTTAGCTTTTGAAATACTGTTTTCAGTATTGCAAATATAAATCACTTAAAATTTTCAGTATTTAAATTCAGTACTTAATTTTCAATTTTATCAAATGCACCCTTAATTCCATATCTAATATTTAAAGTGTTATAATAGGTACTTATTTTTGCCAGAGTACTAGATTGAGAATATTTTTCAAAATGAATGCAATTTTGGCCAAAAACGCTATTTTGTTCCATGCTTAAATGTCATTAAAAGTTTAACCAATTTAACACATGATTGTAACTCCGCCCCAAAAAATGACTCCCCGTATTCGTGAGTTTTCAATGATTTTTTCATTATTTTTATAGTCTTTTCTATCTTCCTTCCTATTTTACCAAGTAATCAAACAAAGGAAAATATTTTTATTTTTTTCCCTCACTAAATCTATGAATCATATCAAGCTTAGTATACTACATTATAGTCCTATGTGGTACCTTATAGTCAATGGGAGTGGGTTTTTTGGGTGATGAAATTCATCTACAGTATAACCTTTTTAAATTAATACTCAATAAATTAATAATCTCTTTTAAATAATAAAATTGTCCAATTCCGACTCGGGACAAACAAGCTAAATTAATAATCTCGATAAAATTATAAGATAATACATTTAAATATATCCTTATAGCATTCTATAGGTCCAAAATATTCCATACATTTATCATTAGTTAAAAAGTAACATAATAAATTGACTCTCAGGTTTTCTTAAAGAGTGCAGTTTCGCTCACTCCAAAATTGCTCACCATTTGCTTACCCTCCTCTTCCATTGGTTAATGCAATGGAGTCATGTACTTTACACCATTAGTTAATTCTCATTTAATACTGGGCCCCACTACATTAGCCAATAAGAGAGGACTACATTAGCCAATAGGAGAGGAGGGTGAGCAATTTTGGGGTGAGCAAAAATGTATTATTTCTTAAAATATAAATCAAGAGTAGCTCGTCTTTAGTTGAAATTTAATCTAGTTGAATCTCATCTCTAATTATTCACAATGCGCCCAAAAGTCATGGGGTTATATTCTCGTATTGCAGCAAAAAAATTTGTAATGTCATTGATGCTTTGAGTGCTTCTCTACATGAAACCGGTACCAAAAGTTGTCATTGCTTGATGGCGAAAGCAATTTATAGTTGGCATTGCTTGAACATCTATCTAAATTAATACTAATTATCTAAATTAATACTAATTATTATTTTATCGATAAATTGATCTCTCTAAATTAATTGAATTTAGGTGGTTTATTAATTTATAAAGATTATATTGTACATGCAGAAAAAATTCCATTATTGCGTTTCCCAAAATATAGATCTCACCCAAAAATGCCCACTATATTAACTACAAGTAACTACATGAAAATACTCCCAAACGCACCTAAAAATTTATCTGACTAGTTGATTCCCCTCTCATCTGATTCAGCTTCTCTCCTCTTCTATATAAAGTATAAACCCTTCTTGGCCATATACCATATTGCATTGCCAGCTTCCCCCAACTCCGAACTCTCAACTCTCTCTCTCTCTCTCTCTCTCTCTCTCTCTGTCTCTCTCTCTCTCTCTTCCAATGGAAAGAAATCAAATGCGTCGACAGCTTGTACACATGCGGCAGTCCCTCTTTGATCAGGTTTTTCTCCTCTTTTCTTTACACTATAAAAGTAGACATCAATGAATTCACAAAATTTCTCATCTATATTAGTATAAAGGATTAACCTACCTCAAACCTTAGAAAAATGATATACTTTACAAATTTTAAATTTCAAATGCTTGGTCAGTTATATCACATATTGTAATATTGATGGACAATGTTTGGTATACAAAAAGGCCACAAAGAGATACTCACAAAATGATGTGGCATTCCATGTGACACCCATGTGCCAGTAGAACTCATCACACTTAACTCAACCCATATACACATGATGGGATGCCACATCTTGTAATTGTGACCTTTTTGTGTCCCATGGGTTGATCAATTAAGTACAGTGGGTCTTATCAAAAATGCTACACTCACATCAAATTTCATACCAAATTCTACACTCAACACATCTTGACCCTTGATTTATATGGGTCCTATGTAGGACACTAAAACCCATGTGATACCCACATGGGGCCTACTGGAATCAAAGGTCAGGATCGTTAGATGTGGAATTTGGTGTGAGTGTAGCATTACTCGGGTACTACATGGGTTGAGTTAAGTGTGGTGAGTCCTACTGCCACATGAATTTTGTGTCCCTAGCATCCAGTATTGATTGGCTGGGGTACCATATGATGCAACCGACAAAACATGCATTTGAGTTTCAAAATTTGAAAAGCATAGCATTACTCGCAAGTCCAAACCTTACTCTTAATTAAGGCTTATTGAACAGTAATGGCATTACTCGAACATACGTTCCAGGCTTCCACTAAAGTAGCCAAAAAAAAAAAAAGGTATATACATATAAATACGTGCTACACCGCTAGAAGGAGGGCTTGAACCTCCGACCTTGTGGTTAACAGCCACACGCTCTAACCAACTGAGCTATTCCAGCTTATTTGATTCTATTCAAAGTACCCAATCTATATAACACTAAAGTTTAACTTTTTTTCCCAAAGTGTTTACTCCCTCTGTCCCAAATGAAGTAACCTATTTAAGGACTTTTTTTTTATTATTATAAAAAAAAAAAATTAAAATTTTTTTCATAATTACTCTTCATTTAAGTTCAAAATTACAATGTCATATCAAATGAAAAGTTACATATCGTTTTACTTTTACGACATTAAATTATAAATTTGGAAAGTGTGTACTGGGAAATAATGTGTGTGTTACTGTGTAGGTTATGTATATGTATGAATAGTATGCAAATGTTTATGTGTATGTATATGGAAAATGAGCACATGCATATATATGATTCCACTGCAGGGATTTCTGGATGAGCAGTTCATTCAATTGGAGGAATTGCAGGATGATACAAACCCTAATTTTGTGGAAGAAATTGCTACATTGTTCTATAGGGATTCAGCTCGAATAATCCTTAACATAGAGCAAGCATTGTCAGTGAAAATTCAGTTTTCTACTTAATAGTAATATAATGTGAATATTGATCATAAAAAAGAAGGTGGCCATGGGGTTTAACTAGTGTTGATTAATTAGTAATAAAGTTTTTTTTTTTTTTTGGATTTATTGCAGGGAAAATAACCCTCTTGATTTTACCAAGCTGGACAGTTATATGCACCAATTCAAGGGAAGCAGTTCAAGGTAAATGATTTTATTTTTTTATTTTTTAATTGATTGTATCAAGAAGTATATTCTTCATCAATTTGGCTTTAATCTCTCTCGCTCTCTCACTCATGTGATTGCAGCATTGGGGCCAAAAAAGTGAAACATGAAAGTACACAGTTCAGGGAATACTGCAGGGCAGGAAATGGAGATGGGTAAACCATCTTCCACTTTTCTTTTTCTTTTTCTTTTTCTTTTTTTCTCTTTTTAGCAAACATTCTAGTTCTACTTTAATTGAGAAAGTTTTTGGGTGTTTGGGGGTACCAATTGGCATATACTAGTCAAACGTGATAACTTGCATCCGGTCGCAATGAGTATTTTGAGTGGCTGGACCCATATGTGTTTGGGTCCCACTATAAAAAAAAAAAACCGTTATAATTGATAGTAGCACGTATGAATACCATGAAATAATTTCCGACCACCCAAAAATTTCTCATCAAAATGAATTATATATTGATGAGTGAGATCGAACATGTATAGGAAGGCCCTTTCAATTAGAAAGAGGAACTTCACATTGATTGGAATGGAATAGCAAGAGTGATGACATACATACATACATATAATTTTTTACTTAGTTATTATAAAAAAAAAAAAACCCCAACCTATTCCCATGTGTACATTTAATCTTGGGAAACCATTTTTGTTAATAATTTTAATGGTCTAATTTCTGTGGCCTCAAACAGATGCAAGAGGACTTTCCAACAACTGAAGAGAGAGCATGCAATACTCAAAAGGAAGCTTGAAGCTTATTTTCAGGTCCTTTACAATACATTTTCGCTAGTTCAAATTGACTATAGATACGAAAGTTAATTACATATTCAAATACTTTAGTATTTTTGTAGTAAATGTGTTTTTTAATCAGTTTATGCTCTTTGTTTCATTTGGGTAGTTTGCAAGACAAGTTGGGCCTATTGAGATGGCATCCCGACCCAAGTAATGAACCTGTTGAAGTGGGCTAAGTCGGAAGTGAACGTGGCAATATCTGATTGGTGAATTTTGCACCTTATGCAACGTGCAACTCCACCATTCCCCAAATTCCCTTCCCCAGAGAAATAAGAGAGAGAATGGAAAGGGTTTTATCATTTTTATGTAACTGGTCTCCCCTTGTAAGCTTTAGACATTGTGATCAAATGAATAGTATGGTGCTTTTTTAGATCTTTTGCTTTTAAGCATATATTATTTAGAGTAATATTTGGGGCACTAACAAATTTCACTAACACTTACTAATACACTCTATCTCTCTTTTAATGGCACTGTGGGGTCCGCAGTGGACCCTGCAGTACCACTAGGAGAGAGATGGAGTGTGTTAATAAGTGTTAGTGGAATTTATTTGTGCCCCTGGCATTGCCCATATTATTAGGATAGAGTTTAGAGGATTGGTCTTAAACCCAAGTAGTTATCAAATTTCTTGTCCTTGCGTTTGAAAAAAAAAAAACAAACAAACACACACAAACTAATTGACAACATTGATCATGAACTATCCAACCCCAACCCAACAATAATATTGGGCCCAATTCCGGGCATCACCATGGTCAAAACGGCTCACAATCTGAGCTCAATCAATTGCACACCAGTATTACTGTATTATGGCCAGACAGTAAATGGTTCAAAATTGATCATCACAAGTCCTAGCAAAAAAAAAAAGTCCTAGCAAAAAATGTTCATTAAGTTGACTTGAACAACAATTGTGCACCCAACTAGACTTGGCACCCTAGAAGAAATTTAATATATATATATATATATATATAGATATATGGTTAATTACACTTTGCACCCTTGTACTTATACTCGCTTTGTCACACAAAGTTTAATAGCTGATTCAATAGATTGTGAAGTTCCTAGTTTGTGTCAATTTACACTGTCAAAATTCATCAGATATATTAATAGATTTCTCATGAATATTAAATGATTTTATGAAATTGTGCAAATTGACACAAAGTAAAACTTCAGTTTAGTTCGACACCATTTTCTTTCTTTGCCTGGTAGATGAGGCTTTGTATCCTTCCTCAGATGGTTGGCCGGATCAAATAATTCACCAGTATACTTTGACGCTTGTGTTCTATGTTTTTCTCATTGCCAAATAAGTTACTCTTATCATTTCAAAGTTTTAGCATATTTGCAGTGTCAGTCCTGACATTTTAGGGCCCGGAGCAAAATTAAAAAATGGGGCCCTCTACAATTAATCGTAAAATGATTTTATTTGTAGAACGTTATTATTTTGAGTAGGGCTCCATTGAAGTGAGGGCCCAAAGTGGTTGCTTAGGTGGCTTGTGCTCAGGACCAACCCTGCATATTTGGGTGATTTGAGGTTCTAATCTTAGGGTGGCTTGTTTGGGTGATTTCTTTGCTGAAAGAAAAGAAAAGAAAAGAAAAGGTTCTAATTTAAGGGTTTCATTTGTGCTTGCTGGGTTTTTTAGGATTTGTGGGTTGTCTTTGGTGAATGTATTATCCTGGGCAGGTCTTTATGGTTTTGGGGGCTGGTAGCTTAGGTGTTTGATAATTGTTCTAGAGAGTTTGGCAGTGTACTGTGTAGTATTACATTGGTTTGGGGCTGTTTGTGGGGATGTTTTTTATCAGGCCTAATGGCTTCCGTTTGTAACTTGACTTTATTATTACTATGATAATAATAATAACAATAATAATAATAATAATAATAATAATAATATTGCCTTGCTGTTCAAAAAAAATAAAGTTTTAGCATATTGGTTCTGTAATATACTCCGTATCAAATTGAAAGGGAAAACATGAAAAAAGGGGGAAAATTTTGAAAAAAAAAAAGTGATTTAACAAGAGCATAGACGCACAACAAGAGAACAGGGAATATTCTTTATTATTTTTACCTTCATTGTCCACAACCATGTCTTCAGGATTATAAGGTTCACATACAACAATCAGTCCCTGGTTGGGACTGGTTCTTTTAAGACTTCCACACATACACCATCTTCTTCAATTCAAAATTTTGCTACCACGAGAAGCGATTTATATCATCTCTGGCTCTCACCAACTGAACTTTTCTCATCACAAGAAACCTCTTCCAATCTGTCAAGAAATCCTTTTTGAGCAGTGTCTCGGAACACAGATACATTGAAGCGAATCCCATTAGTAGTTGCTGCTTCAAACCTTGTCCACAGTTCCTTCTTTAAAGTGTTCTCACCAGGACGCTTTCCCATTCTAACTGTTCTTTCAGGCTCCTTCCACACCGGAGTGCTCTCAATCAGTGCTGAAGTGCCACCAAATTCTGTAGAAAAATTATTAAATATAAAAAGCCTGTTTGGTTTTCTTTCAATGTAATACTAGCATTTATACTTTTACATAGCATTTTAGCAAAAAGGAGTGAGGTTCTTGAATGGTTTCGTATTAAAAAATTGTGCTCTCTTAAAAAGGATGCTTAAAATCATGAACTTTGTCATTCCAATAAAAACATAGAAATCGTCATGTAGGAAGAAATATGATCTCTCCTATTTATCTAAATGGATTCATTTGTGACAACAGATTTTACTCAAAAATAGTCTATGAATTACGAATGAGCGTATTCAAGTTCAAATTCCAACCAAACATGCTATAAGTGATTTCAGTTCAACCAGAGTTCAAAATCTCACAAAAAAGACAAGACAAAAAGGAAAAGAAAAGCACCATGATACGTCCTGGGCAGAAAATGACCAACTTGATTATCTTTTCCTGTCACTGAAGGCAAGTTTGTTTGCTGATCGGGGACACAAGCAGTTCTTGGGAACTGGCAATTGGTAGCAGCATTGTTCAACGATTTCTCATCGGGTGGCTCCATTAAAACACAGGTTTTAGGGGGTGAAATACACCATTCCAGAGATTCTTCATCCACCCTTCTTCCATTTCCCAATTTATGGGCTGGTTTTATCCCGAAGAGCTCTGGATACCTAAGAGACAAATGCTCCGAAACTTGACTGCCAGAGGAGGATTCAGAATTTTCAGACCCTCTAAGATTTTTAGTTCCGACAGGAAACGGGGTTGACTTACGTACAATATGATTGTATTTGTGGGAAAACTCGGAAATAGGTTCAAGTAATATGCAAGACTTAGGTGGTGACATTTTCAGTGGAGTCATTACAAGCATGGAGCAGTCCCTTCTCGAAAACTTTGGAGGAGACTCGTGAGTGATTTCTAATTTCTTAACAACAGAATCCAAGTTTTTACAAGGAATTGGCTTTATCATTACATCCTCAAGCAAATTCTCATTTGTATCACCACAAATGGAGAGAAGGGATGATTGATTCAGAATAGCATTACATGTAATTTTTTCAAGTGCAGATTTGGATGATCCCTGAAGTTTGGAAGAGAGTACTTTTCCTCTAGGGAGTGGAGTGAGCAGAAACAATTGCCTACCACTCTCAGTGGGACAGTCATTACGCCAGGAGACAAGCGGAGAAGGAGAGATTAGAGAGTCCAACTTGGTCTCGTCTGGGCTTTCAACAACATCAGTTACATCCTCGTTTAGAGCCAGACCAGTCTTACTAGCCAAAGAATATTCCAACTTGTTCTCTGATCCCTTGGATGGACTCGATAATGCACTCTGTAATCTGGGAACCCATGGCTGCATTTATTGAAACAATTTAGAGAAATAAAATGTGCAAGAAAATGCCACAAGTGTACCATCCTAACGGAATAAATTAGAGCACCAACCTTTAAAGAAGTTTGTGTTTCAGATAAGACACGTGTGAAAGATTCAATTTCCTTCCTTCCATTTTTGCTTGTCACTTTATGTTGGAGAGCTTGCACAACTAGTTCATCAATCTGCAACTCAACACATTTCATCAATGGTGTAGACACAAATTTTGAATTCGAACGTTGAAGAGAGCGTAGTTTCAAGAAGAAGTAGAAGAAGAACAACAACAAAGAGCATTATTACCAAGACTGGTGAATAACAACTGTTAGAAGTCATTCAATATCAAACATTGGCAAATAACCTGTGATGGAAGGAACTGGTTAGTGCTATTAGAAGGAAAATGTCCTTTGTATGGACAGTCTTCCTCCCAATTTAGCCCTTTATTTTTAACACCAGATGTTTCTCTTAGGTATCCGTTTGGTTTGCGGATTTAGAAGGAGAATGGTTAGTGCTATTAGAAGGAGAATGTCCTTTGTATGGACAGTCTTCCTCCCAATTTAGCCCTTTATTTTTAACACCAGATGTTTCTCTTAGGTATCCGTTTGGTTTGCGGATTTACATAAGAAAACGGAAAGGAAAATGAGGAGTAAAACTAGTCCCCTAGTGTTCTCCTCCATGCTTAAAAAGCATTAGAAAGTAGCCATTTTCAAAAGATAACAGGAACTCAAGAAGTGATGAAGGGAAGTGTATAATATTTCATCTTAATTTGAACCTATTTTCATTTCCTTCCTATTTCCCTACTTAACTTTTTCTTGCTGTTCTAACAAAAACAAAGAAAAGTGTTTTGCTCGGTATTTTCTTTTCCCTTTCCTCCCCCCAAACCATGATCCAAACATAGCCTTAGCCCTTAGGGTTCTTTCTGAAGTTGGTAAATTCAGTGTTTGGCTCCTTAACTAGTGCAAAGCGATTCCCTTATATCCTCGTTGGTCACATAGAATGAATTCAAATTGTGAGCAATCACAATCTGCAATGTGTTCAGACTACAGGCTTTGTTTGGACTCTCATGACTCTCACCTTAAAAAATAGGGCTTGGGCAGATTTGAACTTAGTCAGATAAAAATCTAATAGATAGAGAGACTCTCTCAAGCAGTTTCTCGCATAACCAACCAAAAATAAGCAACCAGAGACCAGTCATACACAACTGTTGCTTCCAATTAATCTGCATTGCTTGTAAAATGAACGGTTGTGCAAATTGAGTTCAAAATCGTAGTACACAAATTACAAAAAGAAAAAAGGAAAAAAAAAATCATGTCTTTTTGACAATGAAACACAGAGCGCCCTGAGAATATAAGAAAATAAAATAAAATCACTACACATAAATTTATTTTTTTCTTTCTTTTTCCCTGTAGGATTTCAATAGAGAAGAAAACGCGAGCCCTAGAAGCTAATAAAGAGAGCGAAAAAAAAAAAACTAGGGCTTTGCCTCGTGTAATGCCAGAACAAAATTGAGCAATTTGTGAATCAAACATATCTGGTTTTCTAACGTAAGATATGGGTTTCCGTCTCTAGAATCATACCTGATGAATGAGGGCAGATAGATCGGAATGAACGAGGAGGAGGCGATCGAGGGCATCGTCATCTCCAACCCGATCTTCATTTTCTAAGGAGGGGGGTAGTGGTTTCTTATTCACAGTCACAGATTTAGAATGTTGGACGCCATTGGAGACGTTGCTCAGTGGCTTCCTCGACGATTTCGTTTTGATTTCCTTCTTCGGCATATTTTCGATGTCTTCTTCCTTAACGGTAACCACACACACACAGTTCACAACTCTCAATCCTCTATTTGTATTTGAATACTCATTCCTTCGGCGGGCTCTCTGTTTAGTATTTTTTACATCTTGTACTATTAAATTACATTATAAAAGTCAGTCCAATGGTACATGCCATTTTTATCCTGCCAATTACTCCCTCCATCCCATTTTGTGAGTCCATCTTTAGTAATTCAACTTATTAAGGAGATAAAAAGAATTTACAACTACTTTCCACAATTACCCCTAATCATGACAACAAATGTTTTTTTATTTTGTCTTGGTGTAGATTTCAAGGAGGGATAGTTTTGGAAAGTAAGTGAAAATTGTACACCAATTTAGGAAAGTGGACATTATTTTGAGACATCCCAAAATAAAATATAGGACTCTCAAAAAGGGACGGAGGGAGTATATTTTTTTAGCATTGCTACAATGTCAAATGTTATATTTTGATATTTTTACTCAAATGCTATATATCATTTCAAATGTTATATTTTGGCCCAACTACCGTTTGTCTTTCAAAGTAGTCTTTTGTTAAGGGACAAAAGATTCATTTAATAAATATATATGCTTCCCAAATTTTGCATCCCAAATACTTCTCAAATACATATGGGTGGGGAACTTTGTAGTAAAAAAAAAAACCATGCGGCAATTGGACACTTCAATATCCTTCAATCAAAATCAAGTGATACCACTACCACATGTAATTGGGGAACCATTTGGGATGCAAAATTTGTAACACATAGCAAGAAAAATGGTCAAAATGTATCATTTCAATACTCTTATGCTGATGTGGCACAAATGACATGTGCCATTTGTTGTGCCAAATATGGCATGAAAAGTGGTGATGCCAAAATTTGGCATGACATATGGCATGGGGTTTGAGCAGCCATGTTTGCTGTTTATGCTATAATATGGAATTGGCATGACATATGACATGGGACTGGAGATAGTTTAACCCCTGTAGTTAGACATATTTTCTTTTTATCCCGCTTTGATTCAAAAAAAATTTGTGATTCATGTAAAGTAGTCACCATTGCTCACCTAGATTTTCAGTGGGTGACATGTGTCTCGTTCCAGTAATTATGTTGATAATACAAGGACAAAATGGGAATGAAATGTTGGGATCTTTAATCTACAGAACAGTAGAACCCTAGAATCATATCATGTCATATTATCAAGGTTACAAAATAGTTTAATGAATATTTGTGTCCATTGTAGCAATTGTCCAATCTTAGGAGAACGGTGATGACCGGTTATTCCCTTCCTCGGTCAAATCTCTTGAGTTCTTTAATGGGCTCCTTCTCTTGATGGGATGGAGGAGGAAGTATATGATTTGACATATTGGGGACCATAATCTATAATGTCCTTATATACTACTCTGCTAGGGCTCCCATTATTTCTAACATGGTCAGTATTTGGTATCCACTCATTAAACCCATACCCAGTAGAAGTCCATGGACTTCTTACAATTAGATCATATAATATAAGTCAATTTAATTAATAGTCCTTATAATATAATTGATATTAATATGTTGCCCACTATTAATAGGAATGTAATTTCCTAACAATCTCCCACTTAGGCTACATATGATTCTTGAAACAATTATTCCCTCTGTCCCATATTTAGAGTCGTTGATGCCATTTTTTTATGTCCCATTTTAAGAGTCCTATTTGAAAAGTCAAAGTACTTTAATACACACTTTCCAAATTTGTCCTTTATTATATCCAACTCTTCCCTTTTTTTTTTTGATGTGACACTATAATTTTGAATTTCAAAAAGGGCAATATTGAAAAGTTAAAAATCTCACCAAAATCAACATTGTCCCCTTAATAAGTTGGAATTCCCAAAAGAGACTCTTAATATGGGACGGGGGGAGTATATAACATGTTCCTCAGATGCGTACCTGTATACTATTTATCTTTGAACTTCACTTTAGGTTCAATCTGGTCCATTTCCTATATTAGTATGGGATCAAGGCGGCTTTCGTCACACATCATTGTGACTAGATCTTCAATGGTCACCATACCAACACATTCAATGACATAGATCAAGTATGGACGAGTAGCATGGAAATTACATGCAATGTGATCTCAAACATGCCTATTTTCAACTGGTCCTACTTTAGTCTTTACTGAGATCAATCCGAAACAATGCAAAACGCATATTGTAACACATGTACCCGGAGAATGGGTTAATTATCATGTTAATATGCATTAATTAATATAATTAGTGTATAAAACGGATTAAGGGGAGGCTTGGACTCGTCCGTGGAAAAGTGTTCAGAGAAGGACACCATTTGAAAAAGTCCAATGTGAGGAGGGACAGTTAGTGAAGCTTGGACACCTCAATGTTAAATGATTAGATACATTTATATGATTACATGAATATTTGTTTAAATGCTTCCATATTATATGATGATATATGTGTTAGCAGTTGGTGATAGCTTGGACACCCAAGTAACGGTATAAATGAAAAGATTCATAATTAGTAGGTGCGATATCAACTTCACAAAATATATGGGACCCACGTTGGGACCCATACGGGACTTAGATAAACACTGATTAGATAATTGGGTAGTTAATGGAATATTTGGGGGGTTTCATAATAAGAACTTAAGAAAATTTGGAGATGCAAATGAAAAGAGGAGGAAATTGAGGCTTTGACACCTCAATGTTACTTGCATATGTGTGTATGTGTCAAAGGATTGAGAGAGTCTCTCAATTTACAGCAAACTCAAATAAAAGAAAGAGAGAGCTCGGAGAGAGAACAGAGAAAACAGCCACCGACGTCGTCTTTCCGCCGTTTCATCGCCGCCGTTCGTCCAATTTGTGAACTGATGCCGTTTTTGGACTCGTGGAGGTGAGACGATTGTTCCTATACCTTTAATTTACGTTTTAGTCGTCGTTGTTTTGGTAGCTCATACTAATCAGTGAGACGTCGTCTACCAAGTTCATGTAGGAATCTCTTTGGAGTAGGAATTGAGCTTGAATTTGGTGGAATTTTGCATTCTTAAGCCGATTTTGGGCATAATCTGTGAGAGGTGAGTTTTTTTTTTCTAACTAAATAATGATTGGGATTTTATGTGTATAATGCTTCAATGATAATTGGTGTTGAATACTTATGCTTAGAACTCATGAAGATGTTGAATACTTATGCTTAGTAACTAAGGAGTTTGGATCTTAAACTTATGTTTTGGTAGTTATGAGATTAACTTGGAGAACTTGGGTGAATTTCCATGTTTTGGTTATTTTTGCGAAAGTGGTTAGCTTGGACTATTCCGGCAAGTCCGAATAGAGTCGCAGGTGTTTTGAACAAGTTTTCCTTTTGTAAATATGGTGTTGGTTGTAGTTAAGCCAAAATCCACAAGTTCTTGTAAAATACAAGTTGATAAGTGTTATGGATGTCTAAAACTTGTTTTGATTTCAAAAGGAGGTGTTCATGGATTATATTGATCCAAGTGTAGTTGTGTATGTGTTTCACAAGTTTGGTTTATGTTTAAACATGTTAGAAATGGATTTGAAATGGTTTCCTAATGTTCAATGAAGTTTGGTTTGGTTTGGATATGAATTGGACATGTTTTGACAGAGTTTTTAGCAGCAAAAACATGTTCTGTAGAGCCCGGATCGATCCGGCCCTTTTCGTGGGACATACTGCTAAAAAACTACATTACGGATCGATTCGGGTTAAGGGCGGATCAATCTGCCTTGGTTTTTCACAGCACGTCCGCTTTTACGGAACCACGCATAACTCTTTCTAGAAAATTCGAATTCGCGCTTCGTATTTTGCGTTGGAACTGGGACTCAAAAACCTATCTTTTGGTATAAAATTTTACAAAATTTTCTTAATGACCATTTTGCCCTTAGGGTTGTTTTGTCTCAGCAAGGTCTCTTCTGCTAGTTTAAATCATGGTTTTCCTTAATAAATAACATGGTTATTACTTACTAATATATTTTGGGTGCATATAGGCTTGTTACACGTGTCCTAATCCACCGGGGTGGGTTGGTGTATGACACATATAGAAAATAATTAGATTCAAAGATAAACCATAATCCATCAACTTTATTCTGCAGAAATAAAAATCACACAAATGTCAAATAGAACCTCCAAACCAAAGTATCGTTAGATAACCTAACACCCATATGAGCAGTGCGCTCGTGAAAGACCTTGGGAGGGAATCCCTTGGTCAGTGGATCTGCAATCATGGAGTTTGTCCCCATATGTTCTATCGAAATTTGACCACTCCGAACTCTTTCCTTAACAACCAGAAACTTGATGTCAATATGCTTCGACTTTGTAGAGCTTCTGTTGTTGTTGGAATACAGCACCATAGATTTATTGTCACAGTATATCTTTAACAGGCTAATGATTGGATGCCTCATAACAGGCTGTGAACTCCACAGCCATAGTTGAAGAAGCTATGAGTGTCTGCTTAGCACTCTTCCAGGATATAGCTCCTACAACCAACATGTAAACATAGCCTGACGTGGATCGCTTACTGTCTTAGCATCCAGCAAAATTGGAATCAGAATAACCGATGCTCTCCAAAAAGTCTGATCTCCAATATGTGAGCATGTAGTCCTTTGTTCTCTGTAAATACCGCATAACCCCTTTTGACTGCTTTCCAATGATCTATTCATGTGTTACTCAAATATCTAACCAATACTCCCACTATGAACACAATATCTGGACGCATACATACTTGAGCATACATTAGACTTCCTACTGCTGATGCATAGGGAAACTTTTGCATCTCCTTAGTTTCAAGGTCATTCTTGGGGCACTATCCAAGACTGAACTTGTCTCCTTTAGCTATGGGCGTATCTCCTAATGAACAACCTTTCATACCGAATTTACTTAAAACTTTTTTGATATAGCTCTTTTGTGATAACCCAAGGATGCCCTAAGAGCGATCTCGCAGTATCTGTATTTGTTTATACCATAAAATATAATTATACTACTATATAATAATAATAATATTATTATTATTATTATTATTAGCTCTTTTGGCTTGCCATGGAAGCCATTTGGAAGCTTTCTTGTAGGACACTTGTCATCATATGAAAACATCAAATGTTGGTTACTTGAAGATCAATGGTGATGATGAAGATGGAAGTTGCTTGAAGACACTTGTCATCGTAGGAGCATCTCCCACTAATTGGTAGTTGTAAGAATTTGAATTATTAGTTATTGCAGTTGGAGGAAAATGTAATTCAAATTCAAAGTAGTTGTAAGTTTCTTCTATAAATATGTTGTAATGTATTCTTTGTAATGGTCCTTGACCAACAAACATTTCAACATTATGTAATCTTTTTCATTTGGCCACCATGGCTATTACTTTACTTTACATTAGTTTAGTTTTAGTTTAGTATTCCTTCAATGCTTTACTTTCCTTTAATGCAATTCTTAGGAGTAGTCATAGAATAGTTCAATCACTTCGAAGGTATCCTTCGAACTCTCTCTTCTTCTTCTTCTCCCTCTTTTAGTTTTCTAGTTCATCTCACACAATAAAAAGTCCTTGTTAAGGCATCGAACGTCACCACAATTTGCTTGGTGAGGCGCAGTTTGGATCACACACATTGGCAACTTGCTTGCCTAGCACGCTCGCATACACATAATAATTTTCCAACCAAACATTTTTGGCATGCCCGGTGGGACTCAAGTGTCAAGATGAATTTTGATGGGTTGTATGTTTCACCCTCATCAACACCAATCTTTGGTGATAATGAGTTCGAAGGGTTATATGGACCCTCACTAACACCATTCTTTGGTTATAGAAATTTTGAAGGGTTGTATATACCCCCACCAACACTATATTATGGTGATAAAAAATGGTCCACTGATTTAGTTCCATTATTGGAACAATTAAAAGATCAAGCATTTAGTTTAAAAACTAAAATGTATGAAATGGCTCGAGGGGTGCACTACACCATATGGCCAGATTTCTAACGGACAACTTTTATGCTTTCTAACGGATATATCCGTTAGTAATTACTAACGGATATATCCATTAAAAAAAGGTATATATCCGTTAGTAATGACAATACAATGGCAATTTTGTAAATAAAAAGTTAAAAATGAAAGATGCAGTGATAATTTTATAAATAAAAACTCAAAAGAAAAAAATATGATGGCAATTTTGTAAATGTTTACAATAGAAAAATTTTCCCCAAAATTTTCCCCCTAACATTTCCCCCTAAACATTTAACAGGCTAACAAATAAAAACTATTATGCTTTCTTCTTCTTTAGGAGAATAAGAGAGATGGAAAGGTGAAGAAGAGAGATGGAAAGGACTCCGTCCGCACGACATCTTCCTCTGCTCATTGCCATCTCCGCCTGGTCGACGCCGCCGATCATAGGTACTCTCTATCTCTCTCTCTCTCTCTCTCTCTCTCTCTCTCTCTCTATCTCTCTTTCTCTTTCTCTCTCCTTCTTCTTCTTCTTCTTGTTCTTCTCAGTCGCAAAGTTGGTTTTTATCGGACCAGTTGGTTTTTTTTTTCTTCTTATTTTTCTCCTTCTTCTTCTTCTTCTTCTTCTTCTTCTTCGTCCGATCAAAAACCTAGATAGAACCAGTTTTTTTTTTCTTCTCTTCTTCTTCTTCTTCTTCTTCAGTAATCAGTAATCAGTAATTTGAAAATGCCCCAAATTGGAAAACCCTAGCTCATAAATCAATTTCATGTAATTTGAAAGAGGCCCAAATTGGAAAACCCTAGCTCATTACATGTTTTATTGCATGACTTGTATACAAGATACTGGTAAGTAATTGTACCATCTGAAATCTTCGTGTTAGTTATTTGTTCTTATTTTTCCTATTATTTTTAGTGAGTATACTCAACTTGAATTGTCAAGTTCATATTGGATTTGATTGTGTGGTTGGTTTTGTGATGTACAAGCAGGTTCTGGGCCCTTGTTTAACCTTTGTTGACAATCAGTTTTAGATTTGCAAGGTACCAGGCAGAACAAGCAGGTTCTATCTTCCCTTAAGGATAGATGTTTTAACTCAGTAAATTTGTATTATTTGTTTTGGGTAGTTGCAACTTGTAAATTTGATTTCAATAGCTTCTTGTTCATAGATTGCATTTGAAATTCTGGTTTCACCATTGTTGAAGAGCTTAAGATTCAAATTTTGTGAACTTGATGAACATGGTCAATGAGTGTTAAGAATGGTCAATGAGTATTGAATTTTGTAGTTGTAGAGAGGGGTTAAAAATAGCTGCAAAGCTTCTACAATCATTTTATTAGTTGCATATATTTTTTGAGAAATGAGAATCATGAACCAACTTTTGTTCATGAATTCGAGTTTTTCAACATTACTATACAAAGTGTTGAAACTAATGAATTATTTAAGCCAATCATGGCTTTAGTTGGTGAATACCCACTTTGGCTTTGTGGGGCTCATCAAAAATGGGTTATGACCATGTGGATTATTATATGGCAAGATTTTTACAAAGAAAACTGAAATGATTGACCAAATTTCGAAGCAAATTCAGTCACTATGTTAACACTGATGAAAGCTCGAGACAATCAAAGTGAATGTCATGCTATGAATTACATAACTACCATCAATACATATACATGTATTGATGTTAATTAGCATGATTCTTTGACTTCGAAGTATTTGCATATACCCACATGGGAGACTTCGAAGTATTATACCAATAATTGGTACTCTTTGTAATGGTCAGTACTGGTTCCTGAATTGTACTAAAATCATGACAGCAACTTGGTCATCGAATGGATCACAAGCATTTATGGTGGCCCCCAACTTGAGAAGTTTCGAGGCTAGAATTTGGCCCAAATTTTAAGGCCAATATACATACAAGCATTTATACATATCGAACATATATTTAAATTTGGCTCCATTCGGTTGAGGATCAATATTAATTTCGTGGCACTACTGTGTCTTGTTTTTGTGTGACTGGTGATGATTACATGGTTCGAACTCGCTAATCAACACCAAATTATGTTCCAGAGTGGTTCAAAAGGTTTAAATAATGTCATTGTATTGGCTTCGAATAAATTTAAAAGCCATTGTTTTGTATTCAAGGCTAATACATTGGCTTTGAACCAGTTTAAAGTCATCATTTTTTGTTCAATGCCATTATATTGGTTTCGAATCAAGTTTTTTGTACTCAAAGCAATTATATTGATTTCGAAACAAGTTTAAAGCTGCCATTTTGATGATTCAAAAATAATGATATTGGCTTTGAATCAAGTTAAAGCCATATATTGGTGTGAAGTAGGGGTGCAATTTGGAACGGAAATTCCGATTCCGACCGATTCCAATCCGAAAAATTCCGAATTTGGCTAGTAAAAAAAAATTCCGATTCCGAAAAATTCTGATTCCGAAAATTTCTGAAAATTTCGGAACGGAATCGGAATTATTTTTAAAATTCCGAAAATTCTGAAATTCCGTTCCGAAAATTCCGTTCCGAAAATTCCGAAAATTTGTTCCGAAAATTCCGAATTATTCCGACTTATATAATTCTGAAATTATTATATACATATTACATACATACTTACTTACTTAGTAACTTACATAGACTTGAAAATAAATTTAAATAATAATATATCACTAGTCAGTAGTAGTCATAAACTCACACTGTCACACACAGTTAGAGATAGGGTTATGGGGGTTTTAGTGTAATTTGTTAAAACTTTTGTACTAAAATCAAAAATTACAAAACTTACATATTATTAGGTTTAGAAAGAGATACACACTGATACACAAACACAGCCCACTCATTCTCAAGTCTAGGGTTCAAAGTTGCAGCTGCGCCGCGGCTGCTGCTCGTTCATCACTGTCACTGCTGTGGCGCTACCACTCCTGCCGTCTAACTCCTCTGGTTCGTCTCTCTCACTCTCTCTCTCTCTCTCTCTCTCTCTCTCTCTCTCTCTGTGTCTCGCTATCTCTCTTTCTCACTCTTTTCTCTTATCTCTTCTCTCTTCTCTGTTCATAATAATGGAGAACTATGATGTTTAGATTTGTATTATAGACTTTATATCTGATGTTTGGATATTATTCAGCTATGGATCTGCTGAATTTGGAATCAAGTGATTAAATAGATAAAACTCTATGTATTTTTTATTTTTATACATGATTCATTCCCCCTCTTCTGATTTAACCCATAAGATGCAAAGCAATTGCTGGATTGGGAAGATTATACTAGAAATCCCAATAGATAAACATGTTGTGAAACAAATTACACGTAGAACATGGAAGTGTAAGAGTGACTTCTCTGTCTCTAACGTTCAAGTAAACATGTTCATGTTTTGTTTCAAACATAAAGACAACATTTAGGGATACCCATGGAGTTTCAGATTTAAAGACAAAACATTTATGGGTGGCCCTTTAATACTCTATCCAGTATCCATGGAGTTCTGGACAAGTCCTTTCAGATTTACACTTTTCACACTCACCATTTTGGGTTCAAATTCATGGGTTACAACCAGATTATTTAATAGAGGACAATGGACTCAAGATTGGGAAAGATTTAGGGATACTCATTTGTGTAGATAAGAATATGATTGATGCTCCGAAAATTTCCAATTCTGAAAATTTTCGAAAATGATCCGAAAATTTCCGATTCCGAAAATTCCGAAAATTCCGAAAATTCAGAATCGGAATGGAAATTCAAATTCCGAAATTTCGGAATCGGAATCGGAACACATATTGGCATTCCGAAAATTTTGGAATTTTTTCCGATTCCCCTCGTTCCGTTCCGTTCCGGCCGAAACACACCCCTAGTGTGAAGCTATTACTTTGGCTTCAAAGCAAATTAAATATAATTTATTTAATATTCGAATAAAATGTTAAGCCATCATTTTATGATCAAATCCTTTTCATTGGCTTCGAAGCAACTTTGAAGCCATTGTTTTGTGTTTAAATCTTTTTTATTGGCTTCGAAGTAAGTTAAAAGTCATTATTTTTGTATTCAAGGCCATTGCATTGGCTTTGAATCAAGTTTAAAGCCACTCTTTTGTGTTCGAAGCTATTACATTGACTTCGAAGCAAGTTTACAGTCATTTATTTAATGTTCGAAATTATTAGATTAGCTTCGAGGCAATTTTAAAGCCATTTACTTTGTGATTGAAGTTGCTATTTTAGCCACAAATGCTATTTTTAAAGCCATTTTTCATGTTCGAAGTTGTTGTATTGGGTTCGAAGTAAGTTACATTATTTTATGGAAATCAAGAAATTGGTTCTTCAAAAATTACGTATGCTTCATTTTCAAAGAACCAGGGGCTTATGTTTATACCATAAAATATAATTATACTACTATATAATAATAATAATAATAATAATAATAATAATAATAATAATATTATTATTATTATTATTATTATTATTATTATTATTATTATTATTATTATTAGCTCTTTTGGCTTGCCATGGAAGCCATTTGGAAGCTTTCTTGTAGGACACTTGTCATCATATGAAAACATCAAATGTTGGTTACTTGAAGATCAATGGTGATGATGAAGATGGAAGTTGCTTGAAGACACTTGTCATCTGTCACACCCCAACCCACCCCCGCGGGCTAGGACACGTGTAAGAAAGCCAAGGACCAAACAAATATATTTTTTTTTTGTTCCAAAAATTACATTTGACTGAAATCCCAGGGGTATAATATCCTTTTATTAAATAAATTAATTAAAAAGATTAAAATAAAGTTTTAAACCGTCAAATGGTACTGGAGCAAGTTTCCTCTATTAAAGCACCATTCACCTTGTTTTCATAAACTAAAACATTTTTAACCCCTGCTACACTCATTTAATTAAATATTCCAAAACACATCAAAATCCAACTAAATATATAGATATTACAAACTCATTCTAACATTTATTTCTAAACATATTTAAAAGTATAAACTTTAAATTATTTACAACCTTATTCAAATCATCACATATAAACATATAAGCAAACTAGACCCAGCCCTGTAGTCTCGATCATTTCTCACTGTGGTATTCATCTGAACATGCGTGGTCATTAGCCACAAAAAAAATCGAATAAGCTTTCGCTTAGTGAGTACGTGGTGCTAATCATGCAATTGGAGTATTTAATGATTCATAACACCAATTAAATATTCACAACAATAAATGGTCGCAGGCGTGTCAAGTAATCAACCACCATCGTTCTGGACCCCTGATTTTGGGCCATTCTCACTTTTTCTGTCGCATATAGCGAAATCACTCTCATTCATTTGTGACCGTAGTCAGTTCGTTGTGGTCGTCACCACTATCCCCTTTTCTCTGAGGATTTCAACATCTCTCTGTCCCTTATATATGGGCTAACTAATGGTGATTATCACTTGAGACCCTTTCACTCAAATAAGCACATAAGCAACTCAAGCAACATGGCAATTTCATCATTTTTGGACATGTTTTTAAATAATAATTAATCACATGCTTTTCTACTTAATCACAATTAAGCAATTTAAGCATTCGCTAACAAATAAATAACATTAAATATCCAATTTTGGGATTAGAACACTCACCTCTACGAATAATCAAATAAGCATAGAAACCGCGAATTTTTCCTAGATCCAGCCCAAATATGAACCTGTAGTTAATCCTACACAATTTTGTTAAACTAAATGTTACCAACCCATTTGGGTCACGAAAAATCTATCGATTAAACTCAAATTAAATTATACCATAAGGTTAGGCTTACCCCCCCCCCCCCCCCCCCCCCCCCCCCCCACTTATCTAAATATGACTTTGTATCGCGATTTGGGCAACATGTGACGAAGTTATGGCGTTAGAAAGGTAAAATCCTCCTTTTCTCTTTCTCCCTCTCGGTACTGTTCTCTCTGTTTCTTCTCTTTTCCTTTCCTTTCTTTTTCTTTTCTTTTTTTTTTAAATGAATTATCTTAACACACACATATAATATATATAATATATGTTTTTCCGCCGCCGCCTACACTTACACACACTTTCACGGAATTTTTTTTTTTAATGATGAGTCACAAGGGGAGGTGTCATCCCCAAAGACTCCTAACCCAACTTCTCATAATTCTATTTATACCCCCACAACTTCTATACCATTACTATAAAACTCCTAAATGTACGTTATAATAATTACCCATTATCTAAGTAGGTCTATATTTATGTCACGTATGGCCCCAAACTTGGTTCTAAATATCATATAAAAGCACTAAGAGTAATATTTGTGACACAACTTTCATACAACTTTCATACAACCTCTCCAAAAGATGTGTCTATCTCTCTCATGTGATG
Source organism: Hydrangea macrophylla (assembly GCA_033977485.1). Lineage (NCBI taxonomy): Eukaryota > Viridiplantae > Streptophyta > Magnoliopsida > Cornales > Hydrangeaceae > Hydrangea > Hydrangea macrophylla. The sequence continues at coordinate 148,243,892 of CM066991.1, read as the reverse complement.
TCACTGGACCCCACAGTGACACAGGAAAGAGATAGACACATCTTTTGGGGAAGTTGTATGAAAGTTGTATGAAGGTTGTGCCCCAAGTATTACCCAAGCACTAATTAACCTACTAATTATGTCACGTCTCCAATTACGCCCTCACAAGGGTACCCAAACTGATCTCATAAATAAACATGAACAATAATAGAATATTAGAACACTTAACATTTCATCAATTAAATAATCTTATGGCATCAACATGTATTACACTGTACACATTTACATTTAAATGTCTACCATTTAATCACATAAATACAACTAAATGCAATTTATTGAATCTGGACCTTCCATGGATCCCATTTCACATCTGTCTAACCATGCCCTTTATCAAGCACTTATCACATCGGGGTAACTGGAACTTACCCAAATAATCGCATGCAATTAATTATACAAATTAATGCATGTAAAATAAATAATACTACCTTTTTCCGGGTACGGGTCTTACATCATCGTAGGAGCATCTCCCACTAATTGGTAGTTGTAGGAATTTCAATTATTAGTTATTGTAGTTGGAGGGAAATGTAATTCAAATTCAAAGTAGTTGTAAGTTTCTTCTATAAATATGTTATAATGTACTCTTTGTAATAGTCCTTGACCAACAAACATTTCAACATTATGTAATCTTTTTCATTTGGCCATCATGGCTATTACTTTACTTTACATTAGTTTAGTTTTAGTTTAGTATTCCTTCAATGCTTTACTTTCCTTTAATGAAATTCTTATGAGTAGTCATAGAATAGTTCAATCACTTCGAAGGTATCCTTCGAACTCTCTCTTCTTCTTCTTCTTCTCCCTCTTTTAGTTTTCTAGTTCATCTCACACGATAAAAAGTCCTTGTTAAGGCATCGAACATCACCACAATTTGCTTGGTGAGGCGCAGTTTGGATTACACACATTGGCAACTTGCTTGCCTGGCACGCTCGCATACACATAATAATTTTCCAACCAAACAGTATTCCTAATACAAAAGAGGCATCCCCAAGATCTTTCATGTCAAAATTCTTAGTGAGAAAGCTCTTGGTTTCGTGCAATAAGCCTATATCGTTGCAGGCTAGCAGAATGTCATCGACATATAAAATCATAAAGATATACTTACTCCCATTGAACTTGTGATAGACACATTCATCAACCACATTCGCCTCAAAGCCATACGAGGTGATTACTTGATGAAACTTGTGATACCATTGACGTGAAGCCTGCTTGAGACCATAGATGGATTTCTGTAATTTGTATACCATATACTTTGGATCTCCAGATACAAAGTTTTTTGGATGTACCATATAAATCGTCTCATCAATGTTTCTATTGAGAAACAATGTCTTAACATCCATCTGATGTAGCTCTAAATCAAAATGAGCCACGAGTGCCATTATTGTCCTGAAAGAGTCTTTCGATGTAGCCAGAGAGAAAGTCTCTTTATATTCTATGCCTTCCCTCTTGGTTTTAAATATCCATTTGCAACCAATGGACTTTGTTCCTTCAGGCAATTCGACAAGATCCCAAACATCATTGTCTTTCATGGATTTCAACTCATCATTCATGGCATCAATCCACTTTTGAGGCTAGAACTTTGTTTGGCTTGGTGAAAGTTAATTGGATCATCTTCCACTATCCCTATGTCAAACTCTTGTTCTTGGAGAAATACAATGTAATTATCCGGAATCGCATTCTCCTTTCTCTAGGTGATCTTCTTAATGGCTCTCCTCATGAGGTTGTTGAGTTTGTACTTCAGGTATAATTTTTTCATTTTGCACGGGGAGCTCTTGTACATTGTCTTGTATATCCAGATTTGTATCTTGAACAATGTCAGGAATAGGAACCTGAACATTGTCAATAGCAATATGATAAGGAATAAATTTCTCTTCAAAGACAATTTTCTCTAACCTTATCTCCCTCCCCCCCCCCCCCACAAACTCAACTTCTTCAAGAAATCTCGCATTTTCCATCTCAAAAAAATGTCCTAGTAGTGGGATCATAAAACTTAAAGCCCCGAGAGCGTTCAGCGTATCAAAGTACCAACTAACTGTTCTTGAGTCCAGTTTCTTTTCATGTGGCCTATAAGGCCGTGCCTCAGCTGAACAACCCCAAATGTGTAAATTCCTACTGCTAGGCTTCTTTCTAGTCCATAATTCGTAAGGGGTTTTGGCTACTACTTTACTTGGAACCCTATTAAGGATATATGCTGCAGTCTTTAGAGCTTCTCCCCAGAGTGATTCTGGTAAAGAAGAATAACTAATCATACTTCTTACTATGTCCTTAAGCGTTCTATTTTGTCTCTCAGCAATACCATTCATGTTAGGTTTGCCTGGCATTGTGTGTTGCGAGACAATACCGCATTCCTCTATGAATTAGCAAAGGGTCTTGGACGTTGTTCTCCCGATCCATCATATCTACCATAGTATTCACCACCACGGTCAGATTCGACAGCCTTAATTTTCTTACCAAGCGGAAGATCAACTTATGCTTTAAATGACTTGAAAACATCTAGGGACTGTGACTTCTTATGTACTAAATATAGGTACCCATATCTTGAGTAGTCGTCTATGAACGTAATGAAATATTGTTGTCCATTCCAAGAAGCTGTAGGGAATGGACCACATATGTCAGTGTGAATGAGATCTAAGACGTCTGTACACCTGTTGGCACCTAATTTCCTTATGTTTATCTGTTTCCCCTTAATGCACTCAATGCAGACTTGAAAGTCTGCCAAATCTAAGGGGCCAAGAATCCCGTCACGCACAAGTCTTTCAATTCTATGTTTAGAGATATAGCATAACCACTTGTGCCATAAGGTGGCGGAATTTTCATTTAATTTTCACTTTGTACCACGTGAATTAATATGCAAAATTTCATTAAAGGAAGTAATAGTGCCAAGCATATAAAGATTATCAATCAAAGAACCGGTAGCAATTAGCTTTGAATCTTGACATAGACTAACTTTATTATTTCCAAAAGAACAAGCATAACCAGATTTGTCCAAAGTATAAATAGAAACTAAATTCCATCTAAAAGACGATGCAACAAAAGTCTCGATCAAATCCAAATAAACACTAGTATTTAATAGTAATTTAAAGTTTCTTATAGCTTCCACTGGAACTTTCTTGTCGTCGCCCACAAAGATGAATCTTTCAACATCAGTTGGTGGCCGGCTCCAAGGGCAACCCTACATAGACATACTTATGTGAGTAGTAGCACCAGAATCTAACCACCAAGTATCTTTAGGTACAAAAGCTAAATTATCTTCAGAACAAACCAAAGCGAGAAGCTTACCCTTCTTTGCACGCTAAGCGGCGTATTTGGGACAGTCTCTCTTCATGTGACTTCTTTTCTTGCAGAAATAGCAAAGTAATTACTCATTTTGCTTCTTTTGTTTCTTCTGCAGAGGTATCACATCTGCAGCATATCCTTAGCTCTCTTTTTATGATTATTATTATTATGAGAGATTGATGCTAAGTGAGCACTTTCAGTCTTGTCTCGTTGAATTCTTTCATCTTCTTGCACACAGTGAGATATGGGCTCATTAAAAGTCCATTTGTCCCTTTGGGTGTTATAACTCACTTTAAATTAGTTGAATTGTGCTAGAAGAGATATGAGAACCAAGTGCACGAGCAAGTTCTCAAATAGCTCTAACTTTAGTGCCTTGAGTATCCCATCGAGATTAGACATTTCCATAATGTACTCCCTGTAGACACCCCATTTTGTCGGCTATCAGATTTAGGAGACCCATAGCTTGGTGGTTCACAATGATCGAAAAAGACTCGAAAAGGACTCTTGGAAGTTAATCTATCTCTTAAAATGCTCAGAATGACCAAAATACCTCCTGAAAGCCACAAAACTCCCAGATTTGGACCGAAAGTTCTGAAAACATGATACGTCATAAAAACAATACTAAAAATGAGTTTTGAAGCAAAATCAAATGAAATCGTCAGCTCCCAGAGACCTCTGGAAGTCCGGAAAGTTCCTAGAAAGTCCCCGTTGACCGGTTTGACCCAAGTTTGACCAGGTTTGACCAAGGTTTGACCGAAAACGTCCAAATTCGACAAAAAGTTTTAAGATCATTCTAGATCATGTGAAAAATACTAAAATGAGTTTTAAAAGAAAATCGTACGAAAACGTCAGCTCCTGGGAGCTCCCAGAGGTTCCCAAAACTTCTTGGAGATCTAAGGTTTGACCGATTTGACCTAAAAGTTGAATTTGAAATCGGAGCGCCGTGTCATTTTTCAAACACTTTTTATGGATACTAGAGGTCAATAGCTTTCCAACGGTATATCGCACATAATTTCTGAATTCAAAACGAATTTACTATGAATTTTCGAAGGTGAAAAAGGCGATCAAATCGGCTTTTATCGCGAATACCGCAAAACTTTTCAAAGGGATCTATCTTCGAACTATTTTTTTTAATATAAATTAGACTCCATTACCTTTCCAACGGTATATCACAACCTCAGTTTAGAGTTCGTATGCATTTTTTGTGAATTTCGGACGAAATAGGGCCTTTTTGCGAATACCAAAACCTCTGGGGGCCTAAACAGCATTATCTGGACGCAGGAGGAGCAGTGCTGCCGCGGCACTGGCCTATTGCCACCACGGCACAGGCCCAGTGCTGCCGTGGCACTCTTTCCCAGAACAGTCCATTTTTGTAAATTATTTTGGGGGTCCATTTTGATTAATTAGAAACCAAAATGACGTAATTCCTTGTTCACAGACATTTGGAGCCAATGGGAGCACTCTTTAAATCCCAAAACCACCCCAAATTGGCCTATATAAACCCCCATTGACTTCTCATTTAGGGGGTGGCAAATGAAAGCTTAGAAAAGTTTTAGAGAGAAAGTTGTAGAGATAAGGTTAGAATAGAGAGAAAAGAAGCTTCCTCTTTTGATTTTCAACTAGAAAGTGAGTTCTAAACTTTGTTTTCTACTTCATTACTCCCATTTACTTCACATTCAATACACCCAACCACAATTTTAGTGAGTATTTGTGAGATAGGAAGTTACTTCCATGTCCAAGGTCACCATATATGAGTGAAACACCAAACTACAAGTCCAAAATCACATTGATTATCATCTATTGATTGTTATTATATGTTTGTTTATATAAATGTTCATCTCTTCTTACCTCATTTCTTTTTTATTTTTCTTTGTCTACTTACTAGTCCATCATCATCTAAATGATGACATGAAGTTTGAGGTGAATGAATACTTATGGATAGTAGCTCTTGACCTAAAAAACATGATGATTTCAACTTCAATACATTCCTATGCATTCTTGAAGTTGTCTTCAAAATGAAAACAATGCTCTCCAACAATCTTGGAGGTTCTTGATATGAGTTCAATATTGATATTTCAACTGGTCATAATCTCCATTTAAGTGCTGAAAGTAAACTCTCAAAACCTCTATTTCAAAACCCCTCTTAAACCCCTCATTTTGATTTCAAAGAATAAAACCATAGTTCTTCCCAAAACCTTCAAAATAGTGAACAATCTGAGTTCAAAGATTTCTCCAGGACTCAATACTCAAAGTTTTAACATGAGACTACTTGGAAAGCCTTCTTAACTCATTAGAAAACACCTATGATTTTTGGTTTGACTTGGAAACACTTGAAAGGGGTCCATTTGGACCCCAAACATTCTTTCCAGACATTCTATTTTTGCTGTCATAGCAGCTTGGTTGACTTTCAACTTATTTTACAGAAAACTTTTCCAAAAGGAGTGATCCCAACTTATTTTTTCCTTTAACTGCAGTGTCTTAGGAAACTTTCTGTGTAATATGGGCCTCTAGATGTTTTGTTTTCATTTTCTAAGATTTTTTGAAATTTCAATCGACAGTACGGATTCTGTTTCTGAGTGACCTCTATTGATATGTGTTCTAGACACAATAAGGATGATCTTCATAAAAAATCATGCATTGAAAATATTTCTAACCCCACTTTTTAATTTCCACAAGATCAAGTCAATGTTCTGTCCACTATTCACAGCAAGTATACTTTTACTTCCATCCCTTGATTTGATGCTTATATGTACTTTTAAATTAGTTCATATCCTAGGAAGTAGTTCATACCATATTTGTACATATCCCATGATGATTTCGCCCATGCATTTATTCATCTTCTAGACTTCTAAGTCACTTTAGAAAACCCATGTACACAAACACACTACAACCTTTGCACATTCTAAGACCATGTATTACATCCATGCAAGATTTGGAGTTTTTGTGACTCCTAATCTAAGGAGATTATAATGATGAACTTGATCACACGTTCATGCTCCCGCTCGATTTAATCTTCCTTCTCATCCGTCCGAGGATTGAGAGATCTCCTTTTTCTCAAAGATTAACGTGCATCATACTAGCTTGCTAAGCATATTTCGTTTTCTTTTTATTTGTTTCAAGAACAATTCATGTCCCTTTTAGATTAGGAAAACTTGATTACTTGATATAAGATTAGACCATTTTTCCTAGGTTTGTTTGTGTGATCTTTCACTTTTGCATTGTGTGATATTTGGCTTAGATCTTATGAATGACATCTTATCTTTCGATCTTCCATTTCAAGATTCTTATGTGATGTAATATACCTATCATAAATATTAATTTTTGAACCAAACATAGTACAAGATGATTATTTGGATGCTAATGAGGCCCGTCCAGAGACGGGGCGAGTTGAGGGAGTTTTAGTCGTGACAAAGGCTCATTCCTCTCTCGTACCAAAACCCCAAGCCAAGTTCTTTGGTTATGAAGGACCGGCATGAGTCAAATTGGGTTTCTTGGTTCCCTAAAGACCAAGTGGCGACTCTGTATCTGTTTTCAACATACCTTCCTTTTTTTTCTTTGATCCAAATCAATTTCAAACAAAAACAAAAAGAGTGGACGACCGATTCCACATGTTCACAATCTGGCGACTCTGTTGGGGATTTTTATTTTAAAACAAAATAATACAGAGGTTTGACTCATAAGAAGCATCCTTAAAATCATATTCTTACTATGTCTGGTTCACTGCATTGCACTTCTTCATTTTCCCCTTCAACTGTATCTGAAACGCGGCGCTGACATTGTTCAGGTCTTGCTGTGCCAGGGCACAAGTCACCGTTGATACTGTACCTTCCAAGGTATATCAAAAAGAGTAACAACTTCCGTACAGTCTCCCTGACGGTATATTGGAACTCTCGTCAATGGTCCCTCTTTGACTAAACCCAACCTTTGCATATAGATTCCTGTAGAACATTTCATAGGACTGTTTATTTATCTTTTCGAGATAGGACAATGTGATATAACTGTTGTATGCCTTGGTGGGATTACCTGCGCGGTGTAGACGCTTATGTGGCATAGAACATAACCTCTTTCTTATGATTTCCAAGGCAATCACTCACATGTGATTACATTGAGTTGACTTGCCTAGGCACCATGATAAGGATTTCTGCTCCATAATCACAGGGATATACACCGCAAAACCTTGTTTGTTGGTCCTAAGACTCGGTTCGGTTACAGCTCATGGTCTGCAAAGTGTGCAGAAGCATCAGTACTGGCATGTGATTTCTAGTGAGCTGGTTCAAAATTTCAAATATATATTTATAAATATATATAGTAGTATGTTTCTCTCGGTCGATTTTGTTTAATATATGCATAAACCGAAACAGAATCGAAAACCAAAAATTACAAAAAATAAAAACCGAAGCCGACCACCTTAGTACAAGACCGACCAAAATCGACCAAAATCAACAGGTTCGGTCGATCTGATCGGTTCAGACGGTTTTTTTTACACCCCTATACGTGAGAAATGCCCATTTTATTATCGCTAGAAAGTTGAATCTCGGCACGTGCACATTATGTGAAATTAGATTTAAAGAATTAAATACTTGATTCGGAAATTAAGAAATGACGTGATTAGCTTTTAAATAGTGGTCGATGGTTCTATATATACAAACCAGGGATCTTCTATGATACAGTTTAGAATGTATTATACATTTCATTTAGGTTCAAAAAAGTTATAAATATGTGTCACGACCCATCCCACTACACGTGGAAATAGGACACGTGGCACGCCACCAAGGCTCATCCAAACATCATCTAATATTACGCAGCGGAAAGAACTTCTTTAAAACAACCCTGGTAGTTTAAAACTTAGGAAACATTCCTCTCTGAGTTGTAAAATCCATTGAAAATAGAGTTATAAAAAGTTTTGGCCATTGAAAACACATTCAAAATAAAATAGTTTTGAAAACAGAGGTTCAGTCGACTGCCAAGTCGACTGCACTAGGGTCCAGTCGACTGCTCCGTCGACTGTGTTAAGCAGAACCAAAAATACACCACATTGCAAAGGGGTCCAGTCGACTGACCTGGGGACCCAGTCGACTGCTTTTCCATTACTAGAAGCAGTAGCCAAATGTCTACAGTGGTTCAGTCGACTGATCAAGGGTCCAGTCGACTGCTTCTCTTACTATTCACTTTCAGTGTCTCAAATACACGGGATCCAGTCGACTGACCCTGGGTCCAGTCGACTGCTCCCCTGCTGGGCAGCCTGTAATGAAAAGTTAACAACTCATGCTTCTCAATACTAACAACAATCACAACCATAATGGATTTCAACATTCAAAACACAAATACAGACGTTCAAATACAGAATTACCATATTACTGAACTACTCTGTGATTCTATTACAACATATTACAATTCCCAATTATTACACAAGTTTTAGGATTAAAACAAAAACATATACAAAGGCGATTTCCCCGGCTTTCATCGGCCTCACTCATCACGCTTCTTCTTGTCCTCTTCTTACCTGCAATGGAGTACATCTCCACTGCTCAGCTATATGCTGAGCGTACAATTCTAAATGTATGCTTATATGACAGTTCATGGTTTAAGCATCTAAAACACATAGAAATAGTCTCTAGGGTGAGTGGTACGCATTCATCCGGTCGATGCCGTAGGAGGCCCACCTCTCCCACGCATCTCGTACACTGGTTGGGCCTTCCTCCATACCAGGTACCGTGTACTGGTTGGGCCCACCTCCAATCCAGACACAACCACAATTCCAATTCCATTTCAATCACAATCACAATCCTCAAGGTTCGAGGAGCTTACCCCGGATGAATTTGCACCAAACTCCCCTTTGACCCAAGTAGACACATAACATGCTCACATAAACAGTTATACGTGCTTTTATCATAATTTCACGTGCATAATTAACGGGCCTAACTAATACATGAATTTCGCCCGGATCCAAGAATATCAAAAGTGATGTCCAAAACATGAAAATCCATATATTTCATAGATCTAGAATTCATACCTCGTGCGAATCTCTTCAAACTTTGAAGGATCGTCTAGGGGACTAAATAATCGTCGGATTTCAAATTATACGCAATTCCTACGAGTTTTACCTGATTTTTCCCAAAAGTCTAGAATTAAAATTTTTACAAAAGTTGGCCAAACACGGCCTAAGTAGTATCAAAACGTAGGTCTTACCTCCACGAGTTCGAATATGAAATCTGGAGAAAATCTGACAGACGAACGGTCGTCGATCGGCGTCGCAAAGCCCGTGGCCACCAATCTCCCTTTCTCTCTCCTCTCTCAAGATATTTTGAAATGTTTTGAGAAATGAATTCTCATCCACTACTATTTATAGAAAAACTTCTCGGGAATTGCGTTTACCTCCCCACGAGTTCCTCAAACTTCTAATTAGCTCTCGAAACTTCGCACACGTCCATCTTATAACTTTACGAGTGAAAATTATAAATTTCAAGAGTTTTCGATTAAGACTTGTTTGGGTCCAAAATAACGTCCAACAACTATATTCTGTGAAATCTCTACACAACCTACCTTTTTATGTAACGTATCACTCACGTTCTCACCACAGTTCTCAAAATGATATAAAACAATATCGGAAATATCATAAATTATACTACACAGGTATAATTCACTATTCATAAAATACCAGAAAAGTTAAATAACATTTAAATCACATAAATGCCATTTAACCGTGCCAATGCAAAATGGACTATCTTATTCCTGTGTCCTTACTGACACCTTACCGTTGACCCACAGTCAACCTCATTTCAATCCAATTATCAAATAACATTGATATACTCACAACTTTCCAATTATGTATGATAAAACTATGAAATTTTGGAACGGGTGTGACAACTCTCCCCTCCAAAAAGGAAGTTTGTCCCCAAACTTAAACCATCTTCGCAAGTCACCAAGACTTCACACAAGTACTTCCAACATTTGCCTCGTACACAAACCAATCACTTCACTGAGAAGTCACAGTCTTACGAGGAAAATAAATCCTCAGGCTCTTAAGGAAAATAAATCCTCAGAGCCTCCATCTCAATCTGATAGGAGATTCAAACAGAATCCTAGTAATACTCCGAAGCATCTCGATAGATAAGAATATCAATACCTGAGTGAAACTTACCCAATAGTCATACCTGACATTAACTCACCTCACGACATCACAACGTCAACTCATGTATCATCTAGTCGTACGTGTCACATTTCCTTTCCGGAATTTAAAAGTTTCATCACAATACTCATCCCAAGGAAATAATTTATCTCTCATTCACCTGTCTTGCTTTTCGACTAAAAGTCGTTGACCACACGCCTTAGCTGGTGCACGATTATACACGATTCTTCATCTCGAAGTGAACCAAAATCAAGTACTAACATATATGTATACCTCGTCGATAAGCCAACGCTTCAATCAACTGTTTCGCACTATAATTCGATCCCTCATCCCGTTAATCACAGAATGCTTGTAGAATGATAATGTGTCTTTCTAACGACTTCCCATTTCTTATCGAGTTACACTCTTTCTTCCCCATAATGCCATATCATAATAACATCAGTTCGATGAATAGCACTTAGTCGGTGGTGCGTCGCACTAATATCCTCTCTATTTTTCATAGTACTTATCATTTCGTTTCAATTTAACCAGTCCCGTACTATACTTTCAATCACACGTGTCTCATCAGATATCATTCAGATACTCTATTGAAAATTTTGCACCATTCTACTCATTCGAGTCAACACATGTCCCAAATCACCTACAGTGAGGTCAAACACATTCGTTGTACATCGCTCCCAAGTTTGTACTCAACTATCGTCAATTAACATAGAAGGTTACCCCTAACATTCACTTTAAAATGTTTAACAAAGTCCAATACATTTCTCATTCAGGTTTTAAAACAACTATTTTGAAATCTCACATAATACCTCATCTCTTTCTCAACACCATCACCCCCAATATCCATCGTAACGAATAGCATTGTTAATAAAAAATTTGACTTAGCCAATCATGCACGTACCACATAGTTTATCAAACATATCCTCTTGTTCAGAACATACCCTGTTTCCGTCACAATCTGTTGATCATTCACAATCCACCATGTTTACCTAGTGTACTCACACTCTGAGCCAATCACTTTTCTTTCGAAGATCTCAACTGCAATGTAGTCCATTCTCATATCAGCCCAGGTAGATCCACTACCGTTTATGTAGTTTACAACTCTATACGTCTCTGGTGTTTCACTTTCACCTTAGCACAAATCCATATCGATCACACTTATGTATCTCAACTCTCACCGAGTTCCTGACAACCGTTCACACTAAGCATATACTCTTCGTATAACATCATCAAGGCACCATACCTTATTTCGACATCCAATGTTTCATAACCGTAGTCGAATCTGACTCAATTTCCAATTTAAACTCTCCAGTCCTTTATTTATGCTATCTGGGTCTCCAATCCATTATTCCTGGCTAACCTATTGCTAACAGCATTAATACAATTCCCACATACAATCTGAGGATAAGCCGGTAATTAAGTCTTCCCACAAAGTACTATAGCATCACTGTGTTCAATAAATTCTATATCGAATTCCAATTCACAGACCTTTCACGACAATACCCCAAGGTAAATTCTCACTCTGGTCATCAATGCCAAACGATTCCTAACTGTCATCTTTCAAGTGCTTCGCACTTTGCGAATCTCATCAAGTTCTTGATTAATCAAAGCCTCAAATCATTCATTACCTCAGGTTACTCCAATACTTCAATCAAAGTCGAGCTCCCTTTGGAACAATACTCACGACCACTCCTTTAAAATCGTAACTTCCCATTAGCCAACTTTAGGTACACGACCTTTCACCAATTCCGTTAGAATTCCTAAGTTCACAATCTGCCCACATAGAACTCTTTCGTTTGATAACCACCGTTATGTCCCAAACACCAAGTATAGCATATCCTTCCACGATACCCGTCTTCTAAGGTCTACTTGATATACCTAACCACAAGTATTTAAAACAAATTTTCTTGCTCAACGAAAGTTTTATTTTAAAACAATTTAAACACTTTAAAATTTTCTCAGGGTGACATTCGACATTCTCAAAACTCTCCAACCTTGTTGGAATCCAGGACACTGAGATAGCTTCCCATTGCATCCAGCACTGTACTCTGTTAGCCTCACATTCCCGCTATCCTATCTGATAACGTACTCAACGTACTACCAAGTCTTCATTCCACACAACTGTCGCCGTTCATTTACTCATTAAAGCTTCATTTCCTCGATTTATATTTTCACTTCTCTACATTGACTTACCCAAAGTCTTTCTACTTGTCTATCGTTCCCACAACCGCTCTTGTTCATTATCGTAATACCCGTTGTACCCTAGCGTCCTGCTGATAGTATCTTGTGTTAAATATTCAACGATATTTTAAAAGCATTCAAAGAAAAGACTTTTCGTTTTATTTTGAAAATATGTTAAAAATCCAGGTTTGAAATCGCCTGTACTTCACCCCTTTGTGATAACCACCTTCACGACAAGTTCATTATCAAAGTACTCTTATCCCCATGATATCCAAATATCCACTCGATTTCTATGAGTTTCTTATCACGTTCCATAATTCACACTTATCTCTTATTCTCAGTCTCCTAAATCTTACTCCCTTTATTCTATCTCTTCCGACAACCCCCGGCAAAACATCAGGGAATCTTATTACTCTGCATTTTTGTCCATTTACTCTCCATCAACATTTTCCATGGAATTTCTCCATCAAGATCATCTTATCCTTATGTTATCGAATTATCAATTTGATTCCTCTGAACTTCTGTCCTTTTTGATCAATTCCCTTCATCTGTCATTTCTGGTCTCGTCTTCTTACTTCTTTTATTCCATTTCCTTTGGGGAACCATCTCGAAACACCAACGAAATTTCATTACTATGCATGCCCATTCATTTGTTTCTCACCAAGACCTCTACAATTTCTCCTCCAACCTATGTCGTCCTTCAACATTAGTCATCATCCTCATTGTTGCATTTCTACGGCATAACCATCGAGTCTAGGAAATCACTCTAGAAGTCTCATCATGTCATTAGTTAACCTTCAACTACCTATAGGCTCAAACTGTTCACTCATACTCTATTATTTCCATTCATAATTCTCATCTTAGATCAACCTTCAAATCCCAACAATTTCTTTTATACTATTAACTCAATAGCATTTGTTACAAATCCCTACACTGCATATTTGTTATAGTGCTACCACTATTTGAAACCAGGTTCAGTTGAGAGATTCCTCAACAACCACAATACTGATAACCCGTAGAGATATCGCCCAATCCCCAATACATTCCACAAGATAGGTTGAGAGATTCCTCAACCATCCAATACATACCGTAAGATAGGTTGAGAGATTCCTCAACCATCCAATACATACCATAAGATACACCATGCACCGTATAAACCGCAAGATACACCATAAGATAAGGTGAGAGATTCCTCACCTGTCCCATGCACGAACAATACATGCTGCCGGACTATCTGTCTGTCATAAACCCCAACTGTTCATTTATATTCCCTCGCGTCATGACGTCTAACCCATATCTGAACCAGAACTTTTATCAATTAATCTCAATCCCAAAACTTTACTACGAACAATTTCCTTCATTTTCTATGTGGACTATGCAAAAATCTCCTCTGACGTGCTATTCAAACTCCGTTCTCGGTTAGATCCCTCAAAGGACACTCGTCACTATCGTTGAAAACATCCACCTATTCGATCAAAACCATTTAGTTTTGTTTAGCAATCCATCTGTCTCTCACTACCAAGATATCATCTCTCCCTTCACAAGATTTATGATAATACACGGTAAGCCTCATCTCATCACACAGCTCTACGTCCGTATGATTCCACCGATTCACGAATGCATAAATACTATGCATGTATGACAATAACATAATCATGTATGTATAACAACATACCATATGCATCAAACATCTCTACAATGTATGGATGCAATCTAGAACATGTGACAATTCACTCAACACTCCACTCGTCGTCGAATGTTCCCAAAGTTTTGTTACCTATAGCTTTGATACCAATAAATGTCACGACCCATCCCACTACACGTGGAAATAGGACACGTGGCACGCCACCAAGGCTCATCCAAACATCATCTAATATTACGCAGCAGAAAGAACTTCTTTAAAACAACCCTGGTAGTTTAAAACTTAGGAAACATTCCTCTCTGAGTTGTAAAATCCATTGAAAATAGAGTTATAAAAAGTTTTGGCCATTGAAAACACATTCAAAATAAAGTAGTTTTGAAAACAGAGGTTCAGTCGACTGCCAAGTCGACTGCACTAGGGTCCAGTCGACTGCTCCGTCGACTGTGTTAAGCAGAACCAAAAATACACCACATTGCAAAGGGGTCCAGTCGACTGACCTGGGGACCCAGTCGACTGCTTTTCCATTACTAGAAGCAGTAGCCAAATGTCTACAGTGGTTCAGTCGACTGATCAAGGGTCCAGTCGACTGCTTCTCTTACTATTCACTTTCAGTGTCTCAAATACACGGGATCCAGTCGACTGACCCTGGGTCCAGTCGACTGCTCCCCTGCTGGGCAGCCTGTAATGAAAAGTTAACAACTCATGCTTCTCAATACTAACAACAATCACAACCATAATGGATTTCAACATTCAAAACACAAATACAGACGTTCAAATACAGAATTACCATATTACTGAACTACTCTGTGATTCTATTACAACATATTACAATTCCCAATTATTACACAAGTTTTAGGATTAAAACAAAAACATATACAAAGGCGATTTCCCCGGCTTTCATCGGCCTCACTCATCACGCTTCTTCTTGTCCTCTTCTTACCTGCAATGGAGTACATCTCCACTGCTCAGCTATATGCTGAGCGTACAATTCTAAATGTATGCTTATATGACAGTTCATGGTTTAAGCATCTAAAACACATAGAAATAGTCTCTAGGGTGAGTGGTACGCATTCATCCGGTCGATGCCGTAGGAGGCCCACCTCTCCCACGCATCTCGTACACTGGTTGGGCCTTCCTCCATACCAGGTACCGTGTACTGGTTGGGCCCACCTCCAATCCAGACACAACCACAATTCCAATTCCATTTCAATCACAATCACAATCCTCAAGGTTCGAGGAGCTTACCCCGGATGAATTTGCACCAAACTCCCCTTTGACCCAAGTAGACACATAACATGCTCACATAAACAGTTATACGTGCTTTTATCATAATTTCACGTGCATAATTAACGGGCCTAACTAATACATGAATTTCGCCCGGATCCAAGAATATCAAAAGTGATGTCCAAAACATGAAAATCCATATATTTCATAGATCTAGAATTCATACCTCGTGCGAATCTCTTCAAACTTTGAAGGATCGTCTAGGGGACTAAATAATCGTCGGATTTCAAATTATACGCAATTCCTACGAGTTTTACCTGATTTTTCCCAAAAGTCTAGAATTAAAATTTTTACAAAAGTTGGCCAAACACGGCCTAAGTAGTATCAAAACGTAGGTCTTACCTCCACGAGTTCGAATATGAAATCTGGAGAAAATCTGACAGACGAACGGTCGTCGATCGGCGTCGCAAAGCCCGTGGCCACCAATCTCCCTTTCTCTCTCCTCTCTCAAGATATTTTGAAATGTTTTGAGAAATGAATTCTCATCCACTACTATTTATAGAAAAACTTCTCGGGAATTGCGTTTACCTCCCCACGAGTTCCTCAAACTTCTAATTAGCTCTCGAAACTTCGCACACGTCCATCTTATAACTTTACGAGTGAAAATTATAAATTTCAAGAGTTTTCGATTAAGACTTGTTTGGGTCCAAAATAACGTCCAACAACTATATTCTGTGAAATCTCTACACAACCTACCTTTTTATGTAACGTATCACTCACGTTCTCACCACAGTTCTCAAAATGATATAAAACAATATCGGAAATATCATAAATTATACTACACAGGTATAATTCACTATTCATAAAATACCAGAAAAGTTAAATAACATTTAAATCACATAAATGCCATTTAACCGTGCCAATGCAAAATGGACTATCGTATTCCTGTGTCCTTACTGACACCTTACCGTTGACCCACAGTCAACCTCATTTCAATCCAATTATCAAATAACATTGATATACTCACAACTTTCCAATTATGTATGATAAAACTATAAAATTTTGGAACGGGTGTGACAATATGTATCAAAATATTGTAACTTTGAAAAGCACTATAATTTTTCAAAGCACACAGCTTTTAAGTTACAACGTTTTGTAATCTCCACAAAAAATAAAAAATAATAAATTACACTATTTTGGGACCTAATTACACTATTTTATGACCAAACTGTAATAGTTCAGGAACCTTTCTCTTCTTATTAACTAGGGTTAATTACATTTTACTCCCTTATGGTTAGGCCCATTTTCACTTCAAACAACCCCCCCCCCCCCCCCACCCCCACCCCCACCCAATGTGGTTCAAAAGTGGACACTTAACAACCCCCTTGTGGTTTTAAACTAAAGTGAAACTACTAAAATTTTTCTCAAAATAACCTCATATAGGGATTTAATGTTAAAATCAACCCCACATAGAAAGTTTAAGTGTCAAAATTAACTGTACATAGGCAATTAACCCCAAAATTAGTCCCACATAGGGATTAAGTGTTAAAATTGAGCACCACATAGGCGGGCTAAATGACAACATTATCTTCACATAGAGAGTTAACCCCAAAATTAACCTCGCAAATGGGGCTAAGTGTTAATGCGTTTGGCCAATTTCAGAGTTTTCATTAGTTTTGAGAGAATTCTTAACAGTTTCACTCTAGTTTGAAACCACGGGGGAGTTAAGTGTCCACTTTTGACCCACAGGGGGTAAAGTGAAAATAAGCCAAACCACATGGGTAAAATGTTTTAACCCTATTAACTAATTGTAAACATCAAATAGACCCAAAAAAATGTTTTCCTTATCACTGGACATCCAACCACTGCAGTGGTTCACTGTTTTACGATCAGATCAGGTCGGACCTATGAATGTGTATTGGGGTGGATTGAAAATGCAATAGCGGCGGGCCGCTGGCAAGGGAATGAGACAATAGTGGGCTCTGCCGGGCTGTAGTGTCCCCTAATATCTGAGATATTTTTTTCCTATGTGTAATATTTTAGATTAATTGTAGTTTAGCCTACCCTAATATTTGACAGAATGCCTTATCATTTCTATTTATCTTTTCAACCCAACCCAATATTGTTCAATCCAAACAATACACATTATATTAGTTCAATGACAATCTAGCACACCCCAAATATTTTGCCCAACTCTTTTTCTTAGGTCAACCCCTCTCAAAATTTATTTTTTTAAAAAAATATATATTGTATATTAGCCCAAATGTAAACTTGTCATGCCCGTTCCAAAAAATCACGATTTTAAAATGCATAAATGAAATTTTGTGAATTATCACTGTTAGTTGATAATTGAGAATGAGGTTGACTGGAGGTCAACGGTAAGGTGTCAATCGAAGACACGGTAATAAGAAATCATATGGCATCAACACGATTTAAATGACATTTATGTGATTAAATGTTTTGAGATATCTAGTATTTTCATGAATAGTAAATTTACCTGTGTAGAGTAAATTCTGGTAGTTTTGATATCGCTATAGAGGTTTTTGAACACTGTGGTGAGAACGTGAGTGGCACGTTATATAAAAGGTAGGTTATGTAGAGATTTCACGGAATTTAGTTTTCGGATATAATTTTGGACCCAAACGAGACTTAGTTGAAAACTTCTGAAATTTATAATTTTCACTCGTAAAGTCATAAAATGGACGTGTGCCACATTTCGGGAGATAATTAGAAGTTTTGAGAACTCGCGAGGTGGTAAACGCGAATTCCGAGGAGTTTGCATATAAATAGGTAGGGTTGAGAATTTCATTTGCAAAACTTTATAAAATATCGTTGGAGAGGAGAGAGAAAAGGAGATTTGATTCCTCGAGCTTTGCGACGACGATCGGCAACCTTTCGTCCATCAAATTTTCTCCAGATTCTAGATTTGAACTCGTGGAGGTAAGATCTACATTTTGATACCACTTAGGCCATGTTTGGCAAACTTTTGTAAAAATCTAATTTCTAGACTTTTGGGGAAAACCCAGTAAAACTTGTAAGAATCACCTCAAATTTGAGATCCGACGTTTAATCGGCCCACTAATCGATCCTTCAAAGTTTGGAGGAAATCGCATGAGGTATGAAGTTCTAACTTGTGAAATATAGATAAATACATGTTTTATATTTCGACGACGAAATTGTGATCCAGGCAAAATTCATGTGTTAATCTTAGACCCGTTAATTATGCACACGCTTAAATGTGAAAAGCATGTCTAAATTTATGCGAGCACGTTGAGTTGTCTATGTGGGTCAAAGGGGGGTCTTATACAAATTCATGCTAGAGTAAGCTTCTCGATGTTTGAGAATTATAGTAGCGACAACTACTGTGTATGGTTTTAGGCTTGGACTTGTCAGGGCACTTGAGGATGTAATGGTTGTTGGCTTGGACTAGCCATTGACATCGCGGTTTAAGGCTTGGACTTGCCGCTACCGGATGAAGGCGTATTTTTCTCCCTAGAGACTATTGATATGATATATGAGATTAAAGCATGTTTTGTCATATATTACATATATTAGAACTTGTGCACTCAACATATAGCTGAGCAATGGAGATTTACTCCATTGCAGGTAAGAAGAAAGATAAGAAGAAGCGTGAGGAGTGAGGCCGTTGAGGAACGCCGGGGAATCACCTTGTTCATATCTTTTGTTCTCTTTTCCTTAAACTTGTACTAAGGCCTTAAAATTCGTAACATGTTTAGTGTGGAATCTTGGGAGAGATTGTAGTATTGTAATAACTAGTAAACTTTTGTAGTTATGTTTTAAATCGTTGGTTTACTCCTGTGTTTGTGTTGGTTTAGAATCGGAGGACCTAAGTTTGAATTCTGCAGAATATTTAGTGTGCTGATGCGAATCAGTCGACTGGTTTTTGATTCAGTCGACTGGCTCACTGTGTTGAATTGAGCACTACTTGATACGTTTGGGGATCAGTCGACTGGGTTGAGAAAATAGTCGACTGGATGGGGCCCCAGAACGTGACTTTCTGCTTGAATAGAGTATCAATCGACCGGACAACTTCAGTGGACTGATAAATTTAGGCACCAGTCGACTGGGTCCCCGACACAGTCGACTGGACCGGGCTGTTGATCTTTTAACTTCATTGCTTTAGGTCTTCAGTCGACTGGACTCCCGATACAGTCGACTGGAACCCTGTATTTTAAAATGAATTCTTTGGATGCTTTCCAATTGGCCAAAACTTTTTATAACTCTGATTTTAAGGATTCTACTTATGTTTTCCACTGCTATTTACTTTAATGAACTGGATAAGCCTTGATGGTGTGCCATGTGTCCTGTTTCCGCAGGTTAGCGGGATGGGTCGTGACAAAACTAGTCCACCTAAAATATTTATTTTATTAATATTCCTTAGTACTTCTCAATTTAGGCTAACCGAAATTGTTTTACTATCCCTCAAATTTTACAAATTATGAGAAACAATCAATTATGGAATTAAAAAAGAAAAAAAAAAGAAAAAAAAGAAAAAAGAAGAAGAATATGATATCAACAAAGTTCAACATAAAATATAGATAAATAGACCCAAAAAATTCGCATGCGCTTCCCCCGAACGGCCGTATATGTTCATCATTGTATACAAATTCATCCAGTCCTATCCCCCTGACATAAAAACCCTGGCTCCGCCCTTGGCCATCGGGGATACCAGGAGCAGCAATCCCCCCTCCTTTTTTTTTTTTTGGATTATATTTGTACGTATTTTTGAGATTTTGTATCAGAAATGTTAGAGTTTTGCTAAGTGACGTATTCTAACCACTTTACGAGTCGAGATGATTGTGCTTGTAATCCTCTCATTTGGCCTCTTTGAAGTTTTCGCTCCTACGTGCATTGTATCATTTTTTTTTCGATAACAGTGTTTGATGGTTGATTGTATTTTATAAAGTTTAGACTGATGGTGAAACAATTCCAGTTGAACTACAGTAAAACCTGAGAGAAAAATGTGTTGCAAAAGTTATTTATGAAAGAAAAGTGTTAGGCCAAAATATTTAGAGTGGATTGGATTAAAATTGGAACAATATATAACATACAACTTTGTCCTCTTCAAATTTTGGGATGGACTAAACTAAACGAGGAAAAAAAAAGCGTTAGAACAACTATATTAGTGGACTAAACTACAATTAGACTTAAAAAATTTCCCAAATTTGGGGTGGCTACTGCCCAACCCTACCTAGTCCTTAATTACGATGATCCCATGTCAGTTTTCCTTCTTTTTACCAGAAGTAAAATGCACCTTAAATTTGGCCAATCAAAAAAATAATAATAAGGGTGATGCTATTGCCACTTCATCATTGAATCAAGGCACTCCATGGTACCACTCTTAAAGCATGCAGTACTATGCATGTCATGCATTGCATACATGGTACTACATGCTCTGAGAGTGGTACCATGGAGTGCATTGGTTCAATGTTGGAGCGGTAATAACAATTCCAAAAAAAAATTTTGTTGGATTTTCAACAAATGTTGCAGCGAGCTCACTTGATTTTCATTGAAGAATATTGAAAAGGTCCTACCACCATTATTGAAGCAAGAAATGCTACTCAAATCTCTTATCCCAAATGGTCCCAAACACATGTGGCAATGGGAACTTGATTTTGATTGGTGGATATTGAGGTGGCCCTACTGTTTCGAAGATGGTCCACTAGATTTTTATTGGAGGATATTGAATAGTTCTACTAGTTGCTCACCAATTTTTGGTCCACCGTTGATCACCCAGACTTTCACTGGGTGACACATGCCACATTCCAGTAATTACGTTGATAGTACAGGGACAAAATGAGAATGAAATAGGACACATGTCACCCAGTGAAGCTTGGGTGTGCAAAAATGCTCTCGTTCTACTATTATTGAAGGTGGTTCAAGTGACACATATATCGGTAACCACGATTGAATACAAAATAATTTTTTTGGTCATAGTTTGGATTAGTGGTGTCAAACGAGCCGGGTTGGCCTAGAACCGGTCCGCCCAGTAAGCCTGATTCATGCCTTTTCGGTCCAGGCTGGACACCCCCTAGGCGTCCACGGCCTGACCCGTCGCGAAGCCCAAAGTTGGCCCAGTCCTCAATTAAGCACGGTCGAACTAACAACTATTTTGGCACTTTTTCCCACTTTTGCACATTTAGCGGGTATAAAACGGTTAGTTTTAGGGATTAAATAAAATAATTTTTTTAATGACTACTTTTTATCAAAATTTTCCCACTTTTTTTTATCCCTCAAACCCGGTCCGATCCTAGTGAGACCAATCCATCAAGCCGAGCCGAGCCGAGCCGAACCGACCCTCTCTTCCCGACCAACTTTTTAGTTGAGCTGAGCCCGTTTTACACCTCTAGTTCGGATAAAAAAATTTGATAACATAACATTACTCATTTTAATTCTAACTTTACTCAATTTGTAATTTCTCCAATTGGCGCATAAGCAAAAGTCATCTACTCCATGAACTTGGTCGTATATATGTCTACAGAGGCTGTCACATCTCATGTAGCCACAGCAACGTGTGGCATCATGAGCAACCATGGGCTAAAACAAAAATAATAGGGATATGCACTAAATTAAATGATACATGAAATAACGTACTAGCTTTAATATATGAACTCTGTGCTGTATAAGTGATACACAAAAAAGTGTAAAAAATTTAAGCAGCACAGGATGCATTTAAAAACAACACAAATACATACATTTAAAAGTAATATGTCATTTAGTGTATATCCCTTTGATCGTTGGGGCTAAAAATCCTCAAGGAGCCGCAAGAGTATAATACCAATAATTTGGGAGAGAGAGATAGAGAGAGAGAGAGAGCCGCAAGAGTATAGTACCACTCTCAAAGCATGCGGTACTATGCATGTCATGCATTACATACATGGTACTACATGATCTGAGAGTGGTACCATGGAGTGCCTTGGTTCAATGTTGGGACGGTAATAACAATTCCAAAAAAAAATTGTTGGATTTTTGGTTTTCAACAAATGTTGCAACGAGCTCACTTGATTTTCATTGAAAAATATTGAAATGGTCCTACCACCATTACTGAAGCAAGTAATGATACTCAAATCTCTTATCCCAAATGGTCCCAAACACATGTGGTAGTAGGAACTTGATTTTGATTGGTGGATATTGATGTAGTCCTACTGTTTCGAAGATGGTCCACTAGATTTTTATTGGAGGATATTGAATAGTTCTACTAGTTGCTCACCTATTTTTGATCCACCGTTGCTCACCCAGACTTTTACTGGGTGACACATGTCACATTCCAGTAATTACGTTGATAGTATAGGGGCAAAATGAGAATGAAATAGGACACATGTCACCCAATAAAGCTTGTGTAAGCAATGATGGACCAAAAATAGGTGAGCAAAAATGTTCTCGTTCTACTATTATTGAAGTTGGTTCAAGTGACACATATATTTGTAACTACGTTTGAATACAAAATAATTTTTTTGGTCATAGTTTGGATTAGAGGTGTCAAACGAGCCGGGTTGGCCTAGAACCGGTCTAATTCAGTAAGCCTGATTCATGCCTTTTCGGTCTAGGACGGACACCCCCCTAGGCGTCCACAGCCCGACCCGCCGCGAAGCCCGAAGTTGGCCCAGTCCTCAAGCACGGTCGAACTAACAACTATTTTTGGCACTTTGTCACCTTGGCTATAAAACGGCTAGTTTTAGGGGTAAAAATATATATATTTATTTTTTAAATGACTACTTTTTACCAAGTTTTTCCCACTTTTATTATCCCTCAAGCCCGGTCCAATCCTAGTGGGACCAATCCACCGAGCCAAGCCAGACACACCCTCTCTTCCCGAGCCTGGTCTGACCAACTTTTTGGTTGAGCTCGGCTCATTTGACACCTCTAAATTTGATAACATAACGTTACTCAATTTAATTCTTTTTTTTTTTTGATGGAAAAGTGGGAATTTCATTGCCAAAGAAATTAACGATTCACAGCCTCGTGGGAAGCGAGAGACTGGATACAATCCGGGAGAACATCAAAGAAAAAAACCTGCGAACGGTGTGTACTTGCATAGAGAGCGAGTTCGTGAGCCACCTTATTGCCAGTTCTATGAACATGTTTGACCTCTAAAAAACCCAACCGAGAGAGAGAATTCTTTGCCTCATCAGTAATGTGACCACAAGGAGCAAGACATGGATCAACCGCTTTTAGTAACAGCATGACATTCAAGCAATCCATTTCAAGTACATCCCCACACAACCCAACTTCCTCGATTGCAACACAAGCCCGAAGGACGGCCATAGCTTCACAGTCCAAAGGATCAAGAGCACCTGAGATGAACATAGAAACACCAAAGATAACATGGCCCTCATGGTTTCGGACCACCGCTCCAACACCATAACCATGCAATTCCTCAAAACACGCCCCATCCACATTTACTTTAAACATACCTTGATTTGGAGCTTGCCAAGTAACTGGCCTCCTAGGAGGGATACGAGGTAACTCAGGCTCACGGCAAGCCAAGATCTCATTCCAGAAATGATCCACAAATCCACAAACTCCTAGTACTGTATTACCACCCCCATCAAAAACTCGCATGTTTCTGTCAATCCAAATTGCCCAGGCTGTGAGTAAGAAAAGTGCAGCTCTATCAATTGTTTTTGTTCCCATCACATGATCCAGCCAATCTTCAAAACGCTTTTTGGAGCATGTCATGGAGTAACCACTAGCAAAGTGATGACTCCACACTTCCTTCGCGAACGGGCAGCCACAAAACACATGATTCGAAGTTTCACATTCACCACACCGGATACATCGGTCTAAGATAGGCACAGATTTTCGCATCAAATTAACGTTACATGAAATGAAATTATGAAATATGGACCAACCAAAGCATCGAATCTTGAGGGGAATGAAGGAAAAACCGGTTCAAAGTCAAAGTTTAAACGCGCAGCGGAAATAGGTCAAGTTATAAAACTTAATGGTAGCCCAGGATCTACTACTCGTCAATTCCATAGATGCGTGCAAGGGGGTGCAAGATTTATACCTTAGTGTCTTGAACCCAATTCTGAACTTCAACTTCCAGCAGCCTCCACTAGATTATCTTCACCCTTATGACTCCTGCGGATGCCTGCCGGAAAGACTAGGGTTGGTGGGAACCCTAATAGAGAGGATATGAAGGTTTGGGAAGACTATTGTAGTTTCTGCAGCTTCTGCGTATAAGAACGTCGATCAACTTTTTCCAGAACGCAGCTGCCCTATTTATAGAATTCCAGAACCGACCTAAACTTCAACCGATCGAAGTGACTTCGATCGATCGAACCATTCTCGATCGATCGAACGAACCTGCCATGACTTCAATCGATCGAACATACTTCAATCGATCGAACCTGTCTTGACAGCTTCCTCAAGTGTCTTTCCAAGCATCCTGGCGGAGCTAAGAGTGGGACCTCCTAGGTTCTTTATTGTTGGCTCAGACCAGTTTGTTAATTACCATGACCAAACTCTTTGATCAGCAAACTAACTAACTGGTCAGTTAACGTTTACTCCACTATAAAACGATAACTGAACTCCAATGCAAAAGAACATATCCGAAGCGATAACTAGACTTGTATTGTGTACTAATGTTCCTCTACCGTTAGTTCGCAATCATATTCAGGTAGTCGGATAACTGTTACTGTCAACCTGAATCATGATTACTTCTTGTATTCCTTGAGTCCCATTCACCTCTCATGATTACCAAACATGTTGATAACTCTTATCAACAAGACTGCAGTACTCAGTAATCAACTTGGTGACATTCTCAAGGGAATGCTTACTCTGAAACAGAGGGTAGATTCTATCTTGACAATATATGTTCACAACCCTGTGAACATGACATACCCAAGATACCCAGGTGTTGATCTTCGATAGACCTCACTGATTGGTAAGTCAAAGCAGTCATATCCACAGTCTGTGTTCATAATCATCTCAAGATTGAGAACACGTACCTTATACAAGTTATGAGTTCCTATTGACTGTTTGACAGTCTTGAGTGTCAATAGGAAAACTCAGGTCCGTCAATGCACTATAAGCACTAGCATATTAACTAAGAGTTACACTCTAGTGATTGAGATTCATCACTCCATCCAAGGGTAGTTAATGTTGCTACAGTGTATACCTGATGAGATATCCAGTCTCATCATCCACTGCGACAAGCTTTAAGTTATCAAAGAATAGTAATTCGTATCTCACTTGTATGCATCTCATACACACACGAATTACCTACTATGATACTTAAGGATAAACAATCTTCTCATGAAAGAAACATACACAATGAAATGTAAAGCTGATATCCATATATTATAATGCTAATGTCTTATACATAAAGTAATGGTTTGAGGGCACAAACCCAACAGGGAATTGGTAAAGCCCAAAGTTTTTTCCAATTGAAATCCCTACTATGTCCAGAACTCGAGCCTCGCCCTTGTGTAACCGCCTTAATTTGTCTTGCAACATGATAAGCTGAGCGCACCGTGAAAATGCCTTTTTTGTCCCAATGCCAAATCAACGTGTCATGAGTGGCCCTCGGATGAACAGGAATACTTAAAATGGATAACACCTCATGTGGCATGAAGTTTTCCCGAAGTAACTCCTCTCTCCAAACCCCTACTTGATCATCAATAAGCAAAGAGACATTGCTCCTTCTTAATTCATCCGAAAGTGGGAAAACCGGCTTGAACGAAGATGGGATTGGAATCCATGGATCCAAACCCACTCTCACACATTTTCCATCTCCAATTCGCCATCTAACACCACTCCTAAACAAATCCATGGCCCCCCAAATTGACCTCCAGGTGAAGGACGGGTAAGAACCCAAACTAGCATTCATCAAAGTGTCATTCACAAAATATCTGGATTTATAAACACGATAGATAAGAGAATTTGGTGTCTGCGAGAGGCGCCATAGTTGTTTAACAAGAAGCGCTTTATTAAAACACTCCAAATCTCTAAACCCCATCCCTCCTTCAGATTTTTTCCGACACAACAAATCCCACGACCCCCAATGAATTTTCCTTTTCTCTCCTGAGCTGCCCCACCAGAATCGGGCCAGTTGACAAGCAATAGTGTTACACAATGAAGCTGGAAGCTTGAAGCATGACATAGCAAACGTTGGAATCGCCAAGGTCACAGCTTTAATAAGAACCTCCCTACCCCCTTTAGAAAGTAGTCTCTCCTTCCACCCTTTAACTTTAGTAGCCATCCTATCTCGAATACACGCAAAAATTTGATTTTTGGAGTGCCCCACAAGGGATGGGAGACCCAGGTATTTTTTGTGGACTGTGAAAGAGCTGACTCCCAAGATTGCTTTAATATTCTCCGAAACAGACTCCGGGGTATTAGGGCTAAGGAAAACACTAGATTTTTCGACATTTACTTTCTGACCCGAAACTTCCTCATAGCGACGTAGAATACTCATCAAATGATTGCATTCAGTCTCCTTGGCCCTGCAGAAGAGAAGGCTGTTATCTGCAAAAAATAAATGAGTGATGCTTGGACTATTTCTTGCCACCCTGACTCCTCCAAGATTGCCCCTGGCACTTTCAAGATTTAAAACAGCAGATAGGACATCAGCGCAAAGGATAAAAATATAAGGAGACAGAGGGTCGCCTTGTCTAATCCCTCTCGTCGGTAGAAAGCGACTAGTGAGTTCCCCATTAATCAAAATATTAAAAGAGACTGAAATAATACACTTCATAACAAGATTAATCCACCGCTCACAGAATCCAAGTCTAACCAAGGTACCTTCAATAAACATCCACTCAAGACGGTCATAAGCTTTACTCATATCAAGTTTGAAGGCCATCTGATAATTCTTGCCCTTTGCCTTAGATTTTAAATAATGCATGACTTCAAAAGCAATAAGAACATTATCTGATATTAATCTTCCGGGTACAAAGGCACTTTGGTTTGGAGACACAATCCCAGGAAGAATAATTTTCAGTCTATTGGCAATCACTTTTGAGATAATTTTGTAAATAACATTACATAAAGAAATAGGACGGAACTCACGAACATTTTAGGATCTCGAACTTTTGGAATAAGTGCAATATGTGTGAGGTTAATCCCATCTGGTAAGTGTCCATGCGCAAAAAAAATTTCCACCAACTTAACGACATCATTACCCACAATATGCCAATACTGCTGATAAAAGAGAGCACACATACCATCTAGCCCCGGAGACTTCGTGGGGCCCATCTGAAACAGAGCACCCCTAACTTCTTCCATGGTCATTGGTTGCAATAGTCTTAGATTATCTCTCTCAGGGACCCGAGGATCAATCGAGCTAAGGAAGTCATCCATATCAGTAGGATGCGAAGAAGTGAAAATGTCCTCAAAATACTCTACTGCCGCGTTATGGATATGGTCTTTCGTTGAATCCCATACCCCATTCATATCAAACAATCCCTCAATAAAATTTCTTTTTTTCCGCTGCGAGGCTTTTTGATGAAAAAAAGCTGTATTCCGATCTCCCTCTTTTAACCAAGATTGTCTCGACCTTTGCTTCCACATTATTTCTTCCCTTTCAAGAAGGATGTTAATATCACTAGAGATGGCTCTCTCAGCATCTAAATCTTTCGCACCAATAGAATTTCCTTTTAACCGCTTCAACTCTTCTTTCTTAGCTTTAAGTTGACGATGGACATTCCCAAAAGTGATTCGGTTCCAATGGCCCAAACCTTCACCACATTGTTTAATCTTCTCTAACAAATCACTCTCATTGGGACGGTCATTCCACGCATTGAAGATAACATTTTCACATTGATCATGATTAACCCACATAGCCTCAAACCGAAACCGACGCATTCTGCTACACTGAAATGACCTCCGACCAAGTAAGCGAATAATAATGGGGATATGATCAGAAACTGGGGCAGCAAGATGATGAACATAAGCATATGGAAAACGGCTTCTCCATCTAGTAGAGGACACAAAACGATCCAACCGCTCCTGAATAAAGGACCCAGAGTCCTAATTTCTTTGCCAAGTAAACTTGTTCCCACGGTATTCAAGGTCTTGAAGCTCACAAAAATCTAAAGCCTCACTAATATTTCCTCCCTCTTTCTCCCAGGAGAAAAGAATCTCGTTAAAGTCTCCTCCTACCAACCATGGAAGGTCCAAAGTTGGTTTCAGTGACTTTAATTCCAAGTGTACTGCCGTTTCGATGAGTCTGGATGTCCGTAGAAGCCAGTAAAACGCCACCACTGATCACTATGACCCTCCTCAACCACAACATCAATATGGTAAGAAGACATACTCTGTAGTGAAACAATAGTAGAGTCGTCCCATAACAAAGCAACACCACCCCCTCTACCCGGACCACCAACTGACACGCAATTCTTCAATCTAATTTGTCTGCTAATACTTTGTAAACGAGCACCAACCAAACGAGTCTCCGATAGAAAGACCATCTTGGGAACTTCATCCTTCACCAACTGGTGAAGTGCCCGAATTGCACGAGGATTCCCAAGCCCTCGGCAGTTCCAGCATAAGAGATTCATTGGGGTAGGCGGGGCTGAAATTCAGCCTCCGCCTTTGGTATGAAAGATGGATCAAACTAAGTTGCACCAAATCTTCTGTTTCTTGCTTCCTTCTCCAACACCTTCGACTTCATCATCCAAACACAAAGCTCTCTTTGCCAATTGGTGTTTCTTTCCAGTACCTTTATTTGTGGTATCCAACTTGGATGGACCCTGTACGTGCCCGCCGCTTCCACGAAGCCCTACTCCTCTCAGTACTTGTCGGACTATGGTCTAGTACCATATGGGTATCAGTCCTATCAACCAACGAAACATTATTCAATTCTGTTGCCTCAGATTGCATATCAAAATTGCTGGTCATAGGGGCTTTTAATGGGCTTTGGACTTCACCAAGACTCACTTCTTGGTGTTGTGATTGTTTCCTTGGTGTGCTTGAGGCGTTATTTGATAAGGGTAATTCGACTATTTGAAGCTGCTCACCATTTCTCTTGGCCGAAGTATCATAAGGTGGATCACCAGTCGGAGATGATGGTGAATTTGGACGTTTCTCCTTTGGCAAACGTGTATCAGACCGCTTGGGGTTCAAGGCCCTCAGCCATACCCCATACTGGTTTTGTGGTTGAGTGTGCCGCAAGTCCTCATAAAAGCCGTGTTCACATTCCTTTTCTGAGTGCCCAACTCGCCCACACTTGAAACAAAAATTGGGAAGTCGTTCATATTTGAAACGAACCCAAATCGATTGATCTTTAAACTTTAGTATGGCACCGCGATGTAGCGGTTTGGGTATATCAATTTTGACACGAATACGGAGATATTCATCCCATCCGAACCCTAAAACATTAGTGTCGACCGATAAAACCTCGCCTACTCGTGCACCCAATTTTAGTCCCACCTCTTTCGTCATACTACCAATAGGGAGATCATGGATTTGCAACCAAATGGCCATATGATGAAAGATAACCCTATTGGTAGCCACAGTTACATCAAGCTCTTTAAGACACAACAAGTGATTATCAAAAGTCCAAGGCTCCATTCTCATGATTCTCACCTTGTCCTCAAACATTATTAAATTCAAACAGAAATCGGTTGTTACCCATCTCCTTTATAGTACAACCTTTTCCTTTCCATAGAGAGATAAAACTCTTCTTCAAAGTCTCAGCATTGATCGGCCTTGCTGTGCACAACAATCCCAACAGGCAAAGCTCCTCCTTTGTACGAACCTTGGAGAACACATCATCATCTAGGACAAAACCCTCACGCTCCTCTGTTGTAAGATTTAGATTGGAAAACAATCTATCAAGATTTGGATCCATAGAGAATAGAAGGAGGAAAGATTTGGTAGATAAAGAGGAAAGAAAATCAAACAAACACCATTGAGATTCAGACCTCAAGGTGACAGACCATGGGCTGCGCCCAGACTTGCTCTTCGAGACCCTAGGGCAACAAGAGACCACTCAATTTAATTCTAACTTTACTCAATTTGTAATTTCTCCAAAGCAAAAGTCATCTACTCCATTAACTTGGACGTATATATGTCTAGAGAGGCTGTCACATCTCACGCAGCCACAGTCACGTGTGGCATTTGCTGGAGCAACCTTGGGCTAAAAACAAAAATTATAGGATACACACCAAATTAAATAATATACTAAATGATACATTAGTTTTAAATGTATGTACTATATGCTCTATAAATAATGCACAGAAGAGTGTGAAAAATTCAAATAACATAGGATGTATTTAAAGACAGCATAATGCACACACATTTAAAACTGGTGTATCCTTTAATGTGTATGTATCCCCGTAATTTTTTTTTTTTGTCCCCGTAATTGTTTGGGCTAAAAATCCGCAAGGAGCCGCAAGAGCATAATACCGATAATTTGGGAGAGAGAGAGAGAGGAGAGAAAAAGAGATGAGCTCAATTGTCACCACCAACATGCCAGAGACCTTAATCCTCGAAATCCCAATACCTCAGCAGAAAAGCTACAGAAAAGAAGTTATATTCCCAGCAGTCCTATCTCCAAACCCCAACAACATTAGCATCTCTCTGTTCAAAGAGTCAATCATAGCCCACAAGCCATGGTTCGACTCACTTCTCCACAAATCTGGGGCTATTCTCTTCAGAGGCTTCCCTGTAGCCACAGCTTCCGACTTCAACGACGTCGTCGAGGCTTTCGGCTTCGATGAGCTGCCTTATGTTGGCGGCATCGCCCCTCGGACCAACGTTGTTGGTAGGGTTTTCACTTCCAATGAGTCTCCTCCTGATCGGAAGATCCCTTTTCATCATGAAATGGCTCAGGTCAGGTTTCTTACAATTTCTCTATTTTATTATTATTATTATTATTATTATTATTATTATTATTATTATTATTTTTAAAATTTTCCATTTCTATTACCCAATTCGCCAATTCGTATTTTTTTTGCTAATTAATTCTACAATCTAGTTGAATATTTGTAGAATTAGTTTTTTCTTGTTTTGGTTGAATTTCATTGTGGGTTAAACTTAATTTGTCTTTGTTGTATGTTAATGAATAGTAATGATCTTGCCATAGATTTGGTTGAGTTTATACAATTAGAGATCACAAATACACTTGAGTCCATTTAATTTGACTTGTTAATGTCTAATGGTGACCATTTGTCATTAAATATATAAACTCTGCATTTATTGCTTAACATTCCGGTGTGAAATGTTTTAGGCTCATATTCATTTGCGGTCTGTGGATTTAACTGAGAAAAAAGAGAAAAAGGAAAACAAGAATTAAAACTAGTTTCCTTGTGTTTTTCCTTGTTTTTCCTTTATACTTAACTTTAACATGAAATATTGCATAATTTTCAAAAGCACATTTGTAACTTAAGACAAATGTTGTTTGAGCCCATAAATTCCTTGTTTTATTCAGTTCAACTGGTTCAGACTTCTCGATAGCCATAAGTTGTTTGAGCCCCTAGTTCATTTTCGTTGATTGGTAATGGTACGTGCTATTATTAGAGCCCGTTTGAGATTGGCTTTTCCTGGCCCAACAGTTGCGTGTAAGTGATTATTTAGAAATTTTTGTGACCTTTTGGATTATTTTTTTTCCGCAGCTTTTTAAAAATCTGGTTCCTCTTTAAAGCTAAAAACAGCTTTTTTATTTATTAAAAAAAGCTCCAATTTGTAGCTTTCTAAAAAATCTCTTATTCCAAAAATTGATTATTTAAAATAATCCAAACAGGGTCTTAGTGATTCAGTTTTGCTTTCTGCTAATTTGGAGACACAAAAGTTCATGTATTTGAAGTTTTACTAGCAATTTTGACCCAAAAAAAAGAGAAGGTTTTACTAGCAATGGATGCCTAGGACATGTAAGACTCGCTTTACTTTGGTATCAGGTTCCCGAGTTTCCGTCCAAGTTGTTTTTCTTTTGTGAAGTGGTACCGGGAAGTGGCGGAGAAACTCCGATTGTTCTGAGTCATGTCATATATGAGAAGATGAAAGAGAGGTACCCAGAGTTTGTTGAGCAATTGGAAGAACACGGATTGATATATACCAGAGTATTGGGTGAAGAGGATGATCCTTCATCTCCGATTGGACGTGGATGGAAGTCGACATTCTTGACAAAAGACAAGAGCGTGGCTGAGGAAAGGTTTGTGTTTTGATTTTGATGTTTATTAACGTTGAAAATAATTGATATCATCAAATTACTGGAGCTT
Organism: Hydrangea macrophylla; assembly: GCA_033977485.1. NCBI lineage: Eukaryota > Viridiplantae > Streptophyta > Magnoliopsida > Cornales > Hydrangeaceae > Hydrangea > Hydrangea macrophylla. The sequence continues at coordinate 148,211,221 of CM066991.1, read as the reverse complement.
AAAAGATATGGCCTGTGCTCAATTCATCATGATTACCGTGTGAGATTTGGAGAAAATTACTTACAAAGCACCGAAAGACTTAATTCTTACCCATCAATATTCTTGGCCCTGAAATGCATTTACGCTGATCAAGTTTTAATGTCAAAATATTTTGCAAGCATCTGGTATTTAACATTACAGTTGGTGTCCAAGATTAAAAAAAGTTGTAGGCTAGTAAGCTTTTATGAGCCTCCCAAAAACCAAAGACTGACTCAAATGATGCTCTTCTTCCACTTCAATGTCCTAGGTTCCGTTTGTTTTGCAAAATCAAAATATGACAATTATATATATTCGTGATCGATGATAAAAGTGAGGTTTGTCACTCTTAGGAAATAAGTTTCTTTTTTTTCTCCCCCTTTTAAGAAAAAGTTTCCTCAAACGGATATTGACAGGACAATTGATGCACTCTCCTAATGAGAAACAACTGCTAGCTAAAGTTCAAAGATCTTATTTTGGGGCAACGGTTTACTAGTTGAATCTAAGTTCTAACCATATGCAAGAAGAAATAAAACACAGAGTTCATGTACTTCATCCAAATCTAAAAGCTTAATCTCCCTTGTCGTCTAGTTGTGTCTCAACATTGGTTATCAAAATTTGTTTCAAGAACTTTTAAATGAATGATCAGCCCTCCTCTATTCCTTCCATTAACCAAAACCAACTTCCCCTTTTGGTTATATGCACCTATCTTGTGGAAATGGTATTACATATCTTGTCACCAAAAAGAACAGCAAAACATCTCAAGTTTTTTGAAAGACTCTCTTAGAATTATGTGATTTGTATATCGATCTAGTCCACTTAATTTCATTTTTTTCTCTCTTTTTTTTTCTTTTTTTTTTTTTTTTTTGTTGTGTTGTTAAGTTAAAAATACGCAATACTTTTTATGTTTATATTATGTATAATGTATATCGCTCACCAAGATCTCTACAGGGCTGCTAAGCTAGGCATGAAATTGGAGTGGACCGATGATGGAGTGAAAACAGTAATGGGTCCAATCCCGGCTATCAAATTTGACCGTACGAGGCAACGCAAGACTTGGTTCAATAGCATGGTGGCTGCTTATACCGGTTGGAAAGACTCACGAAATGATCCTGTGAAGGCGGTCACTTTCGGGGATGGCAAGCCATTGCCGTCTCATATCATCTACGACTGTTTGAAAATCCTCGATGAAGAGAGCGTCGCCATTCCTTGGCAGAAAGGTGATGTTTTATTGATAGATAACTTGGCCGTTCTTCATTCACGACGACCGTTCGAGCCTCCTCGACGCGTACTTGCTTCACTGTGCAAGTAATTACATGAGCAGCTGTCTTGCTGTTCAATGGTTCTAGTTATACAAAATAAGTTGTTGGTTTTGGCACTTGCTAAGGCACCTACTAGGCTACTGGTACTAGTTGGGTTTTGTATAATTTGTACGGTACTTTAATGTACATGTAAAGCAATGCTGATTTTGATATATATGCTTCTTATTATCACATTGTAGGAATGCAACAGAGAGATCTACACAACTAATTGCACATAGTGGCTTTTGTGTTTTTACTTTTATGGGTGCATTTGGATTGGTTATGGATCAGCAGAAACCCTATACAGTATTCATTACAACTTGAATCTTCTCCATACATCGCGTCTGCCCAAACGTGAGTTTGAAAAGTGATTCCAAACAAATCCTAAACTTCATAATTTTCTTCTATTCTCCTCTCTATCACACACGCGCTGTGTGCACACGTGTTGGGGATGAGTGAGAAGGCTCATAGCAAAATTCAGACGACTGTCCAAAGTTTGTTGTAGCTGTTCCAAAATCTGTATGAAGAAGTCAAAATAATAATAATAATAATAATAATAATAATAATAATAATAAACCAAGGGGGAAAAGCCCTTCTTGCTTCTTGATTGGTAAGATGTAGTACCCCCAATACCCAACATTTGCTCAAAAGATATATATATATATATATATATACACGAAAATTCTCCAGAAAGAGCGCTCTCTCTTTATTAAAGAGGGGCCTCTGTTTTGACCGTCGAATCGTGTTTAAAAACTAGATCTGACGGTCAAAACAGAGGTCCTCTTTTTAATAAAGAGAGGAATTCCTCTTTTCAGCCTGACTGTATATATGTATATATAAATATTTTGTAATATTAGACACAAGATTTACATATCGTAAGGGATTTCATCCTCTCTTCACGTGGTTGTCATTTCAAGTCTCAAGGGATGAAGGTGTATCAGTTTAGTAAATCACTACTTCTTCCCCTCGTGTAATGCATAATAAATAAAAATTAAAAAAAAAAAAAAAAAAAAACTTGGAGTGAACCAAATTACAATTGCATTAACATAGCACACATATTTAATTTTATTTTTAAAAAAATTGGGCTACAGGTCGGATGGGAAATGAGGAAGGATCACATAAAAGAAAAGAAAAAAAAGAAACAAAAATCTTGGTACCACTTTGTTGCTACAAACTAGAGCAACTCTACCCATCAGGGGCGGATCAAGAAAATTAGTTCAAGGGGGGCTTGATGTATGGGAGTTCCTCTCGATATGATTTATGAGATTAAAGCATGTTTTGTCATATATTACATATACTCGAACTTGTGCACTCAACATATAGCTGAGCAGTGGAGATTTACTCCATTGCAGGTAAGAAGAAAGATAAGAAGAGGCGTGAGGAGTGAGGCCGTTGAGGAATGCCGGGGAATCACCTTGTTTATATCTTTTGTTCTCTTTTCCTTAAACTTGTACTAAGACCTTAAAATTCGTAACATGCTTAGTGTGGAATCTTAGGAGAGATTGTAGTATTGTAATAGCTAGTAAACTTTTGTAGTTATGTTTTAAATCGTTGGTTTACTCCTGTGTTTGTGTTGGTTAAGAATCGGAGGACCTAAGCTTGAATTCTGCAGAATATTTAGTGTGCTGATGCGAATCAGTCGACTGGTTTTTGATTCAGTCGACTGGATCACTGTGTTGAACTGAACACTACTTGATACGTTTGGGGATCAGTCGACTGGGTTGAGAAAACAGTCGACTGAATGGGGCCCTAGAACGTGACTTTCTGCTTGAATAGAGTATCAGTCGACCGGACAACTTCAGTGGACTGATAAATTTAGGCACCAGTCGACTGGGTCCCCGACACAGTCAACTGGACCGGGATGTTGATCTTTTAACTTCATTGCTTTAGGTCTTCAGTCGACTGGACTCCCGATACAGTCGACTGGACCCCTATATTTTAAAATGAATTCTTTGGATGCTTTCCAATTGGCCAAAACTTTTTATAACTCTGATTTAAAGGATTCTACTTATGTTTTCCACTGCTATTTACTTTAATGAACTGGATAAGCCTTGATGGTGTGCCATGTGTCCTGTTTCCGCAGGTTAGCGGGATGGGTCGTGACAAAACTAGTCCACCTAAAATATTTATTTTATTAATATTCCTTAGTACTTCTCAATTTAGGCTAACCGAAATTGTTTTACTATCCCTCAAATTTTACGAATTATGAGAAACAATCAATTATGGAATTAAAAAAGAAAAAGAAATGAAAAAAGAAAAAAGAAAAAAGAAGAAGAATATGATATTAACAAAGTTCAACATAAAATATAGATAAATAGACTCAAAAAATTCACATGCGCTTCCCCCGAACTGCCGTATATGTTCATCATTGTATACAAATTCATCCAGTCCTATCCCCCTTACATAAAAACCCTGGCTCCGCCCTTGGCCACCGGGGATACCAGGAGCAACAATCCCCCCTCCTTTTTTTTCTTTTTTTTTTTGGAATCTACTTGTACGTATTTTTGAGATTTTGTATCAGAAATGTTAGAGTTTTGCTAAGTGACGTATTCTAACCACTTTACGAGTCGAGATGATTGTGCTTGTAATCCTCTCATTTGGCCTCTTTGAAGTTTTCGCTCCTACGTGCATTGTATCATTTTTTTTCAATAACAGTGTTTGATGGTTGATTGTATTTTATAAAGTTTAGACTGATGGTGAAACAATTCCAGTTGAACTACAGTAAGACCTGAGAGAAAAATGTGTTGCAAAAGTTATTTATGAAAGAAAAGTGTTAGGCCAAAATATTTAGAGTGGATTTGATTAAAATTGGAACAATATATAACATACAACTTTTATCCTCTTCAAATTTTGGGATGGACTAAACTAAGAAACGAGGGAAAAAAAAGTGTTAGAACAACTGTATATAGTGGACTAAACTACAATTAGACTTAAAAAATTTCCCAAATTTGGGGTAGCTACTGCCGAACTCTACCTAGTCCTTAATTACGATGATCCCATGTTAGTTTTCCTTCTTTTTTCCACAAGTAAAATGCACCTTAAATTTGTCCAATCAAAAAAATAATAATAAGGGTGATGTTATTGCCACTTCATCATTGAATCAAGGCACTCCATGGTACCACTCTTAAAGCATGCGATACTATGCATGTCATGCATTGCATACATGGTACTACATGCTCTGAGAGTGGTACCATGGAGTGCCTTGGTTCAATGTTGGAGCGGTAATAACAATTCCCAAATAAAAAAAAAATTGTTGGATTTTTGGTTTTCAACAAATGTTGCAGCGAGCTCACTTGATTTTCATTGAAAAATATTGAAAATGTCCTACCACCATTATTGAAGCAAGTAATGCTACTCAAATCTCTTATCCCAAATGGTCCCAAACACATGTGGCAGTGGGAACTTGATTTTGATTGGTGGATATTGTGGTGGCCATACTGTTTCGAAGATGGTCCACTATATTTTTATTGGAGGATAGTGAATAGTTCTACTTGTTGCTCACCCATTTTTGGTCCACCGTTGCTCACCCAGACTTTCACTGGGTGACACATGTCACATTCTAGTAATTACGTTGATAGTACATGGGCAAAATGGGAATGAAATAGGACACATGTCACCCAGTGAAGCTTGGGTGAGCAAAAATACTCTCGTTCTACTATTATTGAAGGTGGTTCAAGTGACACATATATTGGTAACCACGTTTGAATACAAAATAATTTTTTTGGTCATAGTTTGGATTAGTGGTGTCAAACGAGCCGGGTTGGCCTAGAACCGGTCTGCCCAGTAAGCCTGATTCATGCCTTTTCGGTCCAGGCTGAACACCCCCCTAGGCGTCCACGGCCTGACCCGTCGCGAAGCCCAAAGTTGGCCCAGTCCTCAATTAAGCACGGTCGAACTAACAACTATTTTGGCACTTTTTCCCACTTTTGCACATTTAACGGGTATAAAACATTTAGTTTTAGGAGTAAAAAAAAATATATTTTTTAATGACTACTTTTTACCAAAATTTTCCCACTTTTTTTTTATTCCTCAAACCCGGTCCAATCCTAGTGAGACCTATCCATCGAGCCGAGCCGAACACACCCTCACTTCCCGACCAACTTTTCAGTTGAGCTGAGCCCGTTTTACACCTCTAGTTCGGATAAAAAAAATTTGATAACATAACATTTCTCATTTTAATTCTAACTTTACTCAATTTGTAATTTCTCCAATTGGCGCATAAGCAAAAGTCATCTACTCCATGAACTTGGACGTATATATGTCTAGAGAGGCTGTCACATCTCACGCAGCCACTGTAACGTGTGGCATCATGAGCAACCTTGGGCTAAAAATAAAAATGATAGGAATATACATTAAATCAAATGATACATTAAATAACGTATTAGCCTTAATGTATGAACTATGTGTTATATAAGTGATGCACAGAAAAATGTAAAAATTTAAACAGTACAAGATACATTTAAAAACAACACAAATACATACATTTAAAAATAATATTCATTTAATGTCTATCCTTTCATCGTTGGGGCTAAAAATCCTCAAGGATCCGCAAGAGTATAATACCAATAATTTGGGAGAGAGAGAGAGCGAGAGAGGAAAAAAAAAAAAAAAAAGATGAGCTCAATTGTCACCCCCAACATGCCAGAAACCTTCATCCTCGAAATCCCAATACCTCAGCAGAAAAGCTACAGAAAAGAAGTTACATTCCCAACAGTCGTATCTCCAAACCCCAACAACATTAGCATCTCTCTGTTCAAAGAGTCAATCATAGCCCACAAGCCATGGCTCGACTCACTTCTCCACAAATCTGGGGCTATTCTCTTCAGAGGCTTCCCTGTAGCCACAGCTTCCGACTTCAACGACGTCGTCGAGGCTTTCGGCTTCGATGAGCTGCCTTATGTTGGCGGCGCCGCCCCTCGGACCAACGTTGTTGGTAGGGTTTTCACTTCCAATGAGTCTCCTCCTGATCAGAAGATCCCTTTTCATCATGAAATGGCTCAGGTCAGGTTTCTTACAATTTCTCTTCTTTTTTTTTGCCTTTTCTATTACCCGATTCGCCAATTCGTATTTTTTTTGCTAATTAATTCTACAATCTAGTTGAATATTTGTAGAATTAGTTTTTTCTTGTTTTTGGTTGAATTTCATTGTGGGTTAAACTTAATTTGTCTTTGTTGTATGTTAATGAATAGTAATGATCTTGCCATAGATTTGGTTGAGTTTATACAATTAGAGATCACAAATACACTTGAGTCCATTTAATTTGACTTGTTAATGTCTAATGGTGACCATTTGTCATTAAATATATAAACTCTGCATATATTGCTTAACATTCCGGTGTGAAATGTTTTAGGCTCATATTCATTTGCGGTCTGTGGATTTAACTGAGAAAAAAGAGAAAAAGGAAAACAAGAATTAAAACTAGTTTCCTTGTGTTTTTCCTTGTTTTTCCTTTATACTTAACTTTAACATGAAATATTGCATAATTTTCAAAAGCACATTTGTAACTTAAGACAAATGTTGTTTGAGCCCATAAATTCCTTGTTTTATTCAGTTCAACTGGTTCAGACTTCTCGATAGCCATAAGTTGTTTGAGCCCCTAGTTCATTTTCGTTGATTGGTAATGGTACGTGCTATTATTAGAGCCCGTTTGAGATTGGCTTTTCCTGGCCCAACAGTTGCGTGTAAGTGATTATTTAGAAATTTTTGTGACCTTTTGGATTTTTTTTTTCCGCAGCTTTTTAAAAATCTGGTTCCTCTTTAAAGCTAAAAACAGCTTTTTTATTTATTAAAAAAAGCTCCAATTTGTAGCTTTCTAAAAAATCTCTTATTCCAAAAATTGATTATTTAAAATAATCCAAACAGGGTCTTCGTGATTCAGTTTTGTTTTCTGCTAATTTGGAGACACAAAAGTTCATGTATTTGAAGTTTTACTAGCAATTTTGACCCAAAAAAAAGAGAAGGTTTTACTAGCAATGGATGCCTAGGACATGTAAGACTCGCTTTACTTTGGTATCAGGTTCCCGAGTTTCCGTCCAAGTTGTTTTTCTTTTGTGAAGTGGTACCGGGAAGTGGCGGAGAAACTCCGATTGTTCTGAGTCATGTCATATATGAGAAGATGAAAGAGAGGTACCCAGAGTTTGTTGAGCAATTGGAAGAACACGGATTGATATATACCAGAGTATTGGGTGAAGAGGATGATCCTTCATCTCCGATTGGACGTGGATGGAAGTCGACATTCTTGACAAAAGACAAGAGCGTGGCTGAGGAAAGGTTTGTGTTTTGATTTTGATGTTTATTAACGTTGAAAATAATTGATATCATCAAATTACTGGAGCTTAAAAGATATGGCCTGTGCTCAATTCATCATGATTACCGTGTGAGATTTGGAGAAAATTACTTACAAAGCACCGAAAGACTTAATTCTTACCCATCAATATTCTTGGCCCTGAAATGCATTTACGCTGATCAAGTTTTAATGTCAAAATATTTTGCAAGCATCTGGTATTTAACATTACAGTTGGTGTCCAAGATTAAAAAAAGTTGTAGGCTAGTAAGCTTTTATGAGCCTCCCAAAAACCAAAGACTGACTCAAATGATGCTCTTTCTTCCACTTCAATGTCCTAGGTTCCGTTTGTTTTGCAAAATCAAAATATGACAATTATATATATTCGTGATCGATGATAAAAGTGAGGTTTGTCACTCTTAGGAAATAAGTTCCTTTTTTTTCTCCCCCTTTTAAGTAAAAGTTTCCTCAAAAGGATATTGACAGGACAATTGATGCACTCTCCTAATGAGAAACAACTGCTAGCTAAAGTTCAAAGATCTTATTTTGGGGCAACGGTTTACTAGTTGAATCTAAGTTCTAGCCATATGCAAGAAGAACTAAAACACAGAGTTCATGTACTTCATCCAAATCTAAAAGCTTAATCTCCCTTGTCGTCTAGTTGTGTCTCAACATTGGTTATCAAAATTTGTTTCAAGAACTTTTAAATGAATGATCAGCCCTCCTCTATTCCTTCCATTAACCAAAACCAACTTCCCTTTTTGGTTATATGCACCTATCTTGTGGAAATGGTATTAGTATTACATATCTTGTCACCGAAAAGAACAGCAAAATATCTCAAGTTTTTTGAAAGACTCTCTTAGAATTATGTGATTTGTATATCGATCTAGTCCACTTAATTTCATTTTTTTGTTGTGTGTTAAGTTAAAAATACGCAATACTTTTTATGTTTATATTATGTGTAGTGTATATTGCTCACCAAGATCTCTGGCAGGGCTGCTAAGCTAGGCATGAAATTGGAGTGGACCGATGATGGAGTGAAAACAGTAATGGGTCCAATCCCGGCTATCAAATTTGACCGTACGAGGCAACGCAAGACTTGGTTCAATAGCATGGTGGCTGCTTATACCGGTTGGGAAGACTCACGAAATGATCCTGTGAAGGCGGTCACTTTCGGGGATGGCAAGCCATTGCCGTCTCATATCATCTACGACTGTTTGAAAATCCTCGATGAGGAGAGCGTCGCCATTCCTTGGCAGAAAGGTGATGTTTTATTGATAGATAACTTGGCCGTTCTTCATTCACGACGACCGTTTGAGCCTCCTCGACGCGTACTTGCTTCACTGTGCAAGTAATTACATGAGCAGCTGTCTTGCTGTTCAATGGTTCTAGTTATACAAAATAAGTTGTTGGTTATGGCACATGCTAAGGCACCTACTAGGCTACTAGCGTACTAGTACTAGTTGGGTTTTGTATAATGTGTACGGTACTTTAATATACATGTAAAGCAATGCTGGTTTTTTTATTTATATGCTGCTTGTTATCACATTGTAGGAATGCAACAGAGAGATCTACACAGCTAATTGCACATAGTGGCGTTTGTGTTTTTACTTTTATGGGTGCATTTGGATTGGTTATGGATCAGCAGAAACCCTATACAGTATTCATTACAACTTGAATCTTCTCCATACATCACGTCTGCCCAAACGTGAGTTTGAAAAGTGATTCCAAACAAATCCTAAACTTCATAATTTTCTTCTATTCTCCTCTCTATCACACACGCGCTGTGTGCACACGTGTTGGGGATGAGTGAGAAGGCTCATAGCAAAATTCAGACGACTGTCCAAAGTTTGTTGTGGCTGTTCCAAAATCTGTATGAAGAACTCAAAATAATAATAGAAAATACTTTTGCTCACCCAAAATTTGGTACATCAATGCTCACCCAAGCATCCTATTGGTCAATGCAGTGGGGTTCAGGATTAAACAATATTAAACAATATTTGTTTAATCCTGGGTCCCACTGCATTGCCAATGGGATACTTGGGTGAGCATTGGTGTACCAAATTTTGGGTGAGCAAAAATGCTCTCATAATAATAATAATAATAATAATAATAATAATAAACCAAGGGGGAAAAGCCCTTCTTGCTTCTTGATTGGTAAGATGTAGTACCCCCAATACCCAACATTTGCTCAAAAGATATATATATATATATATATATATGTACGAAAATTTTCTAGAGAGGGCGTCCTTTCTTTATTAAAGAGAGGGCTTCTGTTTTGACCGTCGGATAGTGTTTAATAAAGAGAGGAATTCCTCTTTATAGCCTGACTGTATGTATGTGTATATATATATTTAGGCTCTAAAGAGGGCGTCCTGTCGGATCGTATATCATTAATGGCAGTTTTGTCATTTCACAGTTTTTAAACACAATCCGATGGCCAAAACAGAAGCCTTCTTTTTAATAAAGAGATGTGGCCCTCTTTAGAAAATCTTTGTATATATATATATATATTTTGTGTGTGTAATATTAGACACAAGATTTACATATCGTAAGGGATTTCATCCTCTCTTCACGTGCTTGTCATTTCAAGTCTCATGGGATGGAGGTGTATGAGTTTAGTAGATCACTATTTCTTCCCCTCGCGTAATGCATGATAAATTAAAAAAAAAAATTTGGAGTGAACCAAATTACAATTGCATTAACATAGTACACATATTTAATTTTATTTTTAAAAAAATTGGTCTACAGTTCGGATGGGAAATGAGGAAGGATCACATAAAAGAAAAGAAACAAAAAAAAGAAACAAAAATCTTGGTACCACTTTGTTGCTACAAACTAGAGCAACTCTACCCATCCAGCTCAAATGCAATATTAGTCAAAATAGTTAGTCTAATCTTCAAAAACAACTCCTAACATAATCTTCTAGTTCTCTATTCAAATCCCAAATGTCAGATTTTATACGGTATCAATTGACATAAATGGTTAAGAATTATAGGTTGAGTGACTACTAAAATAAAGAAGTGTTTAATTTGACTCACTAGCCAAAATAGAGAAATAAATTTTTCTCTGATTGTCAGTTGACGTGGCTATAAGATGAGGTAATTTAGAGAAAAATAGAGAAAAAACCACGCGAGGGAATTTTAGAGAGATGATAGAAAGAAGAAAGAAACCTAGAGAGAAACAGAGATAGTATTCATTTTCCTTATTCTTAGGCCACGTTTGGATGGCGGAAGGGGGATTGGACAAATAGTCCTATTTAATTGATAGTCCCGGGACTACTAATACCACCTCTCCTATGGTATAACTTAGTACCCCATATGGGGGACTATTCTGTTAAAATGGACAATTAGTCCCGAGCAAAGGGGTCTTGCCAAACAATGGATTATTCAATTAAATGGGACTATTAATCCAATCCCACACTATCCCCTCCTTAATCTTGCGAAACAAACGAGGCCTTAGTGTATGTTTGATAACCCAATTAAGTGTTAAAAATAAAAAGATTTAACACTTAGGCTTAGCTTGGCCCCCACGTGGCTTTTTAAAAGGAGTTTATGAAATTTATTATTAGGCTTAGTTTGGCCCCCACGTGGTGCTTCTTTTTTTTAAAGCTCAATTTCATGTTAATTCATTTGGTAACTAGTTTATAAGCTTTGCAAAAATTGAACTTAGGGCTTTTTTGGAGGGAGCTTTTAAAAGCTCTAGAATGGAGCTTTTAAAAGCTCAAGGTTGCTTTTTGGTTTCATGATATCTTTTTGAAGAGTAGTGTGTCACTTGTATAAAATTATCAAAAACTTAGTAATAAATTTCATAAGCTCCTTTTAAAAAGCCACATGGAGGCCAAACTAAGCCTTAAGTTGTTTAATAATTTTATACAAATGACACACTACTCTTCAAAAAGACATCACGAAATCAAAAAGCAACCTTGAGCTTTTAAAAACACCATTCTAGAGCTTTTAAAAGCTCTTCCAAAAAAGTCATAAGTTCAATTTTTGCAAAGCTCATAAACTAGTTACCAAATTAATTAACATGAAATTGTGCTTTAAAAAAGGAGAAGCACCAAAATGGGGGCCAAACTAAGCCTTAATCTTTTTCAGTACGTTTGATAACGTACCACTTAATTGAAAAAGCAGCTAAAAACCCACTGAAAACTTTAAGTGAAAATTTCTACTAAAATTTTCAGTATTACAAATTCAATCACTTAAAATTTTTAGTACTTAATTTTCAGCATTTCATTTTCAGTTTTATCAAACGCACCCTAACATAACCACAAAACAGAGTTGCACAAGCATTTATACATAAGTCCTATTCGAATGTAACCCACCAACTTAATCAAACGACACCGTCCTACTCAAGTGAACCTACGGTCTAGATTGATTGATCAACTCGTGCATCTAACGGCTAGGATAAAATGGCAGTGGTCACTAGCTCAGGCAGGGTCGGTCCCGAGTATTTAGAGCCCGGGATAAACTACTAAAAGGAATGTCCTTATACGGGGTTTCGGGGGCAGCGTATTTGAGACAATTTTTTTTGGAGTCTATTTGTACATAATTGACAATTGTTTAGGTTTACTTATACATAATTGACAATTTTTTTTGGGTTTATTTATAACGAGTCTATTTGTGAAACTTAAACATTGTAAGGTGTCTTTCAAAATTCTAGAGGGGGGCATATTTCTAAAACTCAAAAAAATATATACTAAAAATGTAATTTTTAAAATTTTAGAGACCTTTTGCTTTTGAATTTTATATACATCTATATCTATATATATGTGTGGTTAGTGGCACTAAATTGGGCCTTGCAGAAGATCTAAATATAAAATACTAAAAAATTTTAAGATAAAAATATAATTATAAAAAATTCATAAAGACCCTCAAACTTTTGTGAATTTGGTGATCCGTTGTCCCTTTTGGTCATGATGCTCAAGTCATGACACCAGCATAGTGTATTGACATACTTGACTGTTTCTGATTGACTGTTTCGTATTGGACTTTTGTTTTTTATAGGCTAGTGATAATGCCAAAGCACAACGTGCTTTGACATTAGCATCACCCTTTTTATATTGACCGCAATATTACTTGTTTGTTTGTTGATTATAATTGGGTTTTAGCTGCACAGTGTTGGGAATTTAACGCAACGGATTAAAACGAGCACACAATCGAAAAATAATAATAAGAGAAAAAGAAAGAAAAGCATATGAGAGAATTTTACATTGTTCGGCAAAAATCTGCCTACGTCCACACCCAAAAGATCAATCATTTACTATTAAAAATTTATTAGTATAAGAAATCTTTAAATCACATAACCCAACCCTATTACCCTTATCCTCTCACACTCAATTCACAAAGAAAAAACATCTCACAATATATTTCCTCTCTCTACCTGAGTGTGTATCCCCCAACATATACATACCACATATATATTAATAGACACTGCCGAGAATTCTTTGGTCATCGAGATTAAGTCCAATGTTATCACAGCTCTTACATGCACATCCGGCCAAGTGTTTGATAAAGAACCAATTAATCTTGCTTAGCAAATCTTTAGTTGTAGCTTATCTAACAAGAAACCATTTCAGTTCAAACTATTCATACTATGCATGTAATCCATGCCATGTTATCACAGCTCTTAAATGCACATCCGGCCAAGTGTTTGGATAATGAACCAATTAATCTTGCTTAGCAAATCTTTAGTTGTAGCTTATCCAACAAGAAACCATTTGAGTTCAAACTCTTCATACCATGCATGTAATCCACGACCAAGCAATTAGCTTATCGTGGTGTGGACCCAATAATCTCCACCTTCATACTAGGAGAGAGAACAAAAACATCCCATCTTGAATAATCCGTCAATATGTCCAAATCATTGGTCTAAAAAATCTCAATTACACACACCGAATCAACATAGTCCTAACATGCATGATTCACCACGACCAATGAACATGTGTAACTGTCTTCCGTTAATTTTACCCATTAATGTCAGAGTGGAATCTCGATCCAACCCCTTTACCACCAGATTTTTCCCCTCACCATCGTCTCCTCCTTGGAAACCAGTCATCCGTGTCTTCGCCTCCATCGCAAAGAAACACGCATAGGCTACCCTTTTTCCTGTACACTCCGTTTCCAAACACCAATCGAGTTTTTCTTCATTGTACTTCCAACCAGACGATACAATCCACCACACTTTTTCCCCTTCATAAGGACCATGCAGCCATGTATGATTTTCATAGCTCCACCTGTAGTTGAATACCTGCAACCCATGGAATCTATCTGACTAATCGAGATTAGATTTCTTTGCATATTTGGGACATATCTCACACTACACAAAGTACGAATTGCTCCATCATGCATTTTGACCATCCCAGTTCCAACACCCATAATTTTACATGGAGACCCGTCACTCAATGATATATTTCTATAATTATTTTCTTGGAACGTATCAAAATAATCCTTCCTAGAGCATACATGGTTGGTACAACTAGAATCCAAAATTCAATCATCACGAGAACAAGTATGTATACCTTCAAAAACTGTGAGGACATCTCCATCATCTCCCAATAGAACCAAAGAAATTTCACCATCCTTCATACCATCGTCCTTCCTTGTACGTTGAGGACAATATTTTTTGATGTGACCCAATTCTTTGCATAAATAGCATTGAACTTCTCTCTGTCTAGAACTAGATTTGAACTTGCTGCTACCTTCAATCTATCATTCGTCCTTCCTTAATTCCCACCTGCTACATCCAAAGTAGCTTCATGTCCACTTCGATAGTTATTTTTTTCTAAGTGTCATGGAACACTAGTGAGGCCTCCACCTACTCTAAAACCATTGTATCTTTACCGTACAACAACGCAGTCACGAGGTAGTCATACGAATCTAGAAGAGAGGTAAGAAGTTGGAGAGCTTTGTCTTCTTCCTTAATCTTGACGTCAACTTTCCGCAGTTGATCCAAATACTTGTTGAACACACTCGTGTGTTCCATGAGATCCCCGCCTTCTTCCATCTACAGCCGGTACAATTGTCACTTCAAACGCAATTTGTTAGTCAAACTCTTGGCCATAAAGTGTTTTTCTAACCTTTTTCCACAAGCCTAACACATAATCTTTATCCATAACATTATTGATAATGTCATCAGCAATACAGAGTTCGATCGTACTAACATACAGCAACTCCAACTCCAACTCCTCCGACTCATCAACATTCATGGCTTCTAGCTTACATCTTTTCCCTTCAAATCCTTGTACAAGCCTTGTTGCACAAGAATGTCTTTTACTCTTCTTTACCAGAGAGTAAAACTGCCCTTTCTATTAAACCGTTCCACAGTAAATTGTGAGTTGATCATCGCCTTCATGGTAAATTGACTGGCACAACCTGGCTCTGATACCACTTTGTTGGGAATTTAACGCAGCAGAATAAAATGAGCACACAATGGAATGAAAATAATAAGGAAAAAAGAAAGAAAAGCAAACAAGAGAATTCTACGTGGTTCGACAAAAACCTGTCTACGTCTGCACCCAAGAGGTCAAAACCATTTAAGTGTTGAAAGTATACTCTCAAAACCTCTATTTCAAAACCCCTCTTAAACCCCTCAAGAATAAAACCATAGTTCTTCCCAAAACCTTGAAAACAGTGAACAATCTGAGTTCAAAGATTTCTCTAGGACTCAATACTCAAAGTTTTAACATGAGACCACTTGGAAAGCCTTCTTAACTCATTAGAGAACACTCATGATTTTTGGTTTGACTTGGAAACACTTGAAAGGGGTCCATTTGGACCCAAACATTCTTTCCAGACATTCTGTTTTTGCTGTAATAGCAGCTTGGTTGACTTTCAACTTGTTTTTACAGAAAACGTTTCCAAAAAGAGTGATCCCAACTTATTTTTTCCTTTAACTTCAGTGTCTTAGGGAACTTTCTGTATAATATGGGCCTCTAGATGTTTTGTTTTTATTTTCTAAGATTTTTTAAAATTTTAGGCGACAGTACGGATTCTGTTTCTGAGTGACCTCTATTGATATGTGTTCTAGACACAATAAGGATGATCTTCATAAAAAATCATGCATTGAAAACATTTCTAACCCTACTTTTCAATTTCCACTAGATCAAGTCACTGTTCTGTCCACTATTCACAGCAAGTATACTTTTACTTCCATTCCTTAATTTGATGCTTATATGTACTTTTAAATTAGTTCATATCCTAGGAAGTAGTCCATACCATATTTGTACATATCCCATGATGATTTCGCCCATGCATTCATTCATCTTCTAGATTTCTAAGTCACTTTAGAAAACCCATGTACACAAACACACTACAATATTTGCACATTCTAAGACCATGCATTACATCCATGCAAGATTTGGAGTTTTGTGACTCCTAATCTAAGGAGATTATAAGGATGAACTTGATCACACGTTCATGCTCCCCCTCGATTTAATCTTCCTTCTCATCCGTCCGGGGATTGAGAGATCTCCTTTTTCTCAAAGATTAACGAGCATCATACTAGCTTGCTAAGCATATTTCGTTTTCTTTTTATTTGTTTCAAGAATAATTCATGTCCCCTTTAGATTAGGAAAACTTGATTACTTGATATAAGATTAGACCATTTTTCCTAGGTTTGTTTGTGTGATCTTTCACTTTTGCATTGTGTGATATTTGGCTTAGATCTTATGAATGGTATCTTATCTTTCGATCTTCCATTTCAAGATTCTTATGTGATGTAATATACCTATCATAAATATTAATTTTTGAACCAAACAAGTACAAGATGATTATTTGGATGCTAATGAGGCCCGTCGAGAGACGGGGCAAGTTGAGGGTGTTTTAGTCGTGACAAAGGCTCCTTCCTCTCTCGTACCAAAACCCCGAGCCAAGTTCTTTGGTTATGAAGGACTGGTGCCCTTTATCCGTTTGGGTGAGTCAAATTGGGTTTCTTGGTTCCCTAAAGACCAAGTGGCAGCTTTGTATCTGTTTTCAACATACCTTCCTTTTCTTTCTTTGATCCAAATCAATTTCAAACAAAAACAAAAAGAGTGGACGACCGATTCTGCGTGTCCACAATCTGGCGACTCTGTTGGGGATTTTTATTTTAAAACAAAATAGTACAAAGGTTTGACTCATAAGAAGCATCCTTAAAATCATATTTTTACTATGTCTGGTTCACCGCATTGCACTTTTACATTTTCTCCTTCGACTGTATCTGAAACGCGGCGCTGACATTGTTCAGGTCTTGCTGTGCCAGGGCACAAGTCACCGTTGATACTGTACCTTCCAAGGTATATCAAAAAGAGTAACAACTTCCGTACAGTCTCCCTGACGGTATATTGGAACTCTCGTCAATGGTCCCTCTTTGACTAAACCCAACCTTTGCATATAGATTCCTGTAGAACCTTTTATAGGATTGTTTATTTATCTTTTCGAGATAAGACAATGTGATATAACTGCTGTATGCCTTTGTGGGATTACCTGCTCAGTGTAGACGCTTATGTGGCATAGAACAGAACCTCTTTCTTATGATTTCCAAGACAATCACTCACATGTGATTACATTGAGTTGACCTGCCTAGGCACCATGATAAGGATGTCTGCTCCATAATCATAGGATTATATACCGCAAAACCTTGTTTGTTGGTCCTAAGACTCGGTTCGGTTACAGCTCATGGTCTGCAAAGTGTGCAGAAGCATAAGTACTGGCATGTGATTTCTAGTGAGCTGGTTCAAAATTTTAAATATATATTTATAAATATATATAGTAGTATGTTTCTCTCGGTCGATTTTGGTTTAATATATGCATAAAGCGAAATCGAATCGAAAACCAAAAATTACAAAAAATAAAAACTGAAACTGACCACCTTAGTACAAGACCGACCAAAATCGACCAAAATCAACCAGTTCGGTCGGTCTGATCGATTCAGATGGTTTTTTTTACACCCCTATACGTGAGATATGCCCATTTTATTATGGCTAGAAAGTTGAATATCGGCACATGCACAGTATGTGAAATTAGATTTAAAGAATTAAATACTTGATTCGAAAATTAAGAAACGACGTGATTAGCTTTTAAATAGTGGTCGATGGTTCTATATATACAAACCAGGGATCTTCTATGATACAGTTTAGAATGTAGTATACATTTCATTTAGGTTCAAAAAAGTTATAAATATGTATCAAAATATTGTAACTTTGAAAAGCACTATAATTTTTCAAAGCACACAGCTTTTAAGTTACAACGTTTTGTATATCTCCACGAAAAATAAAAAATAAAAAATTACACTATTTTGGGACCTAATTACAGTATTTTATGACCAAACTGTAACAGTTCAGGAACCTTTCTCTTCTTATTAACTAGGGTTAATTACATTTTACCCCCTTATGGTTAGGCCCATTTTCACTTCAACCCCCCCCCCCCCCCCCCCCCCAATGTGGTTCAAAAGTGGACACTTAACAACCCCCTTGTGGTTTTAAACTAAAGTGAAACTACTAAGATTTCTCTCAAAATAACCTCATATAGGGATTTAATGTTAAAATCAACCCCACATAGAAAGTTTAAGTGTCAAAATTAAGTGTACATAGGCAATTAACCCCAAAATTAGTCCCACATAGGGATTAAGTGTTAAAATTTAGCACCACATAGTTGGGCTAAATGACAACATTATCTTCACATAGAGAGTTAACCCCAAAATTAACCTCGCAATGGGGCTAAGTGTTAATACGTTTGGCCAATTTCAGAGTTTTCATTAGTTTTGAGGGAATTCTTAACAGTTTCACTCTAGTCTGAAACCACAGGGGAGTTAAGTGTCCACTTTTGACCCACAGGGGGTAAAGTGAAAATAAGCCAAACCACATGGGTAAAATGTTTTAACCCTATTAACTAATTGTAAACATCAAATAGACCCAAAAAAATGTTTTCCTTATCATTGGACATCCAACCACTGCAGTGGTTCACTGTTTTACGATCAGATCAGGTCGGACCTATGAATGTGTATTGGGGTGGATTGAAAATGCAATAGCGGTGGGCCGCTGGCAAGGGAATGAGACAATAGTGGGCTCTGCCGGGCTGTAGCGTCCCCTAATAACTGAGATATTTTTTTCCTATGTGTAATATTTTAGCTTAATTATAGTTTAGCCTACCCTAATATTTGACAGAATGCCTTATCCTTTCTATTTATCTTTTCAACCCAACCCAATATTGTTCAATCCAAACAAAACACATTGTATTAGTTCAATGACAATCTAGCACACCCCAAATATTTTCAATATTTATTTTTTAAAAAAAATATGTATTGTATATTAGCCCAAATGTAAACTTGTCACGCCCGTTCTAGAAAATCATGATTTTAAAATGCATAAATAAATTTTTGTGAATTATCACTGTTAGTTGATAATTGAGAATGAGGTTGACTGGAGGTCAACGGTAAGGTGTCAATTGAAGACACGGTAATAAGAAATCATATGGCATCAACACGATTTAAATGACATTCATGTGATTAAATGTTTTGAGATATCTGGTATTTTCATGAATAGTAAATTTACCTGTGTAGAGTAAATTCTAGTAGTTTTGATATCGCTATAAACACTGTGGTGAGAACGTGAGTGGCATGTTATATAAAAGGTAGGTTGTGTAGAGATTTCACGAAATTTAGTTTTCGGATGTAATTTTGGACCCAAACAAGACTTAGTCGAAAACTTTTGAAATTTATAATTTTCACTCGGAAAGTCATAAAATGGACGTGTGCCACGTTTCGGGAGATAATTAGAAGTTTTGAGAACTCGCGGGGTGGTAAACGCGAAGTCTGAGGAGTTTGCCTATAAATAAGTGGGGTTGAGAATTTCATTTGCAAAACTTTATGAAATATCGTTGGAGAGGAGAGAGAAAAGGAGATTTGATTCCTCGAGCTTTGCGACGACGATCGGCAACCTTTCGTCCATCAAATTTTCTCCAGATTCTAGATTTGAACTCGAGGTAAGATCTATATTTTGATACCACTTAGGCCATGTGTTGGCAAACTTTTGTAAAAATCTAATTTCTAGACTTTTGGGGAAAACCCAGTAAAACTTGTAAGAATTACCTCAAATCTGAGATCCGACGTTTAATCGGCCCACTAATCGATCCTTCAAAGTTTGGAGGAAATCGCACGAGGTATGAAGTTCTAACTTGTGAAATATAGAGAAATACATGTTTTATATTTCGATGACAAAATTGTGATCCGGGCAAAATTCATGTGTTAATCTTAGACCCGTTAATTATGCACACACTTAAATGTGAAAAGCATGTCTAAATTTATGCGAGCACGTTAAGTTGTCTATGTGGGTCAAAGGGGGGTCTTATACAAATTCATGCTAGAGTAAGATTCTCGATGTTTGAGAATTATAGTAGCGACAACTACTGTGCATGGTTTAAGGCTTGGACTTGTCAGGGCACTTGAGGATGTAATGGTTGTAGGCTTGGACTAGCCATTGACATCGCGGTTTAAGGCTTGGACTTGCCGCTACCGGATGAAGGCGTATTTTTCTCCCTAGAGACTATTGATATGATTTATGAGATTAAAGCATGTTTTGTCATATATTACATATACTAGAACTTGTGCACTCAACATATAGCTGAGCAGTGGAGATTTACTCCATTGTAGGTAAGAAGAAAGATAAGAAGAAGCGTGAGGAGTGAGGCCGTTGAGGAACGCGGGGGAATCACCTTGTTCATATCTTTTGTTCTCTTTTCCTTAAACTTGTACTAAGACCTTAAAATTCGTAACATGTTTAGTGTGGAATCTTGGGAGAGATTGTAGTATTGTAATAGCTAGTAAACTTTTGTAGTTATGTTTTAAATCGTTGGTTTACTCATGTGTTTGTGTTGGTTTAGAATCGGAGGACCTAAGTTTGAATTCTGCAGAATATTTAGTGTGTTGATGCGAATCAGTCGACTGGTTTTTGATTCAGTCGACTGGATCACTGTGTTGAACTGAACACTACTTGATACGTTTGTGGATCAGTCGACTGGGTTGAGAAAACAGTCGACTGGATGGGGCCCCAGAACGTGACTTTCTGCTTGAATAGAGTATCAGTCGACCGGACAACTTCAGTGGACTGATAAATTTAGGCACCAGTCGACTGGTCCCCGACACAGTCGACTGGACTGGGCTGTTGATCTTTTAACTTCATTGCTTTAGGTCTTAAGTCGACTGGACTCCCGATACAGTCGACTGGACCCCTGTATTTTAAAATGAATTCTTTGGATGCTTTCCAATTGGCCAAAACTTTTTTATAACTCTGATTTAAAGGATTCTACTTATGTTTTCCACTGCTATTTACTTTAATGAACTGGATAAGCCTTGATGGTGTGCCATGTGTCCTGTTTCCACACGTTAGCGGGATGGGTCATGACAAAACTAGTCCACCTAAAATATTTATTTTATTAATATTCCTTAATACTTCTCAATTTAGGCTAACCAAAATTGTTTTACTATCCCTCAAATTTTACAAATTATGAGAAGCAATCAATTATGGAATTAAAAAAGAAAAAAAAGAAAAAAGAAGAAGAATATGATATTAACAAAGTTCAACATAAAATATAGATAAATAGACCCAAAAAATTCGCATGCGCTTCCTCCGAACTGCCTTATATGTTCATCATTGTATACAAATTCATCCAGTCCTATCCCCCTTACATAAAAACCTTGGCTCCGCCCTTGGCCACCGGGGATACCAGGAGCAGCAATCCCCCCTCCTTTTTTTTTTTGGAATCTACTTGCACGTATTTTTGAGATTTTGTATCAGAAATGTTAGAGTTTGCTAAGTGACGTATTCTAACCACTTTACGAGTCGAGATGATTGTGATTGTAATCCTCTCATTTGGCCTCTTTGAAGTTTTCGCTCCTACGTGCATTGTATCATCTTTTTTTCGATAATAGTGTTTGATGGTTGATTGTATTTTATAAAGTTTAGACTGATGGTGAAACAATTCCAGTTGAACTTTAGTAAGACCTGAGAGAAAAATGTGTTGCAAAAGTTATTTATGAAAGAAAAGTGTTAGGCCAAAATATTTAGAGTGGATTGGATTAAAATTGGAACGATATATAACATACAACTTTTGTCCTCTTCAAATTTTGGGATGGACTAAACTAAGAAACGAGGAAAAAAAAGCGTTAGAACAACTATATATAGTAGACTAAACTACAATTAGACTTAAAAAAATTTCCCAAATTTGGGGTAGCTACTGCCCAACTCTACCTAGTCCTTAATTACGATGATCCCATGTCAGTTTTCCTTCTTTTTTCCAGAAGTAAAATGCACCTTAAATTTGTCCAATCAAAAAAATAATAATAAGGGTGATGCTATTGCCACTTCATCATTGAATCAAGGCACTCCATGGTACCACTCTTAAAGCATGCGGTACTATGCATGTCATGCATTGCATACATGGTACTACATGCTCTGAGAGTGGTACCATGGAGTGCCTTGGTTTAATGTTGGAGCGGTAATAACAATTCCAAAAAAAAAAATTTGTTGGATTTTTGATTTTCAACAAATGTTGCAGCGAGCTCACTTGATTTTTATTGAAGAATATTGAAAAGGTACTACCACCATTATTGAAGCAAGTAATGCTACTCAAATCTCTTATCCCAAATGGTCCCAAACACATGTGGCAATGGAAACTTGACTCTGATTGGTGGATATTGAGGTGGCCCTACTGTTTTGAAGATGGTCCACTAGATTTTTATTGGAGTATATTGAATAGTTCTACTAGTTGCTCACCCATTTTTGGTCCACTGTTGCTCACCCAGACTTTCACTAGGTGACACATGTCACATTCCAGTAATTACGTTGATAGTACAGGGGCAAAATGGGAATGAAATAGGACACATGTCACCCAGTGAAGCTTGGGTGAGCAAA
This sequence comes from Hydrangea macrophylla, assembly GCA_033977485.1. Lineage (NCBI taxonomy): Eukaryota > Viridiplantae > Streptophyta > Magnoliopsida > Cornales > Hydrangeaceae > Hydrangea > Hydrangea macrophylla. The sequence goes on along the minus strand of CM066991.1, from coordinate 148,188,735 downwards.
AATGCTCTCGTTCTACTATTATTGAAGGTGGTTCAAGTGACACATATATTGGTAACCACGTTTGAATACAAAATAATTTTTTTGGTCATAGTTTGGATTAGTGGTGTCAAACGAGTCGGGTTGGCCTAGAACCGGTCCGCCCAGTAAGCCTGATTCATGTCTTTTCGGTCCAGGCTGGACACCCCCCTAGGCGTCCACAGCCTGACCCGTCGCGAAGCCCAAAGTTGGCCCATTCCTCAATTAAGCACGGTCGAACTAACAACTATTTTGGCACTTTTTCACACTTTTGCACATTTAACGAGTATAAAACGATTAGTTTTAGGGGTAAAAATTAAAAAATATATATATATATATTAATGACTACTTTTTATCAAAATTTTCCCACTTTTTTTTTTATCTCTCAAACCCGGTCCGATCCTAGTGAGACCAATCCATCGAGCCGAGCCGAACACACCCTTTCTTCCCGACCAACTTTTTAGTTGAGCTGAGCCCGTTTTCCACCTCTAGTTCGGATAACATAACATTACTCATTTTAATTCTAACTTTACTCAATTTGTAATTTCTCCAATTGGCGCATAAGCAAAAGTCATCTACTCCATGAACTTAGACGTATATATGTCTAGAGAGGCTGTCACATCTCACGCAGCCACAGTAACGTGTGGCGACATGAGCAACCTTGGGCTAAAAACAAAAATAGGGATATACACTAAATCAAATGATACACTAAATAATGTATTAGTTTTAATGTATGAACTTTGAGTTGTATAAGTGATGCACAAAAAATTTTAAACAACACATGATGCATTTAAAAACAACACAAATACATACATTTAAAACTAATTCGTCATTTAGTGTTAATTCCCTTCATCCTTGGGGCTAAAAATCCTCAAGGAGCCGGAAGAGTATAATACCAATAATTTGGGAGAGAGAGAGAGAGAGAGAGAGAGAGAGAGAGAAGATGAGCTCAATTGTCACCCCCAACATGCCAGAGACCTTAATCCTCGAAATCCCAATACCTCAGCAGAAAAGCTACAGAAAAGAAGTTATATTCCCAGCAGTCCTTTCTCCAAACCCCAACAACATTAGCATCTCTCTGTTCAAAGAGTCAATCATAGCCCACAAGCCATGGTTCGACTCACTTCTCCACAAATCTGGGGCTATTCTCTTCAGAGGCTTCCCTGTAGCCACAGCTTCCGACTTCAACGACGTCGTAGAGGCTTTCGGCTTCGATGAGCTGCCTTATGTTGGCGGCATCGCCCCTCGGACCAACGTTGTTGGTAGGGTTTTCACTTCCAATGAGTCTCCTCCTGATCGGAAGATCCCTTTTCATCATGAAATGGCTCAGGTCAGGTTTCTTACAATTTCTCTTTTTTTTTTTTTTCCATTTCTATTACCCAATTCGCGAATTCGTATTTTTTTTGCTAATTAATTCTACAATCTAGTTGAATATTTGTAGAATTAGTTTTTTCTTGTTTTGGTTGAATTTCATTGTGGGTTAAACTTAATTTGTCTTTGTTGTATGTTAATGAATAATGATCTTGCCATAGATTTGGTTGAGTTTATACAATTAGAGATCACAAATACACTTAGAGTCCATTTAATTTGACTTGTTAATTTCTAATGGTGACCTTTGCCATTAAATATATAAACTCTGCATATATTGCTTAACATTCCCCGGTGTGAAATGTTTTAGGCTCATATTCATTTGCGGTCTGTGGATTTAACTGAGAAAAAAGAGAAAAAGGAAAACAAGAAGTAAAACTAGTTTCCTTGTGTTTTTGTTTTTCCTTTATACTTAACTTTAACATGAAAGATTGCATAATTTTCAAAAGTACATTTGTAACTTAAGACAAATGTTGTTTGAGCCCATTAATTCCTTGTTTTATTCAGTTCAACTGGTTCAGACTTCTCGATAGCCATAAGTTGTTTGAGCCCTTAGTTCATTTCGTTTGGGATTGGCTTTTCCGGGCCCAACAGTTGCGTGCAAGTGATTATTTAGAAAATTTTGTGACCTTTTGGATTTTTTTCCGCAGCTTTTTAAAAATCTGGTTCCTCTTTAAAGCTAAAAACAGCTTTTTTATTTATTAAAAAAAGCTCCAATTTGTAGCTTTCTAAAAAATCTCTTATTCCAAAATTTGATTATTTAAAATCATCCAAACAGGGTCTTAGTGATTCAGTTTTGTTTTCTGCTAATTTGGAGAGAAAAGTTCATGTATTTGAAGTTTTACTAGCAATTTTGACCCCAAAAAAAAAAAGGTTTTACTAGCAATGGATGCCTAGGACATGTAAGACTCGCTTTACTTTGGTATCAGGTTCCCGAGTTTCCGTCCAAGTTGTTTTTCTTTTGTGAAGTGGTACCGGGAAGTGGCGGAGAAACTCCGATTGTTCTGAGTCATGTCATATATGAGAAGATGAAAGAGAGGTACCCAGAGTTTGTTGAGCGATTGGAAGAACACGGATTGATATATACCAGAGTATTGGGTGAAGAGGATGATCATTCGTCTCCAATTGGAAGTGGATGGAAGTCGACATTCTTGACAAAAGACAAGAGCGTGGCTGAGGAAAGGTTTGTGTTTTGAATTTTGATGTTTATTAACGTTGAAAATAATTGCTATCATCAAATCACTGGAGCTTAAAAGATATGGCCTGTACTCAATTCATCATGATTACCATGTGAGATTTGGAGAAAATAATAACAAAGCACCGAAAGACTTAATTCTTACCCATCAATATTCTTGGCCCTGAAATGCATTTACGCTGATCAAGTTTTAATGTCAAAATATGTGAAAGAATATACATCATTAATATTTTGCAAGTATCTGGTATTTAACATTACAGTTGGTGTCCAAGATTAAAAAAAGTTGTTGTAGGCTAGTAAGCTTTTATGAGCCTCCCAAAAACCAAAGACTGACTCAAATGATGCTCTTTCTTCCACTTCAATGTCCTAGGTTCCGTTTGTTTTGCAAAATCAAAATATGACAATTATATATATTCGTGATCGATGATAAAAGTGAGGTTTGTCACTCTTAGGAAATAAGTTCCTTTTTTTTCTCCCCCTTTTAAGTAAAAGTTTCCTCAAAAGGATATTGACAGGACAATTGATGCACTCTCCTAATGAGAAACAACTGCTAGCTAAAGTTCAAAGATCTTATTTTGGGGCAACGGTTTACTAGTTGAATCTAAGTTCTAGCCATATGCAAGAAGAACTAAAACACAGAGTTCATGTACTTCATCCAAATCTAAAAGCTTAATCTCCCTTGTCGTCCAGTTGTGTCTCAACATTGGTTATCAAAATTTGTTTCATGAACTTTTAAATGAATGATCAGCCCTCCTCTATTCCTTCCATTAACCAAAACCAACTTCCCTTTTTGGTTATATGCACCTATCTTGTGGAAATGGTATTAGTATTACATATCTTGTCACCGAAAAGAACAGCAAAATATCTCAAGTTTTTTGAAAGACTCTCTTAGAATTATGTGATTTGTATATCGATCTAGTCCACTTAATTTCATTTTTTTGTTGTGTGTTAAGTTAAAAATACGCAATACTTTTTATGTTTATATTATGTGTAGTGTATATTGCTCACCAAGATCTCTGGCAGGGCTGCTAAGCTAGGCATGAAATTGGAGTGGACCGATGATGGAGTGAAAACAGTAATGGGTCCAATCCCGGCTATCAAATTTGACCGTACGAGGCAACGCAAGACTTGGTTCAATAGCATGGTGGCTGCTTATACCGGTTGGGAAGACTCACGAAATGATCCTGTGAAGGCGGTCACTTTCGGGGATGGCAAGCCATTGCCGTCTCATATCATCTACGACTGTTTGAAAATCCTCGATGAGGAGAGCGTCGCCATTCCTTGGCAGAAAGGTGATGTTTTATTGATAGATAACTTGGCCGTTCTTCATTCACGACGACCGTTCGAGCCTCCTCGACGCGTACTTGCTTCACTGTGCAAGTAATTACATGAGCAGCTGTCTTGCTGTTCAATGGTTCTAGTTATACAAAATAAGTTGTTGGTTATGGCACATGCTAAGGCACCTACTAGGCTACTAGCGTACTAGTACTAGTTGGGTTTTGTATAATGTGTACGGTACTTTAATATACATGTAAAGCAATGCTGGTTTTTTTTATTTATATGCTGCTTATTATCACATTGTAGGAATGCAACAGAGAGATCTACACAGCTAATTGCACATAGTGGCTTTTGTGTTTTTACTTTTATGGGTGCATTTGGATTGGTTATGGATCAGCAGAAACCCTATACAGTATTCATTACAACTTGAATCTTCTCCATACATCACGTCTGCCCAAACGTGAGTTTGAAAAGTGATTCCAAACAAATCCTAAACTTCATAATTTTCTTCTATTCTCCTCTCTATCACACACGCGCTGTGTGCACACGTGTTGGGGATGAGTGAGAAGGCTCATAGCAAAATTCAGACGACTGTCCAAAGTTTGTTGTGGCTGTTCCAAAATCTGTATGAAGAACTCAAAATAATAATAATAATAATAATAATAATAAACCAAGGGGGAAAAGCCCTTCTTGCTTCTTGATTGGTAAGATGTAGTACCCCCAATACCCAACATTTGCTCAAAAGATATATATATATATATATATGTACGAAAATTCTCCAGAGAGGGCGTCCTTTCTTTATTAAAGAGAGGGCTTCTGTTTTGACCGTCGGATAGTGTTTATAAACTAGATCTGACGGTCAAAACAGAGGTTCTCTCTTTAATAAAGAGAGGAATTCCTCTTTATAGCCTGACTGTATGTATGTGTATATATATATTTAGGCTCTAAAGAGGGCGTCCTGTCAGATCGTATATCATTAATGGCAGTTTTGTCATTTCACAGTTTTTAAACACAATCCGACGGCCAAAACAGAAGCCTTCTTTTTAATAAAGAGATGTGACCCTCTTTAGAAAATCTTTGTATATATATATATATATTGTGTGTGTGTAATATTAGACACAAGATTTACATATCGTAAGGGATTTCATCCTCTCTTCACGTGCTTGTCATTTCAAGTCTCATGGGATGGAGGTGTATAAGTTTAGTAGATCACTACTTCTTCCCCTCGTGTAATGCATGATAAATTAAAAAAAAAACTTGGAGTGAACCAAATTACAATTGCATTAACATAGTACACATATTTAATTTTATTTTTAAAAAAATTGGTCTACAGTTCGGATGGGAAATGAGGAAGGATCACATAAAAGAAAAGGAAAAAAAAAAAAGAAACAAAAATCTTGGTACCACTTTGTTGCTACAAACTAGAGCAACTCTACCCATCCAGCTCAAATGCAATATTAGTCAAAATAGTTAGTCTAATCTTCAAAAACAACTCCTAACATAATCTTCTAGTTCTCTATTCAAATCCCAAATGTCAGATTTTATACGGTATCAATTGACATAAATGGTTAAGAATTATAGGTTGAGTGACTACTAAAATAAAGAAGTGTTTAATTTGACTCACTTGCCAAAATAGAGAAATAAATTTTTCTCTGATTGTCAGTTGACGTGGCTATAAGATGAGGTAATTTAGAGAAAAATAGAGAAAAAACCACGTGAGGGAATTTTAGAGAGATGATAGAAAGAAGAAAGAAACCTAGAGAGAAACAGAGATAGTATTCATTTTCCTTATTCTTAGTGTAACCCAATTAAGTGTTAAAAATGAAAAGATTTAACACTTAGGCTTAGCTTGGCCCCCACGTGGCTTTTTAAAAGGAGTTTATGAAATTTATTATTAGGCTTAGTTTGGCCCCCACGTGGTGCTTCTTTTTTTTAAAGCTCAATTTCATGTTAATTCATTTGGTAACTAGTTTATAAGCTTTGCAAAAATTGAACTTAGGACTTTTTTGGAGGGAGCTTTTAAAAGCTCTAGAATGGAGCTTTTAAAAGCTCAAGGTTGCTTTTTGGTTTCATGATATCTTTTTTAAGAGTAGTGTGTCACTTGTATAAAATTATCAAATAACTTAGTAATAAATTTCATAAGCTCCTTTTAAAAAGCCACATGGGGGCCAAACTAAGCCTTAAGTTGTTTAATAATTTTATACAAATGACACACTACTCTTCAAAAAGACATCACGAAATCAAAAAGCAACCTTGAGCTTTTAAAAACACCATTCTAGAGCTTTTAAAAGCTCTTCCAAAAAAGTCATAAGTTCAATTTTTGTAAAGCTCATAAACTAGTTACCAAATTAATTAACATGAAATTGTGCTTTAAAAAAGGAGAAGCACCAAAATGGGGGCCAAACTAAGCCTTAATCTTTTTCAGTACTTTTGATAACGTACCACTTAATTGAAAAAGCAGCTAAAAACCCACTGAAAACTTTAAGTGAAAATTTCTACTAAAATTTTCAGTATTACAAATTCAATCACTTAAAATTTTTAGTACTTAATTTTCAGCATTTAATTTTCAGTTTTATCAAACGCACCCTAACATAACCACAAAACAGAGCTGCACAAGCATTTATACATAAGTCCTATTCGAATGTAACCCACCAACTTAATCAAACGACACCGTCCTACTCAAGTGAACCTACGATCTAGATTGATTGATCAACTCGTGCATCTAACGGCTAGGATAAAATGGCAGTGGTCACTAGCTCAGGCAGGGTCGGTCCCGAGTATTTAGAGCCCGGGATAAACTACTAAAAGGGAGGTCCTTATACGGGGTTTCGGGGGCAGCGTATTTAAGACAATTTTTTTTGGAGTCTATTTGTACATAATTGACAATTTTTTAGGTTTACTTATACATAATTGACAATTTTTTTTGGGTTTATTTATAACGAGTCTATTTGTGAAACTTAAACATTGTAAGGTTTCTTTCAAAATTCTAGAGGGGGGCATATTTCTAAAACTCAAAAAAAAATATACTAAAAATGTAATTTTTAAAATTTTAGAGACCTTTTGCTTTTGAATTTTATATACATCTATATCTATATATATGTGTGGTTAGTGGCACTAAATTGGGCTTGCAGAAGATCTAAATATTAAATGCTAAAAAATTTCAAGATAAAAATATAATTATAAAAAATTCATAAAGACCCTCAAACTTTTATGAATTTGGTGATCCGTTGTCCCTTTTGGTCATGATGCTCAAGTCATGACACCAGCATAGTGTATTGACATACTTGACTGTTTCTGATTGACTGTTTCGTATTGGACTTTTGTTTTTTATAGGCTAGTGATAATGCCAAAGCACAATGTGCTTTGATATTAGCATCACCCTTTTTATATTGACCGCAATATTACTTGTTTGTTTGTTGATTATAATTGGGTTTTAGCTGCACAGTGTTGGGAATTTAACGCAGCGGATTGAAACGAGCACACAATGGAAAAATAATAATAAGAGAAAAAGAAAGAAAAGCATATGAGAGAATTTTACATGGTTCGGCAAAAATCTGCCTACGTCCACACCCGAAAGATCAATCATTTACTATTAAAAATTTATTAGTATAAGAAATCTTTAAATCACATAACCCAACCCTATTACCCTTATCCTCTCACACTCAATTCACAAAGAAAAAACATCTCACAATATATTTCCTCTCTCTACCTGAGTGTGTATCCCCCAACATATACATACCACATATATATTAATAGACACTGCCGAGAATTCTTTGGTCATCGAGATTAAGTCCAATGTTATCACAGCTCTTACATGCACATCCGGCCAAGTGTTTGATAAAGAACCAATTAATCTTGCTTAGCAAATCTTTAGTTGTAGCTTATCTAACAAGAAACCATTTCAGTTCAAACTATTCATACTATGCATGTAATCCACGCCATGTTATCACAGCTCTTAAATGCACATCCGGCCAAGTGTTTGGATAATGAACCAATTAATCTTGCTTAGCAAATCTTTAGTTGTAGCTTATCCAACAAGAAACCATTTGAGTTCAAACTCTTCATACCATGCATGTAATCCACGACCAAGCAATTAGCTTATCGTGGTGTGGACCCAATAATCTCCACCTTCATACTAGGAGAGAGAACAAAAACATCCCATCTTGAATAATCCGTCAATATGTCCAAATCATTGGCCTAAAAAATTTCAATTACACACACCGAATCAACATAGTCCCAACATGCATGATTCACCACGACCAATGAACATGTGTAACTGTCTTCCGTTAATTTTACCCATTAATGTCAGAGTGGAATCTCGATCCAACCCCTTTACCACCAGATTTTTCCCCTCACCATCGTCTCCTCCTTGGAAACCAGTCATCCGTATCTTCGCCTCCATCGCAAAGAAACACGCATAGGCTACCCTTTTTCCTGTACACTCCGTATCCAAACACCAATCGAGTTTTTCTTCATTGTACTTCCAACCAGACGATACAATCCACCACACTTTTTCCCCTTCATAAGGACCATGCAGCCATGTGTGATTTTCATGGCTCCACCTGTAGTTGAATACCTGCAACCCATGGAATCCATCTGACTAATCGAGATTAGATTTCTTCGCATATTTGGGACATATCTCACACTACACAAAGTACGAATTGCTCCATCATGCATTTTGACCATCACAGTTCCAACACCCATAATTTACATGGAGACCCGTCACTCAATGATATATTTCTATAATTATTTTCTTGGAACGTATCAAAATAATCCTTCCTAGAGCATACATGGTTGGTACAACTAGAATCCAAAATTCAATCATCACGAGAACAAGTATGTATACCTTCAAAAACTGTGAGGACATCTCCATCATCTCCCAATAGAACCAAAGAAATTTCGCCATCCTTCATACCGTCGTCCTTCCTTGTACGTTGAGGACAATATTTTTTGATGTGACCCAATTCTATGCATAAATAGCATTGAACTTCTCTCTGTCTAGAACTAGATTTGAACTTGCTGCTACCTTCAATCTATCATTCGTCCTTCCTTAATTCCCACCTGCTACATCCAAAGTAGTTTCATGTCCACTTCGATAGTTATTTTTTCTAAGTGTCATGGAACACTAGTGAGGCCTCCACCTACTCTAAAACCATTGTATCTTTACCGTACAACAACGCAGTCACGTGGTAGTCATACGAATCTAGAAGAGAGGTAAGAAGTTGGAGAGCTTTGTCTTCTTCCTTAATCTTGACGTCAACTTTCCGCAGTTGATCCAAATACTTGTTGAACACACTCGTGTGTTCCATGAGATCCCCGCCTTCTTCCATCTACAGCCGGTACAATTGTCACTTCAAATGCAATTTGTTAGTCAAACTCTTGGCCATAAAGAGTTTTTCTAACCTTTTTCCACAAGCCTAACACATAATCTTTATCCATAACATTATTGATAATGTCATCAGCAATACAGAGTTGGATCGTACTAACATACCGCAACTCCAACTCCAACTCCTCCGACTCATCAACGTTCATGGCTTCCAGCTTTCATCTTTTCCCTTCAAATCCTTGTACAAGCCTTGTTGCACAAGAATGTCTTTTACTCTTCTTTACCAGAGAGTAAAACTGCCCTTTCTATTAAACCGTTCCACAGTAAATTGTGAGTTGATCATCGCCTTCATGGTAAATTGACTGGCACAACCTGGCTCTGATACCACTTTGTTGGGAATTTAACGCAGCAGAATAAAATGAGCACACAATGGAATGAAAATAATAAGGAAAAAAGAAAGAAAAGCAAACAAGAGAATTCTACGTGGTTCGACAAAAACCTGTCTACGTCTGCACCCAAGAGGTCAATCTTTTACTATTGAGAATTTATTGGTATAAGAAACCTTGGATTAAATCATGTAGAATTAATATGCACACAAGCATAGGGTCGGGTTCAAGGCATACCTTGAGCTGAATACCCGATTCGGATCGGCTACGGCGTTGTTACGAGCCTCACGACTTCACCCACGAACTGCTGCGATCTTCGAGCCTCCATGTACTCTATTGTACTTCGCATAGGTTGTGAAGATTACTACTAGAGCGGCCCTCGTTAGTATCACGCGCTAAATCCCATAGCTTCATAGTGATGGCCTAGAGAGAGAAAACACGAGAGAGAGAGAGAGAGAGAGAGAGGATGGTTGCTTCTCTTAGGGTGCGTAAGAGGCAACCCTAGTTGTGTGTGCAATATACATATATATATAGGCACACACCCTAGGTCTCCAATGCCAAGGCTTATTGGACTCGGTCCAATGTATGTGGGTGTACCAATGACCCATAATTCTTACATCTCCCACTCACCCATATAGAGCTTGTTACTAAAACAATTTATCAAAACAGAACGTCTCATCTCTTCATACAGGGAAATAGAGCGTTCGACCTTATGAAAAGAAAGTACAGCGACATGAGTGTAATGCCAAATCATCACCATAACCAGCAAGACACATCACTCGAAAGCTTCTCATGTATGCCTTAGACGGTTCAACCACACCGGACACAACATTCTCAATCCCTCGGTAAAAAGAAGAGCTACACCACCTCAATATAATGTACTCATGACATATAAGTAACAAAATACGATTATTGCAGGCCTGCAAATGAGTCACAAAACATGATGTATTATTGAATGGTCTTCCCTAAGCCAACATGTCAATTCGACTAAATTGACCGCTTGCCCAGACACACCCCATAGAACTGAATTATCTCTTCATCCTAGGATATCATGCTAAAGTAGCTGTCATCGAGCATCCTCTTCATGACATAGTCTTAAGTCGTGAAGGCAACCAGTTTGTAGGATAACCCATGTCTTGAATATGTACGTGGCTCACACAGCAATGAAGAAGAATCCATTCACTACTCCACAGTGGATCGCAAAAGTACATACAATATGAAATGTATTCTATGACGTTCTTTCATAAAAATGGGCATGTCATTATGTGTTTGGAAATACAAGTAACGTTATACGAATCTTAGTCTAGACGTTACACAAAACGTCTAACCTGAGTTTTCCAGCACAATCGCCCCTCTTGGCACCCGTCTGAAAACTCACATCCGGTTATAAACAGGCTACATAGAGTCGTTCTCAATATCATATGACACCATTTCTGTCATTCCTATACCTGGTAGTCCATAATATATAACATAGCCTTTCGAGCTATTAGAATATCTTATAAAGATACACTTTCTAGCTCTTGGGCGTAGTTTCTCACACTTATGCGAGGTATAATAAACATTACCTTTTGAGCCCCACGGGCGCAAAATGCTCCAAAATGAACTTTTCGCCTTTCCATAGCTCATAAGGGGGTACTAAGGAAGTGACTGAGAAAAGCACTCTAGTATGTAGGCAGCAATCAAGAGTACATCCTCCCAAACAACATTGGGAGGTTGATGTGTGCCATCGTAGTCCTAGCCATATCTAGGAGTGTCCTATTCCTTCTTTTTGTAATACCATATTGTTGCCGAGTTTCAGGAATAGGAAGTTGTCTGTGTATCCTCTTTTCCTCACACAGTTCCCTAAACTTATTAGATAAGTACTCGCAATCCTCATATCGCGCGAAATCATCTATTAAAGTGAGAAAAAGAGAGGCGTCATGACGTGCCTTTACATCCATAGGTCCACAGATATCTGAGTGAACTAGCTCTAATGCTTGAGTAGCTCTAATAGCCTCTCTAAAAGGCTTTTGACATGCTTTGCCAACCAAGCGAGACTTAAACATAAGTAGGTCAACCTCAGCGAGTGGGCCAAAAGGGTTTCTTGAGCTAATCAAGTCATCCTATCACATCTGATGCCTTCAAGTCTAATATGTCATGTCTCAAATTAAATGAATAACAGAGGAAATTAAAACAATTCTTAAGTAGATATCCATAGATAACCATGTCCTAGTAACACTAGCGCCAATAAATATCAATCCTATTACCACCGAATTGAAAAAACACCTTTGACTGCACTCTTCCACCTTGTTAGCCTTGGGCGCAAACTTGCTAGCCCCACCCTGCCTCTTGGCGAGTGTACTCTTACCATTGCATTTAGGCCCACTAGTCTTGCGCTCACTTCCACTTATGAAAGCTGTGGTCAAGAGTGTAGCAATACAATTTATCTTACATTTTGGCGCTCCGTATTTAGCTCAACATGTCAGGAAATGTCAAAACAAAATTTTAACATTTCCATTGTGGATCATGATTTATTTCATGTGGTCCCACGAATCAGGCAACAAACTACTCATAGCCCGAAACTGTAGTTCGGCAGTAAAGATGTTCCTAGCAGTCTGATATCACGAATCACATTAACATCGACCTTAGATGTTCAGTCATCGTGTACGTGGAACGTCCCCTTTACTTTCTCGGACTTTATAACTAGATACTTAGTCTAGAAATGAATGTGCCAGCGAAAACAAATTCGAGCCGATCCCATAATTCTTTGGCTATTGGGTAGTACTTATACTTCCCAACAAGCTCATGGTGCATGCTGCTTATCACAAAGCGCGTGCTATGATCCTTCTCGAGCCAAGTATTATAGGCTTTCAAGGTTATAACGATATTGGGCCAAAGGCCCATTATTCGATTCAATGGGTTGGACCATAGAATAAGTCTAAAGTCCATAACCTTTTAGTTATTATGTAGGTGTGTTACTTTGCAGTGCCGTATTACAAAAATTAGTCGCTTTCAAACTTGTTATCTTTGTAAAGATCAATAAGGTGTGGTTTGTAAAACATTTGAGAGCATGAGCAAGGGATTGACATTATTATTTGCACATTTCATAAAGTTTGTTTTAAAATCCAATTACAAATTAATTTTTTCCCTTTTTACAATTTAAGACAAAAAAAATTTGTTATTGCTCATTAATCAAATTTTAATTTTGTAAATCAAGAAAAACCTTTTGCAATTGATTTTTCTAAACAATCATTAATTAGATGGTACAAATACCTATCTAAGATCATTCACAATGATATAAAGTGTGTCATACAACAAAAGTGGGCATGGACCACCACGTGGGTCCGAATTGACAACTTAGAGCTCATGCTAAGGTAATTCAAGTGTATGATGTATGAACAGAAAACCATCCATTTACAAATAGGCTTTTCCAAATCAAGAAATTTAAATGCTCATCCTCACATTACATTTATAGCCATAAAAAAAATAGTGATACTTTGTTCATATACATACACAGAAACAACCTTAAGCTCCATAAACTATCAATCAATTGTCCATTCATTTGATCCAGATTAATGCATCACATACACCAAGCACTCATGCGGTCTATTTAAAAATGAATGGACTAATCCGTCACTCCGTTTAAGGAGGAGGATTAGAGGTCTCGAGTCATCCAATCACAAACAATAGTAATTAAATATGACCTATAATGCAATAAGCCTCTAAGAAATAATAAAATTTAAAATAAACTAATTATTGCACAATCCGGATAGCTCTCATAAGCTAAATAAAATCAATGAAAAATTCTGAATCTTTCACTAATTTTAACACAGTTTTAGGTTTTAAAACATATTTTTAAACCAATTCAGTGAGGGCTCTTAAATTAACAAATTAATTTAAAACCTCATGAAATTTTTATTAACTGAAAAAACTGATTTTTCATAATAAATAATAATTTTCAGAATTTCATCAAGGCCTGAAAAATATTTTGAATCAATTTAACAAAATAAATTGGTCTTGTTAAACAAAATAACTGTGAGCAACTAAATTCCCAAAAAATGCAACAATTTTTAAGAATTTGTTCTCCAAGGATTTTCTGTGGTCTAATATGGTATTCTAAACACCCCATATTAATTTAAAAAATTAATAGTCTATTTTGACTATTTTAAGCAATTAAAAAAAATGCCCATAAGCATAAATTTTTTATGCTCTAAAATACCAAAAACATGAGATAATTCTCAAAAAATTTCTCAAGTCTCCAATCAGTGTACAAAAAAATACTACTCATTAAATTCAAGAACTAACAACTTCTTTTGTTATATTTTAAACAATTAATATCGCGTACTCAACACAACATATGCTCTAAATATTACAAAGAGCGAGAAAATTCACTAAAAAATTTCCTCAAGCTACCACCAGTGTACTAAACACGATGTGTTAATTCCCTGAACTAATAATCAATAAAAATATTTTAAGCAATTTAATACGTATACAAAAACACATGATTATTTGCTCTAAAATATTACTATGATTAAGATAATTCACCAAAAATTATCTATGGGTCCCACTAAAATTTTATATGGTCTCAAAACAGTGTCCTTTATGTCGCATATTAATTACAAAAATTACTACTGTATTATGGCTATTTTAAGCAGTTAAATAAACGTTCATAAACATAAATCATATACTCTAAAATACCATAAATACATGATAATTTACCAAAAAATTATCTTAGAGTCCCTTAGTGTACTAAACACTATATATTAATTTCAACAATTAACAATAACATTTGGATATTTTAACCAATTAAATAATATCCCAAAAACATGATTTAATACTCTAAAATATCATAAACATTGGAGATAACCGCGGAACATTTTCTCAACACCCCCAACAGTATACAATATAGTATATTAATTCCAAAAATTAATATTTTGCTTTAGAAATTTAAGCAATTAAAAATGCGTACAAAAGCACACTTTTTATGCCCTAAAATACCAAAAATAATGAAATAACTTCCTAAGAAACTATTATGGGTCCCACTTTGCTGCGTGATAATGAAACAATAACACCTTGCTGCGTGATACCAACTTCGATAGTCCATTGTGGCTTCGTTTTTAATTCAAATCTCTTGTATAACATATCATTGTAAAGCCCTCATGGCATAGAATGGATTTGTGCCAAAAAGCAGTATGATTGGACGTGTATATCTTCCAGAAAGTTAGATCAAAGTTTCAGGAAAAAAAATTTTGTTTTTCATGTCCAGAAATTTAGGGTTTCAGATTTCTCCTTCGTTTGAGATAATCAAGCCATGAGACTTTATGGAGGGACTCTACGGACCATAAAGTTACCACATAAAAAATTCGGACTTATATTAGAGTTTGGTATTAGACCCACTTAAAAATTCAAAAAAAAAATTGGCTATAAAAACTTGCTAAGCTTCCATGGTAGATTCGTTTGGGGCATAGAAACGGGCGAATCAACGACCTATGGCTCTGATACTAATGTAGAATAAATATGCACACAAGCATAGAGTCGGGTTCAAGGCATACCTTGAATGGAATACTTTATTCGGATCATCTATGGTGTTGTTACGAGCCCGGCGACTTCACCCACGAATTGCTACGATCTTCGAGCCTCCATGTACTCTCTTGTACTTCACATAGGTCATGAAGATCATTGCTAGAGCAGTCCTCATTAGTATCATGCACTAAATCCCATAGGTCCATGGTGATGGCCTAGAGAGAGAAAACATGAGAGAGAGAGAGAGAGAGAGAGAGAGAGAGAGAGAGACCGGTTGTTTCTCTTAGGGTATGTAAGAGGCCCTAGTTGTGTGTGCAATATATATATAGGCAGAAACCCTAGGTCTCCAAGGCTAAGGCCCATTGGACCCAGTCCAATGTATGTGGGTGTACCAATGACCCACAATTTCTTATAAATCACATAACCCAAACATCTAACCCTTGTACTCTCACACTGATCAATACACAAAGAAAAAACCTCTCACAATATTTTTCCTCTCTCTCTACCCTAGTGTGTATCCCCCAACATAAACATAGCACATATATATTGATAGTAGACACTGCTAAGAATTCTTGGTCATGGAGAATAAGTCCAATGTTATCACACATCTTACATGCACATCCAACCAAGTGTTTGGATAAGCAACCAATTAATTTTGCTTAGCAAATCTTTAGTTGTAGCTTATCCAACAAGAAACCATTTGAGTTCAAACTCTTCAGACCATGCATGTAATCCAAGACCAAGCAATTAACTTATCATGGTGTGGACCCAACACCCAGTGATTAATCGAAGTGGGATTTAATCTTTCAACATTCTTGATTGTTTTCAAATGCAAAGTAGTTTTCACTCATAAAGCAATAAAATGGACGTGTGCAAAGTTTCAGGAATAAACTAGGTGTTTGAGAAACTCGCAGGGAAGTAAACGCGATTCCCGAAGAGTTTGTCTATAAATAGCGGTGGACGAAATTGTCATTTCTTGAAAACTTCATATAATATCTTGAGAGAGGAGAGAGAAAAGGGAGATTGATCCTATGGGCTTTGCGATGACAAACGGCAACCCTTTGACAAACACTGAATATTGCACATTTATGTGCCAATATAATAGACATAATGCTCATTTAATCCCCCAAATTCCTAGTTTTACATGCATATTTGAATTAATATAATTTATCGGTGATGTCACTCAAATGCATGTAATTATTTATTTTTACACATTTTATATGTTTAGGTAAAAATGAAGTGAAATAAAGGGAAGGAAAGAAGTAGCAACCACACCGAAGCATTCCTCATAAAATATTAGTCCAAACTTGCATAGTGCAAGTTTTGGACCAAATGAAAAAAAGAATGATATAAAAAATCAAAACAAACCAAAGTAAAACGTAGGAATCAAAAGCATCACTGTTGACAGTGATGCTTTGATTAAGATTTTTGTTTTTTTCCTTTTGTTTTCTTATCAATTTCTCTCGCTCTGTGCAGTGTGTCAGAATGAGGAAGAAATTCGCGCAGGAAAGATGGACAAAAATTTGGGCGAGATTCCCATTTCCCCTGTTCATGACGATCTCAATGACGAAATTTTACCAATCCCACGCCTATAAATTGAACAGAAGCAAACGAGGCATTAACACCAACAACTGACAATTCACAACACAGTTTACAATCACTGTTAGGGAGAGAATAGTTTAGGGGAGGTTATCATGTGAGCACTTTATATTGTCCCTAGAAATAGGATACTTTAATTTTTCTTTGCCTTTTCTAGTTCTAGTAGTTGTAAAATTTTACTTTTATGTAATTGATGATTTCATGTTCAAAAATATGTAGCAAAACTTTGTGTACTGTATTTCTTAAATTTAAAATATTTGTTTTCTTGTATGACCTTTGTCAATTTGTAGTAGTAAAATAGTCCTATTTAAAATTAGATCTAATATTTCTAGTCTAGTAGTACTTATAGTTACCCCTTAAAATAGTTAGAAACTCCAAATTTCCAATTTTTATAGCAATATTTTCATTCACTAAAAGACAGATTTTGCGATTAAATGCCAAATTTCTTAGCCACGTAGTTGTTGTAATCATCTACTAAAGTTCAAAAGTACATCATACACATATCTCACTCCAAAAGTATATTTGGATTTGGTTTGGCCTTATTTGTGTTCTTGGAGTTCAACCACTGTGACCCCACAAGAATCCAAAGTCAAAGGTTTAGTATTTTATTTTTGGTTCAGTATTTCCATTTATGTATATTTTATTAGCCTAGTTGTACTAAACTTTGCTATTTTGCAGATTCCACAAATTCAACCCCAGCTCATGTTAAGTAAAGAAAATAATATAATAATATTAGTTTTCACCTTTACCTTAGTTTTATAGCTTTAGTTTTAATTGAGCAGTCACTGTTTACACCTATTTAATTTATCTTTAAATTTTATTTTTATTTTGAAGACAGTTTCAATTCCAAAATGGTAGGCTAAAACTTTAATTGGGAATATTTAATAAAAACTTAGAAACCACAGCTTCTGTGCACTAATCTTAAATGGGTAAATTTATCTGGATGGGTTGTTTTTCCATTTATGGCAAAAAATATCTATGTATCTATAGTTTATGACCATTTAACACGTTTATATACTATGGCTATATTGGGCTTAAAAGAGAACATATTTGAAATAAAAAGCCTAATTATGTGGATTGTCAAACTATGCCTTTTGTCATAAAAAAACACCTAGCATACTCAAACAACTCATATGACAAAGTTAATATTTCAAATATGTGTTTATATATATTTCTATCCAATAATGGATAGGCAATTGTGTAGTGGCAGAGTGGTGGGGACTGGACGCCGAATAACCCACGTCCGCGGCGGGGCACAGTTCGAACCTGGCTACTGCCCAATTGCCTTTTTATTTTTTTTTAAACCAAACGACGTCGTTTCATATCAAACCTGACACACTTGATATGACCCTGACTAGTGAAAGTTTATTATTAAATAAAAAATGACTCTGCGGTCTTAAATGCCAAATGCTTTTCAAATGCACAAAAGTTGTGGGATCTAGTGTTGGTTTGCATATTCTCAATTCCTTTAAATCATATCCCCCTAGTTAATTAATTTTTCATATTTTATAATAGTTTTGCTTAAATACCTGTATTATTTCCATCTTTCGCTATTATTAAATCTAAAAAGTTGATTTCACAAAAATTTAGCTTTTATATATTTTTCTTCCTTTTCTTACTAGTATGTTATTTAATTTATTTTGCACTGTGAAAATCTTTACCATAAACTAATTAGGAAAAAATAGCTTTAATTACTTTTATTGCAAAACTATAAAAATAGTAGTTTAGTAAAACCCCACAAAAATCCATCATCTTTTATTTTCTTTTTAGTGACAAAATAGTTATCTGCTTAACTTTATAAAATTTTATTCCGTTCCCTGTGGGTTCGACCTGGACTTCCAGAACTTTATTACTTGTACAATCACCTACACTTGGGTGTGATAAGAAAACGCATCAATAGGATGTCGTCACCCTTCGTCCGTCTGAATTTCACCAAATTGCATATTCGAAATCCCCAAGGTAAGGGCTATGTATTGATAGTCTTTAGGCCACGTTTGGCTAAGATTTTATGATTTTCTAAATCTAAGAAATTGGGGAAAACACGTGTAGACTTGTAGGTTTTGCGTAGGATCGGAGATTTGGCGTGTATTCAGGCTTCTAGTCGTTCCCTCAAAGTTTTACGACAATAGCTCGAGGTATGAATTTCTAGCCTATGATATATAGGTGAAATAAATGTTTTATATTTCAACGGCAAAATTGTGATCCGGGCGAAATTCATGTGTTAATCATAGGCTCGTTAATTATGCACGTGATTAAATGTGGAAAGCATGTCTAAATTTATGCGAGCACGTTGAGTTGCCTATGTAGGTCAAAGGGGAGTCTTATACAAATTCATGCCGGAGTAAGCTTCTCGATGTTTGAGAATTTTAGTAGCGACGTCTACTATGCATGGTTTAAGGCTTGGACTTGCCAGGGCACTTGGGGACATAATGGTTGTAGGCTTGGACTAGCCATTAACGTCGCAGTTTAAGGCTTGGACTTGCCGCTACCGGATGAAGGCGTATTTTTTTTCCCTAGAGACTATTTATGTGATTATGAGATTAAAGCATGTTTTGTCATATATGCATATGTTAGAAATTGTACACTCAGCATATAGCTAAGCAGTGGAGATTTACTCCATTGCAGGTGAAAAGAAGAAAGGGAAAAAGAAGCGTGAGGAGTGAGATCGCGGGAGTGACGGGGATCCTTCTCTTGGTTATATTTGTTTCAATTCCAAATGTTGTAAAGATGTAATTTTGCGAAGTTTGAATTTTTAACTTCAAGCATAGGAGTTTTGGAATGACTTAGACTGTTGTAATATGTCTTAAAACTACTTGTAGTTATGTTGTAATGAATCCGAACCCATGGATTCGCATCTTGAACGTTTAACTTGCCAAATTCGTATTTTGGAGGCATGTTATGGAGATTTTATGTTTTAAAGCTAAACGAGCCTTAACTTGTTGTGTTATTGTTTCTATCAATGGATTAGTAAGTCTACACTTTGGTTTTGATAACATGTTGTAGCTTGTGAAGTTTAAAATAAGGTAAACTTGTGTAGAAGAATGAAAGGTATAAGGTTGGGTGATACCTTAGGCAAAATTCTGCAGCTTATGCAGGATTCTACTAAAGGGTCATTCGACCGGTCGAATGGGGTCGTTCGATCGGTCGAAATGCCCCCTGCCAGAAATCCTTTTCTATACCTTCCGAAAATTTTCAAAAGGTTTTGTTTGGTTCTTAGGGTACCTTTGGGATCCCTTTCAACATAAAATCATTCGTTTCAAAATATGATTGTGTTTTCAATTTTATACGGATTTTACAACTCAGAGTGCAATGTTTCCAAATGTTTTATACACTAAAGGTGGTTTTAAAGTCTTTTCCGCTGTGTATGGTTATGAAATGAACTGGATAAGCCTTGATGGCGTGCCACATATCCTATTTTCGCACGTTAGCAGGATGGGTCGTGACAGAATCCTTTTTCTTTTTAGATCTTGGTATGAAAGAGTTGTAGAATGCCCACTTATGATCATGTTTGTCGAGAACTGCCAAGGTCCAGTGTTTCTCTATGATCATTTTAAGTGAAATTTTACTTGTTTTTTTTTTCTTTTTTTTAATATACCTGAAGTGATATCCTTTCCACATTAAGATCCAATAACCTCTTTTGAAGTCCAGCATTTTCCACTTCCAAAGTTTGATATTTCAATCTCAAACTTTCATAGTCTTCTGATTTTGATTTTTTGTAGTTCATCACATTTCTCTAGTGCATTCTTCTCCATTCTCTTCACTCTTTCAATGGTTACCATAAGGTTCTCAACAACCTGCTTTTGCGAGTCTTCAGGTGTTTTTGGATCTTCGAATTCAACACCAAATAGGTTCGTGTTAGTTTGAACCAATAGATCTGCAACTTGCGTCTCATTTTCCACTATGAGTTTATTTTGGAATTTGATCTTCTCCTTTAAAGCACTGGTCGCAACCCACGAGGGACCGACCTCCACCTTCGGGGCGGGCATGGCAGCTGCGGTCACGATCCCACGAGGGGACCGCCCCCCGCCTTCGGGGTGGGCGCGACAGCACTGTTTGCTCTTTTCTGTTGCTCTAATTCTTCTTTCATTGCTTCCATATCCTTTAGGTTTTGGCGAAGAAGATAGCCCATTTCATAGTTTCTAGCTAATGCATCTTCGGCTCTTTGGACAAAGTCAAGATCCTTGTTCCTCAATTTTTGCATCTCGTCTTCCATTTATGCAAATCCTTGTTTCAGTTTATTGTTCATCTCCTTCAATCTCTTAATTCCAGACTCAGTTTTTTCAAGATTGTGTTTGATTTTTGTATTCTGCACTAGTGAGTCTATTCTTTCACTGTCTGCTCTTAGATCAAAAACTTCCTCTGTTCTCTCTCTTGTTCATTTCACATTTATTTGGTCATTTGCTGTATTGAAAACCTCGTTTCCACTACTGCTTTTTTGGAATTGATTATGTGTTTCTTTGACAAACAGAGTTTGATCTTCATCAGGTGTTTCTGTGTGAATCATATACTCGCTTTCCCTATCTCTTCTCTCAGATTTTGTGTTACAATTATCCCAACTTCTATGATCCCTTTTTTTTTTTACTATCAAATCTCACTTTGATAAATAAAAAATAAAAAAAACGGATTCAGATTTTGTTTCCAGCTTTCTTCTGATGCATTGTTTTCACTATCACTAGCAAGTATTTCTTCAAAGTACTCATCATCAGCATCACTACTCCTATCATTTGTACTTTTCTCATCAATTTCATCATCTGTTTCAATATATTCAGCTTCGTCATCAGTTGAGTGCCCTGATGTATCTTTGTCACTCTCATCGCTTCCTTTGTCAGTTTGTTCACTTTTCGTGGTACTATCCGTGTCCTACTTGTCAACTAATGATTGGATGCCATGCTTGCCATAGATTGTGGTCTCCTTTTTTGTCATCTTTAGGTTATCAATTAGTATCTGCAATTAAGTTGATAGAAATTGTAATTGAATCTTCACTTATTAACTTAGCCAAACAAGTCCTAACGTATATCAAAACGAAGCTCTTACCTCTAGGAGCTCGAATATGAAATTTAGAAGAAAATTTACGGACCGAAGTTCGTCGTTTGTCGTCGTGAAGTTCTAAGCAACTAAAATCTCCCTTTGACCTCTTTCTTCATTTTAGGTTAGAAAGTTTATAAAAATATCCAAGTCATCTCTATCTATATATAGGCAACACTTTTAAAAATTGTGTTTACCTCCCCACGAGTTCTCAAAACTCCTAATTATACTCCGCAACATCTTACACGCCTAATTCATCACTTTATGAGTGAAAACTAAAAATTATATAAGTTTTCTACTAAGTTCCGTTTGGTTGCTAAAACGCAGTCTCACATGATTTTACAAAATTGCTAATTAGCCTACCAAATTAGTAGCGTGTTAATTCGTCTTCACAAGGATACTAATTAAATTAACAACAGAAATAAATTATAAACCAAAAAATAAGACAGATATTGAAATACACAGGTAAGCATTTATTTTCAGATAAACATTTAAGGTATTCCACAATGAACGTCTCATATTCGGAGATACTTCACAACATCAAACACTCATTCAACACCGTCTCAATGGGTTCTCTTAAACAGACACCCAAATTGACTCGTGAGTCAAAATTCACTCACACATGTGCTAACATGCACAACACATCACATTATCACGCATGACAATGTAATGAAATGCAATAACACAAATACGAGTGTTATACTTTTTGTTTTATTTTATTCTGTATTGATACTTTTTAGTAAATCCATAGCCATAAAGCCTAAGTGAAAAAACCAAAAGACTTCTCGATTTCGTTTCTAAAAAAAGAAAAAAAAAATGTATTTATCAAATATATAAAAATAAAATATAAGACATAGCAAAAAAAAAAAAATACTCTCCTACATTTTACCACATATCGTTTTCTCAAATTTATTTCTTTTTTCTTTTAATGAAACTTATTGAACTCCCAACCCTTCAATTCTTTTATGTAATATGTTATATATTGACTTCTTGAATTTTAATTTCTATTACTAATACAAATGGTAAGACTAAATTAATCCACCACTTGTGTGGAATATATGAAAGGTATCTAGAGCGTTAGTACCCCAGTTACCAAGCTAAGATGCGGCATCATTTTAATTTTGGGATAAAAAGTTATTTTCTAATTCAATAACCAATGTACAACGCATGTATAACACAAATTATCGACTAGTTTACTAGGATCTAGAGTCTTTTAACACTCTTGGAACTCCACTATTCTTCACAATCATTTACTAGGTTCTACAGTCTTTCAACACTCTTAGAATATAGTAAATCTTTTTCAATCTTCCACACTTGTCCATAATCCTCTAAATTTTGTTGGATTCTTTCACATCCTTTTTTCAACATCTTTAGACACATGCCAAATTTCTTTAGACGTTTTCAAACAATTCTGAACTATTCTAGAATGAGCAGACTACTCAAGAATTTTTTACACACATCCAAACTTTATTGCAAAATACTCCAAGTCTAAGCGATGCCACAACCTCCCCAATAGTTGGACATCCAAATTGGCTGTTTATGACATAAAACCCCTATCTGGCCAAAATGTTGAGCTATTTTGTGGCACTTACTCTAATAGACTCTCTACCTCACTTAAGCCACCTACATTGCCTTTATTACTTGTTACTATAAATACTTAAAATTTAAAATCTGAATGTCAATGGTTATATATTTGTACATTTGTATATAATGGTAATTTTTTATCGGTCAATTTCAATGGTCACTTTTAAATTAAAATATATATATTTTAAAACAATATTAATATTTGGATAGTAATTTTAAACGATCACCTAGTGTGCCAAAAAGATTAATATAACCCATGATTAAATTTCATGTATAAAAAGATTAAAATAATTGAATTATTTAAATAAATAAAAATTAGTTAACTTTTATTTTAAATAATTACAATGAGGGGGTAAAAGAGGACTACTGCAATGGCTGTGTAAGGTTGTAGGGGAGTTTGGTAGGTTTTGCAGAGAGAGAGAGAATAAAGTGTGTTTGGCTGAATTTTTTTTGCTGTGTTTGTTGTTGAGGATTCTTTTTGTGCTTATGGGCAAATTGGTCATTTGACAACATCCGTCTATGTGTATTTTTTTTTTTTTTTTTTCATAAAGTGAATTTCATTCATGGGTAGATGAACAAATGTTGGGTATCACTGTGATACCATATAGGATTATATCTCATCTCTCAGATTTTAAATTTTTGCTGAGTTGTAGCAGGATTTTCCTAGAAATTGGGGGCTAAATGAATTTATACAAACTCTCTATTGACCTGTGATACCATGTACTCCCTCCGTCCCTTTTTTTTGAGTCCGTCTTTGGGAACTCAACTTATTAAGGGGACAAAAAGAATCTACACCTACTTTCCACAGTTGCCCCTAATCATTACAATAACTTTTTTAGTTTTGTCTTGGTGTAGATTTCAAGGAAGGGTAGTTTTGGAGAGTAAGTAAAAATTGTATACCAATTAAGGAAAGTGGACACTAATTTTGGGACATCCCAAAATGGAATATAGGACTCAAAAAAAGGGACGGAGGGAGTACGATTTTATAACAGTTGAAATGAATATTTTTCCGTAGATGAGGGGGTCATTCATGGGTAAATTGGTCATTTGACAACTTCTGTCTATGTGTTAGTAGTAATTGATTTAAGATAGATGATTGAGGAGGTCATTTGTTAATTTTTTTTGTTCATTGGTATTAGTGTAACAGTAATGCTAGAGTCACCGAATTTGTGAATCGAATTTGTGCACCGAAAAATTGTGATCATTTATTTCGATGGCCCTTACGCCAAATTGTATCTGTGCATGGGGTGAAAAATCGTGGCCATTCATTTCGGTGACCCTCACGCCAAAGTATATGGAGTCCACCGAAATTAATGGCCACGATTTTTCGGTGCACAAATTCGGTCACCCAATCATTACTATTAGTGAAAATAGGTTAGAGTTTAGGGGGTGTTCGTGTAATTTACCCTAAATAATACCCCCCAAATTATTCACTTATTCCGTCAAGACCAAACCTAAAGAACATTGACTTATCGACGAGAGAGAGAGAGAGAGAGAGAGAGAGAGAGATTGCAGAACCCAACTACTCCGGCGGCGACAACAGCGACGACAAAGTCGGCAACTCCGGGTGAGTTTCATCCTTGTACCGTTTTGAGTTTTTCCTTCCTTGAGAGCCGCCGGCGCTAGCTAGCGAGTCGTTTAAGGGCCTCACATTCACTCACTATTCTGGCCTCTAGGATTTAAAAATTGTTATATGGTTGATATGCGGATTTCACATATAGTATT